>VZQC01002875.1:3140105-3295157 GCA_009823505.1 Rhizomys pruinosus
TTGATCAACATGCCTGTGCATACAAGCATCTCCAACTGGACTATGGGAACCTTGGGTTGTTCAAAATTTGGACATAGATACTTGCAAATTGGTTTTACATGAATGTTACTTACATTCATTGCTTATGCTTAATAATTTGTCTCACTTCAAAAAAAATGCACCAATTACCTAATTGTATGGCAAACTGAGTAACATCAATGTTATCTGAAAACAACTGTGCTATTATACTGTAGAATCCCTTAAAAATAAACAAATAAAAGAGGGGGAAAAAGCTGGAAAGTTACTTGAAGCTATCCACCAGAAGTTTAATTACAACAATGAAGATCTACATCATCAAATAATTTGACTTTAATCACTACATTATAACAACATATATTGGCTCAGTATTTCTGCTATTATATTTTAAGGAAATGTGTTGATCTTTTGTCATGTGTATGCTATGAATTTTTTGACCTAACTAAAAATGACCAAGGTTTACATTAACAATCTAACAATGTCTGTTGGAAGAAAGAGGAAAACATTTGTATGCATTTCTAGCTCTACTTTGTACCCTGTGCCTGTTCTGGTTTCTGTTTCAGTCTTGAAGGTGGATACTGGAACCCCCGTTACCTTCACAATCAATCACATGTAAAGAAGATAAATGATGAGCCAGTGCTGCACGTGCTGCTGTTTTCCTAAACTACAACAGCATGAAACTGAAAACCTGAAAGACCAAGAAAGCATGCCCACCGACATTAGTCATTTTGAAACTCGTTTTTCTTAAAAAAATCTCTCTGACACGCACAGACTGAATCACTTTAGCCCTTCACCATTTTTAGGAAAGCAAGGAGAGGCTAATCAATAAGAAACGTGCTAGGAGGGATCCAGTGCCTGACTCCACACACACACACACACGCACGCACGCACGCACGCACGCACACACACACACACACACACACACACGCACGCACGCACGCACAGACAGACAGATAATCAGTAAAAGTTTGAAGTATGAAATTTCCTTACAGAAATTAGTCCTTTCGACTTTCATCAAGTGTTTGTTTGTTTGTTTGTTTTAGCTGTAGATTATCCCTGCCCTAATGGAAAAGACCCTTTGGCAAATGGACTAATGGATATCAGGGACTAAAGGTGGGAATCAGATACACCCATAATCCATTCATCACACTGGAAAACAGGGAGGGGTGATGGAAGTATTAAATAAATGTAAGATTTATACAAAGTGCTAAATGGAATATAAGTAAGGAATTGCTCTGAAGGTAGGTAGATTAAGATTTGCCAAGCCTAACACTGACTCCTATGAATATGAATGCTCAGCACCCCCTAGTGGCTGGTGCAGTTTACCAAGTCATTGTTATCTGAGCATGTTTCAAACCTTGTTTGAAGGCCGGAGACAGAATTTATCTCAAACCATGTGAAACGATACGAAGTGGATGCCTCTCTTAACTACACTATATTAAGAGACTCCTATTTCCCTAAGACACACATATGGTATAAGTGGGGGTGAATAATGAAAACTACAATGAGTTGGGGGGCTAATGTGAGCTTTCTCCTGGGGACCCACCACCTCTAAAAATTATGCATCTGCAAAGGTCAAAATCCACTCATTTTAGCACCTCCAGGTATTAGAATCCTAACCATAATTCAATTAATGATAAGCATTTTATTTTTAGTCAAAAATAATAATCTGATAGAATAAGAGATATAGCTATTTATGTCATTAAATATTTGTGTTGGATTCTCCCCAATCATTCATTTGTGAATACAATTCTATTCTTTCAATCAGTTGATAAATTTTTAGTAAGCTCCTACTATGTTCCAGGAATTACTCTATATGTAGGAGGACACAAAATAATTTTAAAGTCCCTACTTTCACTGAGCTTGGAGAGAAAGAAACAATGGAAATTATTCAAATAGAATATATAGCTTTCCAGATTAATAACATACTAAGAAAAATACCTGGGAAGAGGAGATACAAGCTTATGAGGGAACAAAATTTCTTTTCCTTTTCCAAACAAGTTTTTATATATAAAAAGAACTACAAAGAAAAGAAATTTTTAATAAAGATCTGAAGAAAGTGTAGAAATACACCTTGTAATGGTGGGAGATTTGTCTTCACAGATGTGAATGCAGAGGTAACAGGAACATCATTAGATGTGCTCAGGGATCATCAAAATGGTCATGTGGCTGAAATGAAATGCTATATAGGGAGAGGGTCACTCTAGAACCATCCATGGCATTTAGGGGACACTATTGGGACCTTAGCTCCTATTGAAACAGGAAGCCAATCCCAGGATTTTCAGAAATACATGATATGGCCACACCCAGGTTTTCTGAGAATAGTATGGCTGATTTATTGAGAATGAAGTTATGAAGTAGTCATGCAAAAGGGACAAGACATTAGCAGATGACAAGAGACAGTGAGAGGTGACGGTTGCTGATACAAGGATAGTCCCTGAGGGATGATAAACATTGATCAGATTCTGACTATATTTAAAAGCCCAAATCAATATATATGGAATACGAATAAAGGATTTTCTCAAGGCTTCCACCTGAATGAGGAAGAATACAGTTGCAGAGCCGCCCACTTGAACAGGCACTAATTGGGCTTAGTGGGTTTTTTTTTTTTTTTAGAAAACATTTAACCCCTGTGTTGGGGGAGGTCTGGGGGAAATTAGAGGGGGACATGGAGGTGAGTATGATCACATTTCATTTTATCCGTATATGAAATTCTCAAAGAATTTTGTAAATAATTTAAAAGAACAGAGAGCTTTGAAGAGTGCAGGAAGAATTGACTTTAGGGAAAATATCAGGAACTGTTTCAATCACATTAAGTTTAGGACCTCTATTGAGATTCCATCCCTAAAACTCCAATAATAATAAATGTTAATAATGATTTATATGCTGCATTTACAATCCATGCACAGGGTAAGTCAAGAGAGCTGAGCATTGCCGCTGGGAGGAGGAAGTCATCCTTACACATTTCCAGACAAGCGCCAGGTACCCCAATAAGCAGATTTGCTTCAGTACCACCGGCAGCACCTAACAAACTAGTAGGTACTGGAAACAGAAAAGAGGTGCTAGCCAGAAGACACCCAAGTATAAGATTAGTAACACGGTACATCAACGGTAATGGGTACTTCTGGGTTTCTGAGATATCACATTAGCTGTTTCCATCAAGTCATTATTATATTACATTGAATGAATGCATTCTATGGACCTTTCTATGGGTAATCATCATTTTCCATATATTTTTCTTTCTCTTTTTTTTTTTTTTTTTTTTGAGTTTCTTTTTTTTTTTTAATTTTTTTATTATTTTTATTTATTTTTGTATGGTATGATGTACGTCTGCATGCAAGTTGTGCACCAGTGTCGTGCAAATGCCGCGGAGGTCAGAAGAGGGTCTCGGATTCCCCTGGAACTGGAGTTCTCCTGGAATTGGAGTTACAGACGGTTCTCAGCCGCCATGTGGGTGTGGGGATCGAACCGGGTCCTCTGTAAGAGCGGTCGGCGCTCTTAACCGCCTAGGCCATCTCTCCAGCCCCAGAATTTTAATTCTTTATTCTTCTTAAGATGGAAATTGATGATGATTTAGGAAAACTCAAGGCCATTCCTCTCCTTCGAGTAGAAGTAATGCTGGAGGGGTTTCTGAGCATTCACTTAACGTTTTCCCCACTCTAGAGTCACCACACCACGCAGCAAACTAGTTTGATGAGTAACTGGGTAATTGGCACTAGCATCCACAGATGAGGGATACCATTCGTCGTTTGTTTTTCTGGGACTGTGTTACTTCACTCAGCATGATGTCCTCTAGCTCCAGCCATTTTCCTGCAAAGCTCATGATGTCGTCTTTCTTTACTGCTGCATAGAACTCCATTGTGTAGATGTACCACATTTTCTCTATCCATTCGTCAGTTGAGGGGCATTTAGGTTGGTTCCAGCTCTTTGCTATTGTGAAGAGAGCTGAAATAAACATGGCCGTGCATGTATCTCTGTGGTGGCGTAAGTCTTGAGGGTACATGCCCAGGAGTGGTATGGCTGGGTCGGGTGGCAAGTTCATTCCAAGTCTTCCAAGGGTTCTCCACACTGCTTTCCATAGTGGCTGTACGAGTTTACATTCCCACCAGCAGTGGATGAGTGTTCCCCTTTCCCCACAACCTCTCCAGCACTTGGTATCATTTGTTTTCTTGATCCTAGCCAGTCTTACTGGAGCCATATATTTTTCTTTCTCAATTACACCTTCAAAGATATTTATTTTTCTGACTTTAAACACACATTTTAGAAAACCTGTTTATATATGTTCCAACACTGATCTCTCTGGTCATTTTTCATATTCCAATTCAGATTTTCATTCTGCTACACTGTATTTTGCTCATAAAAATTACTGCTTGTCAAACTCATCTATGCCCATTATAAAGTGTCACATCAACTGCAACAAAGCTGAGGAGGATGTATCTAGCCCATCTGTCATCAAGGTTTGGTTAAGTTATGAAGGGTTACATTCCTGACTAATGGTTTGATTGGTGCAAATTCCTCAGTGAAGCACATCTCAAAGTAGCTGGCTTTGATAAGAGGTACTATAATAAAGTGATTTGTACGGTTTAAGCATTTTATGCAATTAAAAAAAATAATAGCTAAAAATAACCTGCCAGCATCCCAGGAGACCATCTGAAAATGTTCAGTCATCAGACTGTGCTGCTAAAGGACCCAGAACCATGTCTTCCCCTTTCAATGAGCTATAAACAAATGCAGGCATGTTTATGTCATTTGCCAAAATACAATTACTATGAATTTTGTGGCAATATACTGATGTTGATAATCAAATGTTCCAGATTTTCCCACAAGAGTGAGATGCTGAGGACTGAAGTCCAACTCAAGGTCTAAACATCTAGATTGAACCTTCATAAGCGGGGTCTGAAGACTTCCCTTGTTCTTGCTATAGAATCAGCATTGTCTTATCATGAAATTTCTGTTCCATTCTTTAGATATGTGTATCTGTTTAACTATGTGATATGGGGCAGTAACAAGCCAGTTGAGAAGTTGCAGTCAACTCCTCCCACTTATCTATGTATCACTTACTATCCCTTTCTTTCAACTTATACATCAAGAAATGAAAATATTTACACTTCAGAATACTTAGGGGGAATCATACAGGAGAAAGCCCGTTGAGATTCTGACATAGGAATAACCATAGCTATCCTTCAGTAAATATTAGCTCTCTAGATAATTTAAAACTCTTAGACGGCAAAGCCGACTATTACTTTTCTTTTCTAAACACACTGATTACCACCTGATTGCTTAAGGAAAAGATGTAGGATTCTATGGGTAACAGACAGAAAATTGGGACATACTGCTTCCTCTGGCTGTAAATATGAAATTATCCTAATCATACAAAGAAAAATTATTTATGATGAGAAGCAGTCATGAGAAAGCATACTGAAACAACCAGATTAAATTTCATAAAGGTTTCCCACAAAAACCCATGTAGTTAGCAAAAGAATACTTTCTGTCCTTATGATATTAACAGTCATTTTTGAGGGTGGGAGAGAAAGTTCAGTTTGTAAAGTTCCTGCTGCACAAGCATGAGGCCTGAGTTTGCTCCCGAGTGTGAACAATGTAAACAGCCAGGCAAGGTGGGGAAGCAGAATCAGGCAGATTCCCAGGGCTGAGCCTACAGGTCCATCCTAATTAATGAGCTGCAGACCAATGAGAGATCTCGTCTCAAAAGACAAGGTGGACAGTCACCATGAGGAATGGCATCCAAGGTTAACCTTTGGCCTCTACATGTACAAACACATGTATGCACGCACATACACAAGCACACACATAGTCCTGTTAAAAATAAACATCAACAAAATACATTTTAAAATAAAAGAATGGCCAAATTTCATATTTGTGACATAGTTCCTTTGTTATTCTACTTAATCTGTTGCTATTCCAGGCAAAACAATATGTCTGTCATAGGAGCTCAGAGGTGACTCAGGGGATAAGAGCACTTGCCATCTAATAGAGGACCCAGGTGTGACTCCCAGCACCCACACAGTGGCTCTGTCATTGTCTTCTGGACTTTGCAGACACCAAACACACACACACACACACACACACACACACAAACAAACAAACAAATAAATAAATATACCAGCATGAAAATACACTTGTATTAATAAAATAAATAAATCATTACAAAAATATCTGGCATAGAAGGAGATGAATACAAGGAAACTGTGCTATCTGAAAACTACAGCTTAGTTGCACATATGAACCCATAGTACTTATCACTGCATGCATAAGACTTGTGCAAAACCCAAGTCAGACAGGGGCCCAGCACAGATGGGGGTGCTGGACAGGAAGCCCCAGCCCTAGCTAAGGATTACTGGCAATTGATAGATGCTGGGAGAGGGAGACTGTTTTCCTTACTGGTGCGATACCTCACTGAGCAGACTCCAGGGATCGACCCACACTCAAGAGCATTTAGGAAGCACAGATTAGACTCTATAAACCTTTCCTAAAGATAAATTATAATAGAGGGAGGACATGAAATTGGGAAGGGGTAAAAGTGCAGGAGGATAGGGATCAAAACACATTGTATGAAATCCTTGAATTGATAAAAAAAAATTTCAAAAAAATCTGGCATGAGAGTTTCTATGACAACTTATTTTTCTGGTCTGTGAAGCGATTTCCTCTAGTGAAGTAAATATTCAGGGATCTTGGTACTCATTGATAAGATCTTCCTCACAAGCTGCCAATATTGCTTTCTGCAACATTTGGATGTTTGGGATAATTTATCCCCATCTGTCACAAGCTGGCATTATTCAGAGTCTCATTGCTGCAGAATACAAGACTGTATAAACCAGCTAATGTAACATGTGCTGCAGTCCAGAAGCCACTTTTGTGCCCATTTGAAGAAAACTCTTGTTTAGAAATTCCATAAACATAGAAATTTCAGCTAACTAGAAAGAATGTTTGGTTGAAGGTTTGTGTAAAAGTTGTGGTGCTGGCTTTCTCCTTTCTCTCTCTCTCTCTCTCTCTCTCTCTATCTCTCTCTCTCTCTCTCTCTCTCTCTCTCTTTCATTAAAGGTTCAAATTCCTAATGAAATTTCTGAATCTTGGAATTGGAAAGTGTATTAGGTACTTGTCTCATTACTGTGACAAAAATACCTGACAAAAACAACTTAAGGAAGGAAAAGTTTATTGTAGCTCACAGCTCACAGTTCAAAGGCATAGTGAGTTCATCACAGTGAGGAAATCGTGGCAGCCGGAGCTTAATGTAGCTGGTCACATTCATTGTGACTACAATGAAGAAATAGAGGGTGATGAATGCTTATGCCTCTCTCTCTCTCTCTCTCTCTCTCTCTCTCTTTCTCTGTGGTTATTTTTTTAATTTTTTATTTATTTCTGTATGTGTATCAATGTACTGTCTGCATGCAAGTTTGTGTGCACCCGTGTCGTGCAATGCCGTGGAGGTCAGAAGGAGGTGTCAGATTCCCCTGGAACTGGAGTTCTCCTGGAATTGGAGTTTCAGACGGTTCTCGGCCAACATGTGGGTGCTGGGGATCAAACCTGGGTCCTGTGTAAGAGCGGTCGGCGCTCTTAACTGCTATGCCATCTCTCCAGTCCATCTCTGTGGTTCTTTTGAGACAGATTCCCCCTGCAGCCCCAGATGGACTGGAACTTGCTATGTAGACTAGGCCTGACTCAGTCTCACAGAGATCCATTTGCCTTTGACTAGGATTAAAGGTGTGTATGAGTGTGTGTGTGTGTGTGTGTGTGTGTGTGTGTGTGTGTGTGGCCATACTCAGCTTACTTTCTCCTTTTATTCAGTCCAGCACCTTGGCCCATGGAATAGTGACACTGAGAGGTAAGGCAGGTCTTCCCACCTCAATTAATCTAATCTATGTAATATATCATTAATAATAATCTAATCTAAATATTCCCTCGCAGGGATACCAGCAGTTTATCTGCTTAGTGATTGACCAGAGGTTTAGACTCTGTCAAGTTGACAATATTAACCATCATAAAAAGGAAACTTTAACTAAAAGGTTCATTCATTCGGTATTTTGTTCATGCACTGTTTGTGGAAAGATTACTCTATAGTATGGGACTCCTCTTTTTTAAAATGAGGAGTTTGAGAGTTTTGGAAAGCAAGTAACATAGCTGATCAACAGTAGAACCTAGTCAAAAGATCTCCCTGCTCCTAATACTGTGTCTTCTTCATGGTACAGGCTCATTCCACAGCCTCAAAAGCTCCCGAGTTCAGACTAGACATATTAGTTTGGTGTTAGAGCAGCTGGCTAGTATGTATGAGGTCCTAGTTACCACAAACAGGTTCCCAATTATTAAAAAACGTTGAAAATAATCTAATATTCATGTCAATGTTATTTTCCAATTATTCATCTGCCTAATCATATCCAGAAAAATACTCAAGTAACAATAAAAGAGATTATCTTTCAATGGTATTTTTCATTTGTAACATTTCTATCCCTACTATCTATCTAGTGGGCTTCTCTAAGTAAGACCTTATTACTGTTTCTCCATATGAACTATTCTAACACAGTACATGTTTGTGAGCAGCAATTGCCTACCATTTCATCAAATGCACATTGTGCATGTATAATAGCTCATTCTACAAATAGATTTTGTTGCAGTGGCTACCTGTGTAGTCAATTAAAACTACAGGACAAACTCCTGGCTTTTAGATCTGAAAATTATTTGGAGACTGCAATTCCAACTCAAGGAGCTGTTGGGAAAAATTATGAGAAAAATTATGCAAAAAAACCCTTTATTTTCTTATACAAATAAACTAGTTTTGTGAATTATTTAATAAAATGTATTTGAAAACACTTTGTGGCTTGTGTTTCTAGTCTAGATGGAAAGTACAAAGCCTTTCTCAGTTTCCCAGAGTTTCACCTAATATGTAAAAAGGAAAGGAATAATCTGCATCTCAAAACTCTTGTAAGTAAACACAAGACAAAATGGAAAGTAAGAGAGGTGGAAGGGTAGAAGAAACCTAGGTGAAGTGACAGATATTTTATCAATGCTTTTATTTCTTTTGACAATCTAATTAAAATGACTTCCTGCTTTGGGTACAGAACTTGAGCCTTGCTTGTCTTAGAATTTGACTTGTATCATGTACATTAATTTAAACTATAAAACTAATAATTTGACTGCATTAAAATATTTCTCATCTATTTGCATTTCATCTTTCAAGAACTCTGTTTAGTTCTCAATTTTTTTTCTTTTTTGGTCTTTTTGAGACAGGGTCTCCCTGTAGCCCCAGCTGTCCGGGAACTTGCTCTGTAGACCAGGCTGGCCTTGAACTCACAAAAATCCACCTGCCTCTGCCTCCCGAGTGCTAGGATTAAAGGCATGTGCCACCACGCCCAGCTCAGTTCTCAATTTTTAAATGGGTTGTTTGTTGATGTTTAATTTTTCTACTGTTTTTTATATTCTAGACACTTCTGTGAAACACACAACTGGTAAAAAAAATTTTCCCATTCGATATGCTGCCTTTTCACTCAAATATGGTATCTTTTGTTGTACAAGTTTTTAGTTTCATAGGGTCCCATTTGTCAGCTCTTGGCCTTAATATCTGAAGGATCAAGGTTATTGTTCAGGAAATCCTTTCCTGTGCTTATAAGTTTCAGTGTATTATTTACTTTCTCCTCTATCATATTCAAGATATCAGGTATTTTGTTGAGATCCCTGACCTACTGCTGTTTCTTAACCTCTAGAATTTGATAGCAAGACCCTACTGCTGAATACACTACATTAGTGAGTCACAGAACGAACATGGAGAAATCAAGCTGTACCAACTTCAAAGCTTCATCTCAACCAGCTAGCGTTCATCCTTCTGGAAGGTGCTATGAAAGCTAACAGAAGAGAAAAGTTGTTCTAGTTTGTCTTCCATTGCTGTGACAAAACACTCTGACCGACACCAACTTGGGGAGGAAAGGGTTTATTCAGCTTACATCTCCTGGGTCACAGTTCATCACTTAGGGAGCCCAAGGCAGGAACTCAGGCCAGGAACCTAGAGGCAGGAGCTGAAGGACAGGCCATGGAGGGATGCTGTTCACTGGCTTGCTCCCCTGGCTCATGCCCAGCCTGCCTTCTTATATGGTACACAACAACCTGCCCAGGGTGGCACCACTCATTGTGGGCTGGGCCCTCCCACATTGCCTGACAATCAAGACAATACTCCACAGACGTGGCCACAGGCCAATCCAATGGAGCCAATTCCCCAATTGAGGCTCCCTCAACCCAGGTGTGTCAAGTTGACACTAAAGCTATCCAGCACAATTGACCCCTTGTCAACTTGACACACAAAACACATCACTATTAAACCACCACCTTTCCAGTTCTTATCCCCAAAGTATGATGTTAACATTAATCACAACCTAAGACAGTACAACCTTAAAAGCCCCACAGTCCTTAAAATGTCCAAACACTTAAAAGTTCACAGTCTATTAAAAGTCTCTTAACTGTGGGCTGCTGTAAAATCCAAAACAAGTACTGTCTTATTTCAAAGGGAAGAATCAGGCACTCTCAAACAAAACCTAAGTCCAGCAAAGTAGCTCAAGGCTGGACACCTGGGACTCACTCACGATCTTCTGGGCTCCAAAGGGTTTTGGCAGCTCCCCCTCTCTGACTCTGCCATCCGTGGCACACACAGCTCATCTCGCAGGCCCAGGCCGACTCCATTCCACACCTGCCGCTGCTCTTGGTGGTCGTCCCATGGTCCCGGCATCTCCAAAAAGCTGGGGTCGCCACTGAAACTGAGGCAGCACCTTCACCAATGGTCTCTTCTGACCTCTCCTGGTGCAAAGCCTCAGCTTCTCTCCATGACCCCTGCAATCCTGGGGTCTTCACTGCAACCGAGGTGCACTTCCACCAATGGTCTTTCCTGACCTCTCACAGTGCCAAGCCTCGGCTGCTCTCTGTGACCCCCTCAAATTTCAACACCAGAACCATATAGGAGACTCTTACACACTACCAAGTCCTGCTTCTGGCTTGAGATGGAGGCTCAGGCCCCTTCTGGATCACAACTTCTGTGTGCTGACCCTGAAGAAATTCTTCCCAGAAGATTTCACCACAGTGATGCTGGTCTCCTGTTACTTACAGCTGATTTTTCAGCCCCAGCTAACCAGCATCAATTGTCCCAGTAAAACAAAGGATTCACTTCAGGTTAGCCCCAGCTGACTAGAACCTACAGATTAAACAGTCCTGATGATCTCTGCTTCCCTTTGAAACTAGAAACTTCACAAGCCAGGCCTCCATCTTCTACAAATCATTCAGCAAAACTGCTCCAAGTTCCACAGCAACAATATTTAGGCATTCAATGATCTTCCCAGCCCAAAGTTCCAAATGCCTCCACAATCCTTCCCCAAAACACAAGGTCAGGTCTGTCACAGCAATACCCCACTCTTCTGGTACCAATTTCTGTCCTAGTTTGTCTTCCATTGCTGTGACAAAACACTCTGACCGACACCAACTTGGGGAGGAAAGGGTTTATTCAGCTTACATCTCTTGGGTCACAGTTCATCACTCAGGGAGCCCAAGGCAGGAACTCACGGCGGGAACCTGGAGGCAGGAGCTGAAGCACAGGCCATGGAGAAATGCTGTTCACTGGCTTGCTCCCCTGGTTCATGCCCAGCCTGCCTTCTTATATGGTACACACAACCTTCCCAGGGTGGCACCACTCATTGTGGGCTGGGCCCTCCCACATTGCTCAACAATCAAGACAATACTCCACAGACGGGGCCACAGGCCAATCCAATGGAGCCAATTCCCCAATTGAGGCTCCCTCAACCCAGGTGTGTCAAGTTGACACTAAAGCTATCCAGCACAAAAGTCATCATCAACCTTATCCAGCTGTGAATCCTATGAACTACATCAACAACCTGGCAATAGTGGCATAAATGTTACAGGAGTAACCAACTACCTTATAACTGGATTTAAGGCCCACTTTGCAAGATGGAGCCCATACCTGGCACCATTAGGGCCAAGAACTTCTATGTAGTCAGGTAACAAGCCTCAGGGGAGAACCTTCTCTTACCCTTCTAAATGGACATAGTATGAAATTGACTCATAGTAATTTGTTATATCCACAGATTTAGTACATCTCTCAACTCTCATGTGTGATGTTGTGTAGGTTTACTAGGCCCACACACAAGAGCATTTGGGGAACACAGGCTAAACTTATGCAAGTAAACTAGTTTTGTGAATTATGTTTATAGTCTAGAAGGAAAGTATAAAGCCTTTCTCAGGTTCCCAGCATTTCACCTAATATGTAAAAAGGAAAGCAATGATCTGCATCTCAATCCTCTTGTAAGCAAACACATAAGGCTTTAAAATGATAGAGGATATGAAGTGAGCAGAATAGGGAGGTTGGTGTGTACCTGAGAGGAGATGGGGAGGGGTGTGAATTTGATCAAAATGCATTGTATGAAATTCCCAATGAATAAAAACATTATTAAAAAAGAACATCATCAAAATTCAAAATATGACTAACTATTGAATAATTAATTCCATTTCTAGGTGTTATTATTACTCCATTCACTCAAAGATACATAGATGTGTGTTAGGTCTTTATTTATAACAATGAAACAATAAGCTGGGTGTGGTGGAGCACGCCTTTAATCCTAGCACTTGGGAGGCAGAGGCAGGTGGATCTTTGTGAGTTCAAGGCCAGCCTGGTCTACACAGCGAGCTTCAGGACAGCTGGGGCTACAGGGAGACCCTGTCTTGAAAAGACCAAAAATAAAATAAAAATTAAAAAAATGAAACAATAGTAATAACTTTATGGTTTTTTTTTTAGATTTTTTTTAAATTTTATTTATTTTCTGTATGTGTATGAATGTATTGTCTGCATGCAAGTCTGTGCACCCGTGACGTGCAATGCCGCGGAGGTCAGAAGAGGGCGTCGGATTCCCCTGGAACTGGAGTTCTCCTGGAATTGGAGTTTCAGATGGCTCTCGGCCGCCATGTGGGTGCTGGGGATCGAACCCGGGTCCTCTGCAAGAGCGGTCGGCGCTCTTAACCGCTAGGCCATCGCTCCAGCCCCCGATAACTTTATGTTTTCAATGGAAGAATAATCTGATGTATCTGGAGTGCAACAGTGCTGCTGAAAAAGGTGAGTCAGCCTGTATATCCTGATGCATAACATTCTCTAGGACAAATCCAGTGGAAAAAATATTAAAGAAACATATATGACACATTTATGTTTCTTAAACCTCATATAGGTGATGCCGGTACCATCTCTACTTTTCTGTGTGCTGGCTAGTTTTATTGTCATCTTGATACAACCTAGAGTCACCTGACAAGAGGAAAGCCCATGTGAAGAATTACTTCAACTGAATTGACATGTGGTCATATCTGCAAAAGACTGTATTGATTGGTAGTCGATGTTGGGGGAGCAGCTCACTGAGGGCAGCACCATCCTGAGGAAGGTGGGCCTGGGCTCTAAAAGAAAGCTAGCTGATGGGCCAGGTGTATGGCACATGTCTATGATCCTAGCACCCATGAGTCTGAGGCTGGCGAATCTCTGTGAGATCCAGGATAGCCTGGGAGGGTCTACACAGAGAGTTCCTGGCCATCTGGCCCTACGAAGTGAGGCCCTGCCTCAAAAAATGAAGAGCAAACAGCAACAAAAAAGAAAGCTAGATGAGCGTGAGTCACAGACCAAGCCAGTAAGCTGCTTCCCTCCAGGGTCCCTGTTCTGACTTCCCACAGTGAAGGACTATGACCCAGAAGTGTAAGCAGCAATAAACTCATTCTTCTCCAAGTTGCTTTGGCCAGAATGCTTTATCACAGCCCCATAAAAGCAAACTATGACATTATCTGGAAGCATATTCCTCAAGATTGGTATTGGTCTGGGAGACCAACTAAGCCATTTCTTTTTACATTCTTCCCTTCCATACTGATGTCTTAGAAATAAGCATCTGGAGCTTATATAGTTTAAAATTTGTTAAATACTGTATGTACTGAGCATACTCACTTCCATCTACAGATAGCTGAGAGAGAGGCAAATCTTTCCCCAATGTTCCAGCCACTGACATCTATTGTCATAAATGAGGCTCATTCCATACATCACAGTTGTTTTATTAGTTCCTAGAAATGAGTTCCTAAGCTTTGATTACCCACTTGATGGCATATTAAGAGACCATATGGCAACTCAGTAGACAGAACTACACTGCATAAACAATTTCCATAAATAAAGCAGTTGACAATTGCCTCCAGGGCATCCACAAATAAATTTTGGAGCCAATCAGAAATAACAGGAATGTCCATTTGGTTCTGACAACCAATTACACTTTTATTCAAAAGTCTATGGCCATGGCATAGCCAGACTAGATTGTAAAACTCCTGGTCCTAATACTGATCAATACAAATCAGATACACAAAATAAGGTCCCATCAGCAACACTCCTTGGACGTGGTCATTAATGAGAAAGTCAACCCAGCACAATCAGGGTGGTCTGGATGACTGCAAGGGGGGCAGTCCTCTGAAAAGGGCTGACTTGACATTGAAGGTTTTCTCACACCCAAGAGTTCCCACCTCTCTAAGACTGTGAACTTGACTGATTCTTCTAAAGGAAAGGGAGGGGCTAAGGGCAAAGCCTAGCTCTATGCTTGCTGAGAACATGTGCAGGGAACTCTGGGAAGCTACTGTTGCCATATTGGGGGGAGGGTCCTCGGGCGTATATAACAGCACAAGGGGCCAGCTGCTCTCTCACCATTTTGCCGTCATGGGTGGAGGTCACCGAGTCCATGCCGGAACTCTAGGAGACAGACCATGAGGGAAGGAAATCGCTGCTCAGATAGTAAGTGACATCCTGTCCCCATCCATTCCATGAGCAAGCCTGAAAAAGCTCTCTTATCTTCCAAAACTAAGATTGGGGAGCCTGCTCCTTGATTGGCCTGGAAACCAGGTAGCAAAAGAGGCGGGACACCATATGTGTGGGTATCTCCTGGTAAGAATCTCTGCTATGATGACAAAGCAGTTTCCTCATGAACATAAAAGAAAATGCTAATGTTCTAATCCTACATTGCAAACCAATGTACAATGGAGGATACTTTAAAGTTAATCCTCATAGTAGAAGTAGGTCAGAGTCTCAACTTCGTGCTTACAACCTGCCTATACACCACTTACGTCTTGAGGGAGGAACTATTAATTGACATAGCAGTCAAGAGCGTGGTGGCGCATGCCTTTAATCCTAGCACTCGGGAGGCAGAGGCAGGTGGATCTTTGTGAGTTCAAGGCCAGCCTGGTCTACAGAGTGAGTTCCAGGACAGCTGGGGTTACAGGGAGACCCTGTCTCAAAAAGGAGGCAAAAAAAAAAAAAAAAAAAAAAAAAAAAAAAAGAAAGAAAGAAAGAACTGACAAGTATATCAACAACTCTAAAATATTCAATGGCTTTCAGCATGGTGAGTTAGAGATAAGCTTACTGACAAGTTTTTCTTAATTATGATACAGGTTTCATTTTCCTTGACATAGTCATGTCACAAATCTATGTCAACAAGAGTAAAATGAATGTTTTGTAATCACCCACTACTGATGCTCTGTGAATTTTCTGGTGACATATCAGGAAAGAGAAGGGGAACACTTGCCTTGAAGAGTCTGTTTTCTTTGTAGGCTGGAATGGAAACCATAAGAGGTATTAATCAGCTGTTTGAGAAGAGTTTTTTGGTACTAAAAATGAAGAAGGGTCAGGGCAATAGCTCAGTGGATTAAAATGCTTACCACATAAGCCTGATAGCCTGCAGTTGGACACCTGGAACCCAGGTGAAAAGCCAAATGCAGCAGCTTGTGCCTGTAATCCCAGAACTCCTAGAGTGAGCTGGGAAGCAGAGGCAGGAAAACGACCCAGGATCTTGTGGGCTAGTTGGCCAGGAGGACTTGGTAAAGCAGCAGAAACACAAAAGACTCTTGACTTAAAACAAGGTGGAAGGTAAGAACCGACTCCCCAGTGTTGTCCTTTGAGTTTCACATGTGTGGATGGCACCCATACAGACATTATACACACACACACACACACACACACACACACCCCACACACATAAATACATTCTGTAAAACAGATTCATAGATTGAAGAATGAGTCTGGTTATAAATACCAAAACAAGCTGGAGGGAAGGAAAGAAGAAGAGTCACACTAAGAAGGTGATCCAGGGACAGAAAGGGACTCAGGACAGAGCTTTCTTATTACTGTAAGAATAAATAGTTCAGTCTATTATGGGTTTTCTACAAATTATATTAAACTGGAGTTTGAGAATGCTGAGTCAGATGAAGTGAAGAATAGTCAGTTTCAATAATTATTTCTTCTCTGCTTATACTGTCTGATTGAAAATTACTACAACAAAATTTAAATATCTCCTGGACCATTTAATTCATCTAACTTCCTCAGTTTTATATTTCTTGGATTATTTAAAATTTTAAAAATGGCCTGGCATGGTGGTGTGTGGCTTTAATCTTAGCACTCAGGAGGCAGAGGCAGGTGGATCTTTGTGAGTTCAAGGCCAGCCTGGTCTACAGAGTGAGTTCCAGGACAGCTGGGGCTCTAGGGAGACCAGTCTCGCAAAGACCAAAAAAAAATTTTTTTTAATGTATTAGTCCAAGTTTAAGAATGAAAGAAACTTAGGAAGGGAAAACTCTGCCTAGATGACTTAGTACAAAGACTCTATGTGGGTGCTGCTGAGATTTGGGACTGGTAACTTGTAACTGAGTGTTCCCCTTTTCCTGCAAGCTCTCTAGCACTTGGTATCACTCGTATTCCTGATCCTAGACAGTCTTATTGGAGTAAGGTGATATCTCAAAGTGGTTTTAATTTGCATTTCCTTAATTATCAATGATGTTGAACACTTCTTAAGATGTTTCTCGGCCAGAGGGTCACTCATTTTTTAAGCTGTGAAAAGAATGATTAAAGATTCAGAGAATTAGGAGAAGGTCAGGATGGAAGTGTTTCTAAAAACTATTTATTAGTGAGGCATGGCGGTACATTTTATGTCAGGTCAGGCTCAGGGCAAAAAGCCAAGATGGCATAGACCAGAAAGACCCTCCTTTCTTTTCCTGTCAGGCCAGATTCCCATGAGACCTCTGGACCTGAGACCCACCTCCAGAACTGAGGCCCTGGCCTGGTTTAATTGGCCAGATTCCAATAGGTTACCATCTCCCCTTCCCCCGTAAAAGGTTCTCTCCACCTCTCAGAAGTGCCCTTTCCATGGCCCTCAGGATGGCTGGTGGTCCTGGATTTGCCCAAGGGGAGGTGGGGAGAGAGAGAGAGAGAGAGAGAGAGAGAGAGAGAGAGAGAGAGAGCACATTTCCAGTAATAAATGCCTACCTTTATATACTTTTTAATTTGGACTGATTTGGCTTTTTCTTATCATGGTTATACTTCTCAGTTTATAATCCCAGTACTCAGGCTAAGGCATGAGTACTGGGATTATAAACTGAGAACTATAAAGCCAAAGTTGGAGTCCAACTTTGGCTTTATAGCAAGTTCCAGGACAGCCAGGACTATATAGTAAGCTCTGTCTCAAATAAACAACTTATTCATGATACATTCATAGGAATATATTCCATCATGTTAAATTTTAACATACATAAATTTCCATAAGTACTTAACTAAATATATTATCATAAAACCTACATGTAGTTATAAAAATTGTTTTGCATTTGAGCCATGGTCATCTATTCTGAGTCCTGTTCAGAATTTCTATGACAGAAAAACCAGAAAATCATCTGTGACATCATAGTTACACACAGCCAACCATTCCTATCAGAGTCCACAGAGTTTTTTTATTTATAGATCTTGTCAACTTTCTGAGCTACTGAGCAAGTTCCAGGCTGGCCAGGGATATACAATATTCTGAACAAACAAAAAAATCATTAATACTAATAGAATAAGACCAATAAGATTCAAAAATTAGAAATGACTACAGATGGTTTACTGATGCTCAAATGTTGAAATGCTCCCAAATAGGGCAATAGGTTGGTAGCACCAAAGTAATAGCAGAGGAGCTTATATTTCAGAGGTCAAGTATGGGAATCCATGTAGCCAAGGACAGGGAAGCTGAGACAGGCATTAAGATTTAGGTTGCCAATAAGAAAGAGAACGCTCTGAAGTCATTATGGAGTCATCCGAACAGACATGAGGATTGTTAAGTGTTGGAGAAACACAAGACACATGGCGAGAGACCAAATGTGAATGCAACAGAAAAAAATCATTCATAATTTCACCAACTAAATAGAAAACTGTATCCTACTCATTGACTACCAGAATATTATTACTGTCACTTCTTAGTGTCTGGAGCTAAACTCTAAGAAGCATTATAATTATCTGATTTACTATATAAAGGTGGAGAGCAATGAGACTGAAATGAGCATATACACACAAAAAGTGGTTCTGCTATCGAACTTCAACATAACCTGTAGTTTCCATTCTTCATAAAACAAAGACTGAGGCACATAGCTCATTGAAACTCATAGCTTATATGTTTAGCACATTAGTCCATTTCTGTTCAGTTTTTTAAGTGACACAGTTTTAAAGAATTAGTCATGTTTGTTCCCCCCCAACTTTTTATGTCATTTCTACTTACTAAAGTAACTGTGGTATTTTTATTAAATACCCTGTAAACCAATGAAATGTTAATGTTAAAAGAAAGTTGGTATTCCTACAAAAGCAAGTTGAATGCTTTGGACACACTTGATAAGGCTTATAAAAATACATCTCTGAAAACAGCTGTAGTATTAATGAAGGAGGAAACTCAGAAGACACTAGATGAGGTCATGAAAAGTTCAATGAATTCTGCACTTGATTGTTTTCATGAGGGTCTAAGTCCTCAATGGTAAAGAATTACAGCTACGGTTAATACAAGAAAGACAATGTAGACTAGGATGCGCCATGCTTACGAGGACCTGAAGATGAATTCCCAGAATTCACATGAACCTGGGGGTTGGGGCAGGGAGAGCAGCACACATCTGTACTCCCAGCACTCCCTGGAGAGATGGGAGGCAGAGACAGGGGAACCCCAGAAGCCGTGGGCCAGCTAGCCTGGGCTATGCAGTGACAAACAACGGGGGGGGGGGAGGATCCTGCCCTAAGTTGATGTCAGAGATTGACACCAGGGTGGGTCTAGATTTAAACAGCTTAGCACACTGTTTGTCCTGGCCATAAAGTTTCCCTATCCTTGCATAAAGAAAAGTGATAATCACAATACTGCAAAACTATCATCTCGTGTACATTAAAATGGGTTAGATAGATGGCTGTTTAGAATATCATTCATTCCCTCATTTTAATACTGCTTTCTGAGCTTCATTGTATTCCTGCTTTGATTGTTTTCAATTATTATTTCAAAACCTCAAATCCTATCCAAACCTAGAAAATCTAATCGAGCTCTAACTAGGCTGTGCCTTGATAGAGATTACCCTTAGTTGTGGCTGTTGGAAACAATTATATACTTCACATTCCACAGCTACAACTTGAATAGAAACTGCTTCTCTAACAAATAGGCAAGTTAAGTGTCCCCCAAAGCCAAATAATCATGAATTTCTTCCTTTTTAAATTGTATCTTGAAAAACTTATATAGCCTATAAACAGCTACTCATTGAATTTTATATTTTCTAAGATTCCTAAAAACTAACGATGCAAAGGCAAATTGATAAGAATTGCAGTTCAAAGGCAGGCTTGGTGGCACAACCCTTTAATTTCAGCACTTACTAGGGAGACAGAGTCTGTAAGATGGAGGCTAGCCTGGTCTACATAGCAAGTTCCAGGTCAGCTGGGGATACAGGGAGATGATGTCCAAAAAAATTGCATTTCAAACTTCCACAATCAAGAATATTGTTTCTGAACAGTGTTTCCCACAAATTAAGAACCAAAGGATGTTTTTGTCCCTGAAATCACATGCTCTAATCTCTAACTTTAAAAAATAAAATTTACTTAAAAACCTGTTCAAGGGCTTAGAGTGCTGGGTATATGTGAAGGAAGAAGGGGACCATGCTTCATTCCAAGAAACTCACCACTGAAAACTTAGAGAGATGAAAAGTCAATCTGCAAGATTC
Organism: Rhizomys pruinosus; assembly: GCA_009823505.1. NCBI lineage: Eukaryota > Metazoa > Chordata > Mammalia > Rodentia > Spalacidae > Rhizomys > Rhizomys pruinosus. The sequence goes on from VZQC01002875.1 coordinate 3,160,161, forward strand.
TGAGTCATTCAGTTTTACCCGTAGCCTTGTGCTAACAAGATGGCCTTTTGGTTTCTCATTATTTTTTGCTTTTGTTTCTTTTGTTTGTTTTCTGAGGTGCACGTGGAGTGTAGCAAAAGGACACGTGGGTCAGGAAAGAGAAGACAAAGCTAATTATTTCTGGTTTCAACTCTATCATAGTTTCCCCCCCTCTTCATTTCTATTTCATGTTGCTTTTTACTCAATTCAAGCCCTCCTTGTTTCTCTCTCTCTCTCTCTCTCTCTCTCTCTCTCTCTCTCTCTCTCTCTCGGTGTTTTTGAGACAGGGTCTCCCTGTAGCCCCAGCTGGCCTGGAACTCACTATGTAGACCAGGCTGGCCTTGAACTCAGAGATCTGCCTGCCTCTGCCTCCTGAGTGCTAGGATTAAAGGCGTGCGCCACCACGCCCAGGCCTTCTTGTTTCTTAAAGTCCATTCATGGCTAATTTTACAGATACTAACCCACCTTTAATCTAGTCTTTGGACCTTGTTTTTAACCTGAAACTCCCCATAACCTCCTGAGATGCTCATGCCCATTCCTTGCCTCCTCATTTTTGGTTAACAGTCCATCTCTCTTTTTTTGCTTTATTTTTATGTGTACGCTAGCCAGTAGAGATGAAGCTCTCAAGTCAGCATGAGCTTGAATTTGATTTCTCCTTGCTTGATCGACAGCTCATGTATGTAGTGTCTTCAGCAACAGGGTCTTACTATGAAGTTCTGGTGGGTGACCAAGAGCAGACACAATGACCAGTACTGTCTATGGCCATGAGATGCCTGGTCAATAACTTCCAGGGGGGTAGTCCGTTCCTGGCACTGAGATTTTTTTCAATAGCCCATGACGTCTAGAAGGGACAATGTCTCTCTGTTATAAGGTAACACATTTTAATTAGTTTTTTAAAGTATTTTATTCATTATTTTTATTTTATGTGTATGAGTGTATTACCTGCATGTACATGCCATGCAATGCCCACAATGGTCAGCAGAGGGCATCGGATCCCTTGGAACTGGAGTTACAAATAGTTGTTAGCCACCATGTGGGCACTGGGAATTGAACCTGGGTCCTCTGCAAGAGCAACCAGTGCTCTTAACTGCTGTGCCATCTCTCCAGACCCTTAATCAGTTTTTATGATCGACATGCCTACCTGTCTTTCAGATCTTTATATGGTTCTGATTTGGTTACTGAGGTCTTTACCAGAACAAATTAAATTTTGCTTTCCCATGCACTCTTTCTCATGCCTTTGGCCTTCAGCATAATGATCATAGTTTAGAAATATATACATATGGAGCTAGACGACATCATGCTGAGTGAAGTAACACAGTCCCGGAAAAACAAACGACGAATGGTATCCCTCAAAAGACCCCTCTTTCAGGGTCTTTTATGTATAGAATCATATTAGGAGAAGCAGGTGTCTTATCTCTCTAGCTCTTACACTCTTCCTGCCTCCCTCTTTTAAGATGTTCCCTGAACTTTAGGGGTGGAGGTTGCATTGTAGATCTGTCACTTAGGGCTGGGCACCTCACAGTCACTTATTCTCTGCATTTGACAAGTTGTGGAACTTTATCAAAGTCCCCATTTGTTGCATAAAGAAGCTCCTTTGATGAGTTGGTGAGCAGTACATTTGTCTGTAAATATAAGGATATGTATTTAGAATATACGAAGAAATTATCTTGGTCTAGAAAAGTGGTGGAAATAGATTCTTCTCTAGGTTCCACAACATCTCTAGCCATGTGTACTTGGACCACATATGACAGCTATTGATTACCCCTAAAATAAAAAGTGCCACTATTGCACCAATGGGGATGATTTTCTGGGCCAGTCTTGTGGTTTGTAAGCTTTACTGCTGAGTAGAATCATTGATTGGTTTTTCTCCCTTGGCATCTTGCACAGTATTCTGTGATGCTCTGAAAGCTAGTGTTCAGGGAGAAGGCTTCCTGGTCATTTCCAGCTCAATTGCCCCAGGTTCTGTGTTTGAAGTATGTCATGTTTCCTTCTTTTATGCTGTTTCCTACCACAAGGCCTTTGTATGTGTTACTACTTCCATCTGAAATACTTTTATTTTTTTTTATTTATTCTGAAATACTTTTATACCAACATGGACTGATGAATGCCTACCTGTCTTTCAGATCTTCATGTGGTTCTGATTTGGTTACTGAGGTCTTTACCAGAACAAATTAAATTTTGCTTTCCCATGCACTCTTTCTCATGCCTTTGGCCTTCAGCATAATGATCATAGTTTAGAAATATATACATATGGAGCTAGACGACATCATGCTGAGTGAAGTAACACAGTCCCGGAAAAACAAACGACGAATGGTATCACTCATCTGTGGATGCTAGTGCCAATTACCTAGTTGTAAGTATTTCTTGTGCACTGCCCCTTAAGCTTTTGTCCAAGCAGTTGGGAGTGATGTATATTGGAAACAACAACAACAGTAACAACAACAAAAACAACAACAACAACAACAATAACAGAAAGGACTGCATCAAAGAACTGACTGAAACGGTGAACTTCTGCTCAAAACAGTCCACATGGAGAATTTTGAGAAAGACTGAGAAAGAGATGAAAAGCATGTTTGGCAGAATACATGAGCTCTGGTGGGGTGGGGGGATAGGGTGGGGGACACGGGTCCAGATTTGATAATCTTGTACAAAATATATATTAAAAAATAAAAAAGAAATACATATATTTAGCCATGTTCTTTGTCTTATACATCTATACCACTGAAGTACAGATTCCATACTGCAGAGATTGAACCATACATATACACTAGTGCAGGCCAAGCAAGTAATAGTTGGCCTGGCATAAAGTAATTGTTTAGTACATTCTTTTTTTTTTTTTTGGTCTTTTTGAGACAGGGTCTCCCTGTAGCTCTGGCTGTCCTGGAACTCACTCTGTAGACCAGGCTGGACTTGAACTCACAAAGATTCACCTGCCTCTGTCTCTTGAGTGCTAGGATTAAAGTCGTGTGCCACCACGCAGGACTGTTTAGTACATTCTTTTGAGACAAGTTCTCTTGGTAGCCCCAGCTTGCCTGGAATTTGCGATGTAGAACAGGGTGGCCTTAATCTCACAGAAATCTACCTGTCTTCCGAGCAAAAGGACTAAAAGCATGTGCCACCACACCTGAGTAGTACACACTTTAAAATAACTTGATGGGGTTTTGGGTCAGTGCCTGCGCACCGGACCAGACGGTCGGCGGGTTTGGGTCAGTGCCTCTGCAACTTTGTGCGGGCTGGCCGAAGTCACTCAGGCAGGTACTGAGGCACGGGCTAAGTCAGGCATATAACACCCCCCCACCACCGGAAATTGGTGACAATCCAAGTGGACTTTCTTTTGGAGAAAGCCTGAAAACTAGACAAGTCAATACTCCATAAACAAGGAGGAGGAAAGGAAAAAAAAAAAAAGCATCTGAAGGAGGAAAGCAAAACCATCCGCTAACATAGTGAAAAGGTATTTGTGATCTGAACCACAAAAGGGAAGCCCACATGCCAGGGACATGACGAAGGGACAACATGGGAAAGGCACAGGATAATACTGCACCAGGCTCTACCAAACCTGTAGGAGATAGCTACAATGGGAACCCCTTGGAGGAGACCCAAGGAACAGAACTTAGAGGAATAATTGCAGACCTATGCAGAGAAATTAAAGAACATAAAGAATAATTCAGAGAACTAAAGAGAGAGAATGAAAAACTCAAAAAGGACCTAGAGGAATACAATGACAAACATCGGAAAGAACTAAAGGAACAGATTGACAACTCCAGAAAGAACTAGAGGGAGAAAAAATAAAGAAGAATTCAGAGAACTAAAGAGAGAGAATGAAAAACTCAAAAAAAGGACCTACAGGGATAAAATGAAAAACTTCATTTCTTCATATGTTATGGACCAGGCAAAGATCCAACCAAAAAAAGAAAACTAAAGAAAACTAGAAAAAAAACAAACTCCGAAAGGAAGTAGAAACACTGAAAAAGGAAGCCAACCAACGAAGTAAGGAGCACCAAGAAGAGATTGAGAAGCACCAAAAAAGAGATTGAGAAGCCAAAAAGGAAAATGGAAATACTAAAGAACACAGGATGAAACGAAAAAAGGAATTAGAATACTCATACAATCAGAAGAAAGGAAAGGAAAAAGCCTCAGAAGTAGAATGGAGGAAGCAGAACAAAGAATATCAGATCTGGAAGATAACACAGAGCAATTAAAAAGCTCAGGAGAGATGGCCTAGTGGTTAAGAGTGCCAACCGCTCTTACAGAGGACCCGGGTTCTATCCAGCACCCACATGGTGGCCGAGAACCGTCTGAAACTCCAATTCCAGGAGAACTCCAGTTCCAGGGGAATCCAACACCCTCTTCTGATCTCCGTGGCATTGCACGACACGGGTGCACAACTGCATGCAGACAGTAATTCATACACATACGAAATAAATAAAAATTAATAAAAAAAATGTTTAAAGCTCAAATAAGATATAATGAAAAATTTAAAAATACACAAAAGTGGAACAACCAGGAAATATGGGACATTATGAAAAGACAAACCTCTGCATCATAGGAATAGAGGAAGGAGAAGGAAATAATTCAAGAGAATTGTTATTGATCAGATCTTCAACAGAATAATAGATGAAAACTTCCCAAACTCAAAAATAGGACAAAATCATACAAAGACAAGAAGCATATAAGACCCCAAATAGACAAAATCAGAAAAGAAACCCCCACGCAATCATAGTTAAAATGCTAGATGCCCAAAACAAAGATGAAATCTGAGGGCTACAAGAAAAAACAAGTCACATACAAAGGGAAACCCATCAGAATTATAACTGGCTTCTCATCGCAAACCATGAAAGCAAGAAGAACCTGGAGCAAAGCATTCCCAGTGTTAAGGGACTATGGATGCCAACCCAATACTTTTACCCAGCAAAAATGTGTTATAGTTGAAGGAGAGAGAAAAATCTTCCATGACATAAACAAGATGATGGAATACATGTCTGGAAAATGAACTCTTCATAAAATACTTGAAGCAATTCAAAGGGCAGAAGAGAGAGCAACAATCCTCAAACAACCTAGGAAAAGAAAACTAATAAAAACATAAGCATAGGAGCAAAGTCAGAGACTAGAAGTCCAAATGGATAATAAGTGTAAAGGAACAACATCCATCTTCAATTATAACCTTAAATATTAATGGGCTAAACTCCCCAATCAAAAGGCATAGACTGGGAGAAGGATGATTAGGAAACAAAAACCCATCTATATGCTGTCTACAAGAAACCCATCTCAATTTCAAGGATAGCACCACTTAAGGTGAAGGGATGGAAGAAGTATTCAAGCAAATGGTACCAAAAAGAAAGTGAGGTGGCTATTCTAATATCAGACAAAATAGACTTCAAAGCAAAAGAAATCAAAGAGACAAAGAACGGCCATTACATCTTTATTAAAGGAACAACTGACGATGAAGATTTCACAATCATGAATATATATTAACCAAAACTGGTGCACCAAACTTTATAAAGAAAATTCTCCAGGACTCAAGGCACATATTAACCCCAGCACACTAATAGAGGGGACTTCAATACCCCATTTAGTCCCCTAGACAGATCACAGGACAAAGATAAACAGAGAGACATCCTGAACTAAATATATACACCAAATGGACCTCACAGACATCTATCAATATTTCACCCAAACACCAGAGAATACACTTTCTACTCCAGCACCTCATGGAACATTCTCCAAATAGACACATATATGGGACACAGAAAAAAAACTCAACAAATATAAAAAAGATTGAAATACTCATGCATCTATCAGACACAGTGCAATAAAACTCCAATCAACACCAGGATAAACCCTACAACTACAAGAAAATGGACTAACAACACTCTCCTGAAAATGAATGGGTCAAGGAAGAAAAAGAAAGAAATAAAAACATTCCTGGAATGAATGACATGATAAAACAACACAGAAAAAATCTATGGGACACTTTAAAGCAGTCCTAAGAGGGAAGTTTATGTAATGCCTCAAAAAAAAAAAAAAAAACAAAAAACAGAGGTGAAGAACAAGTGAAGACTAAACAACAGCAAAAAAATAAAAAGAAAAAAGAAAAATAACAAAAATCAGAGCAGAGATCAATGAAATAGAAAAAAAGAAACCATACAAAAAATCAATGAATCCGAAAGTTGGTTCTTTGAGAGAAAAACAAGTAAACAGACCTCATTAACCAAAGAAAGAGGGAACAACTCCAAATCAATAAGATCTGTGATGAAAAGGGGAAATATCACAACAGACAATGAAATCAGACAATCATATGGGATTACTTAAAAACTATACTCTACTAAGTTTTGAAAACCTAGAAAAGAAATGAGGAATATCTAAATCCAGAATCACCAAAGCTCAACCAGAAGAGATTGACACCCTAAATAGACCAACAATACATTTGTAATAATAGCCTCCCAAACCAAAAAGGCAGGACCAGAGGGTTGCATGGCAGAATTCTATAAAATATTCAAAAAGAACAACTTCAACCATTACTACTCAAATGTTTAGAAGATACAAACGGAGGGAGTTTCCCAGATTCCTCTATGAAGCCAGCATCACGCTATATACCAAAACCAGGGAAAGATACAACCAAAAAGGAGAACTATAGACCCATCTCCCTAATGAACACAGATGCCAAAATTCTAAACAGATACTGGCAAACGCATACAGACCCCACATCAGAAAATCATCCACCATGACCAAATTGGACTCATACCAGGAGATGAAGGGATGGTCAACATAAGAAAATAATAAATATTAAACGTATAAATGGACTGAAGGACCAAAAACACCCACAACATCTCAATTGACGTGGAGAAAGCCTTTGACAAAATCCAGCATCCCTTCATGTTAAAGCAAGAAGGATGAGGGATGTGGGGGATCATTCCTCAGTGTAATCAAAGCCATATACAGGAAACCCACAGCCAATATCATCTATGAGAGGAGAAACAACAGAAGCATTCCCTTAAAGGTAGCACCAAAGGCGCCCCTGTACCATTCCTTTTCAATATGAGCTGGAAACCTTGCTAGGGCAATAAGGCAAGGAAAAGGAAATTAAAGGAGTTCTAATTGAAAAGGAAGTCAAGCTATCCCTTTTGCTGCTAATATGATTGTCTACCTAAGATGCTAATAACTCCACCAGAAAAACAGAAAAAAAAAAAAAAAAAAAAAAAAAAAAAGCGGTAAAGAATAAAAATAAATCTAGAAAAATCAGTAGCATTTTCTTTACACCAACAAAAGCAACTGAGGAAGGACTACGAGGAGACCCTTCCCACTCACAATAGCCTCAAAAACAATAAATACCTAGGAACAAACCTAACCAAAGGACACCAAGGATCTCTACAACAAAATTTTAAACCCCTGAAAAAGGAAATTGAGGAAGACATCAGAAGATGGACAAAACCTCCCATGCTCATGGATTGGGAAATAAATATAGTAAAAATGTCCATTACCCAAACTATGTACAGATTTAATGCAATCCCAACAAAATCCCCAAGAGCTTCTTCACAGGCTTTGGAAAAAAATCCTCAATTTCATTGGAAAAACAAAGCCCCTAATAGCCCAAGCAACCCTGAGTGAAAAGAGCAATACAGGGAGGATTCGCTATCAGACATCAAACTATACTACAGGGCTATAGTCATAAAAATAGCCTGTGTACTGGCACAAAAAAAGACCAGTTGACCAATGGAATAAAACTGAAGATAGAAACCTGAGCTCTTACAATTTCATGCCACCTCATATTTAACAAGGGGGCCGAGACACAATGGAGGAAAGACAGCATCTTCAGTACAAGTGGTGTTGGCAAAACTGGATCACCAACTTGTAGAAGAATGAAATTAAACCCCTACCTCTCACCTGTACAAAACTCAACTCCAGATGGATCAAAGACCTCAACGTGCAAACTCCAAACTCTGAGTGTGATTAGAAGGAGAAGTTTGGCCGCAGACTACAAGACATAGGCATAGGAAAAAAAGACCTTCCTAAATCAGAAGCAGCTGCTACAAGAATAAGTCGACAATTGACATGGGACCTCATTAAATCAAAAGCTTTTTGTACATCAAAAGAAACAATAAAGGAAGTGAAGAGAAAACCCACAGAGTGGGGGAAACTTCACTCTGCAGATACATCTAACAAAGCATTAATTTCCAGAGTTACAAGCTACTCAAAAAACACAAGAAGAAGAAAAACGAATGAATCACTCCAAAAGATGGAGCAAAGATCTGAATAAGAGACTTCACAGAGGAGGAATTAGAGATGGCCGAGAAATATCCTAAGAAGTGTTCAACATCGCTAATAATTAAGGAAATGCCAAATTCAAAATTATAAAACCCCTTTGGATATCATCTTACTCCAATAAGACTGGCTAGGATCAGGAATACAAATGAACCAAGTGCTGGAGAGGTTTGTGGAAAGGGGAACACTCATCCATTGCTGGTGGGAATGTAAACTTGTTCACCACTCTGAAACAGAGAGTGTGGAGAACTTAGAAGACTCAAAATGAGCCTCCATTTGACCAGTCATACCATTCCGTGTGTATACCACGGACCACATCTTACTGCAGAGATACATTCACACATGTTTTATTGCAGCTCGTTCACATAGCAAAAAAGCTGGAACGCACCCAGGTGCCCCTCAACTGATGAGTGGATAGAGAAAATGTGGTACAATGTATACAATGGAGTTCTATGCAGAGGTAAGAGGGACAACATCATAAACTTTGCAGGTAAATGGATGGAGCTAGAAGACATTATGTTAAGTGAAAGTAACACAGTCCCAGAAAAACATATGACAAATGGTGTCCCTCATATGTGGAGCTAGTCCCTAACCAGTAAACATATTTCTCATGAAGAGGGATGCATATTAAAGAACAACAACAGAAAGACTGCATCAGACAAAACTGACTGAAATGGTGACTTGGGAAGGGTGGGAGGGGCGGGACAGGACACCGGGTGTTATTCGATAATGCATATTTAATTGACATGAGTTCAACAAGTATCCAGTTTTGCCCAGACACTGTCTGCAGGTTACATGTGTTTTAGGACTTAGTAAAAGTAAATATGTGTATATAAAACAACATTGGTTTACAGGCTCTGATAAAAATGGTAATGCATCCGAGTTAAATGGAGATATAAATCGCTGTGTCCACATTTGTTTTACATAAAATCTGTATAACAATAACTTTGGGATGGGCAATACAAATGTTCTCTCTAAATTCTCTGTTGTACAGTATCACCTTGTTAGCATTCTCTTTCACCTATAGATGATTTAGTTACAAATATAATTTGTTTCCAAGTTAATCACATACAGTCACCAAACAGCATGGGTGAATTTGATGGGTCTGTGCTTGATTCCCCCCTTATAGTATGTATAATACAACTCTTCTGGAGACTCCATGGGTCAAAAAACAAAAACCAAAAAAAAAGGGGGGGATACAGCTAGATATGAAAACTTTTGTCAAAAACTTGCAATCAAATTTAAGCTAACTACGGGAAAGATTTGTATGTTCCAACAGGTCAAAATGTCACCAACTTAACGGCTGAGAAAGAAAAGATACAGTTTGCATTGAGTTGGATGTACCAGAAAGTGCCAACAGAAAGGTTGACCTGTCTGAACATGTAAAGGAAGAAAAGCCTCAGATTGCTACAAACATCGAACCCCTCTGTGGATCCTACTTGTAACAACTATTATTAATGTCCTAATAAAACTTACCTTCTAGTGCCACAAACATTTTAATACGAGAGAGACCTTCTTACCTCCCCCCCCCATAGAACAAGGAGAAATATGATGATGATGAGGTCATCTCCAACTGTAAATTGGAGACACTATTATAGAGGTAACTGGTAAAATTGCCTTCTTTTTTTTTTTTTTTTTTTTTTTTTTTGGTGTTTTTTTTTTCTCCTGTTTGTCCCTCTCTCTGTAGGACTCACTCTGTAGACCAGGCTGGCCTTGAACTCACAAAAGATCCACCTGCCTCTGCCTCCCAGTGCGGATTAAAGGCGTGCACCACTGCCTCTTTACTTGACTAAAAGACCTATGAATGTTGAAAAGGATTATTCTCTATTCAGAACCAAATATAATACTAAGTTTCCTTAAGCTATGCACTTAAGCAAATATATTAATACAGGAGCTCTGAACATCAGCAATGGATTATCTACCAAGGAGATGTTGGCCAGGGGATCCAAGCCCCCACAAAAGGTAAAGGCTCTTGCCTCTAAACTGGGATACCTGCAAGAAGAGAGGGATAAGGCCTGCTTCAAAGACCTGACATTAACACGGGAAAGATGTATTGAACCACACATGCAAGTGTACAGATGGCCTCTGGAATACCAGAGAGTGTTACCAAATGCCACTAAACAAATAAAGCAAATATGGGTCTCCTTGAGTCAAGCAAGACTCCTCCCTCAGCACCAACTACACCTCACCTTCCTAGAATACTTGCAGAGAGGCAGCCATATGCTGCATATCCCAAATCTAATTGGCTATTGTGCTCTGTCCTTGGAGGAATAATCCACAGCTATGCCACAAGCTTACATCTCTAATGGTTAGGAGATTTTATAAGCCACAGTAAGACCCTGTCATATTTAACAGAAAAAAAATGTAATTCATGGATTAACATACCATCCAAACATCTGTGTCTATACCAAAGTAACCTACCATAACTATTATACTGTTTAAAACCTATATATCGAATTGCCTTGTGCTTCATTAGTAGGATCGAAGGTTATTCCTGGACAAACTGTCAACCCATGAAAGGAAACAGCCAGAATTAAGCAGAGCCAAGACAACTCCAGAGAAAGTAGACTGCTTGCTTCTCTCCACTGTGCCCCTTTTCTAAGCCTAGGGAACAATCTGCAGAGAGGGGGCATGGTGAGTAAGGGCTGCGATTGGGGTGAATGGTGAAACTACAGCAATATAGTCTGGACACTCATTTGATCAACTGATTGAACAACACCCCCCCCTCCCGTGGATGGTGGGACCCTATGGGCTGTGTGGGTTTGGGCCCACAACTACTGCAAATTGGTTTATTAATGTTGCTTGTTACACATAAATTATCACTTATGCTAAAAAATGAAAAAAAAAAAACTGAAAGATGCAGGACAGTTATGGCCGATGCATGATCTGGATGGGGGGGTGGGGTGGGGTGGGGGGAAGGGAAAGGAGAAATAAATACAAAAATTGGAAAAAAATAAAAAAAAAAACATCATAAAAAAAAAAAAAAGAAAAAAAGAGGAAAAAAAGACTTGAGAAAGAAAGACTGGAGAAAACAGATGAAAAATATGTTTGGCAGAAGGGGTGCAGCTCTGGGGTGGGGGGTAGGGAGGGGAACATGGGTCTAGATTGACTTGTACATTAATCTTGTTACTATATATATTATTTATATAATCTATATATATATATTATAATATATATATAAAATAACTTGATGAGCTAGAAAATAATGTTTTGCCAGGTGTGGTGGCACATGCCTTTAATCCTAGCACTTGAGGGCTGGAGAGATGGATCAGTGGTTGAGAGCACTGACTGCTCTTGCAGAGGACCCGGGTTCAATTCCCAGCACCCACATGGCGGCTAAGAACCATCTAACTCCAGTTCCATGGGAATCTGACGCCCTCTTCTGACCTCCACAGCATTGCATGACACAGGTGCACCAACCTATATACAGACAGTACACTCATACACATAAAAAATAATAAGTAAAAAAATAAATCCTAGCACTTGGGAGGCAGAGGCAGGCAGATCTCTGTGAGTTCAAGGCCAGCCTGGTCTACAGCGTGAGCTCCAAGCCAGCTGGGAATAAAGGGAGACCCTGTCTCAAATAGACCAAAAAAAAATTAATGTTTTGTTAGGTGTTTAGAATTATGACATTAGTTTAAGTGCTTTGAAAGCACTGAAGAAAGAAAGAATTAAGAGTTGAGTTAAAGAGTGTCTGAATTCTTTTCAGACTTTGCTGTTATCAGTTACAGTCCCATCTTCCAAATAGCTCTAGTGAAGGAGATGTTTCTATACACAATGAAAAACTAGTGATTATATTATTTAACTGTGCTAAATTTTTAGTCGTTTATAGTTTTGCAACAATAAACACTAAATTTTGCCTTCAAGAGTTTATTCTGGCTAGAGAAAAATACACGTAAGTTAAGACATGTTTATGATGTTAAATGAAAAGTCTAACTTTTAAGCAATAAAACCTGATGTGTTCTTATTTTAAAACCAGTAAATCAGATTATAGTCTTCAGAAAATCAGACTTACACTGATCATCATTTTAATCATTTAATTCCATATTTAAATTATATATGTGAAAGTAGGCTTCCAAAATCTCACACCAAATTTAATCTAGAAAGAAAGTAAATTTCTATACAGCTGATGAAATACCATAGGTCTGTGCTACACTGAAGGTTATATGCTAAATTTTTATGGCACCCCGACAATGATTATTTCAGATCTTTAGTAAATCACAAGTGTTAATTGGATACATAGAATGTCTTAAATGGAAATCCCAGGACTTATCAAAGTAATGATTGTGCTACTACAAGAATGACCATGGCAACTCTGAAATCTCTAGTTAAATAACCTGCAAATAAGATAGCAGAAATTAAAATTCAGTTTTCAAAATTCTGTACCATAATGGCATGTGCTACTTTCCTATGCATCCAACGTAATTAAGGAATTGATAGCATAGAGATAGCTCTCTGAGGTGAACTGGATGTATTCTCTTTTCATGTGATCCTAGAGCATCTACTGAATCCGTTGAGACAAAGCCACACAATCTCCCTCACGCACTTGTGCCCAGCTCTCTTTTTCTCTCTCCTTGGCTCTCAGGAGCAGCTCCAATCAGTTCCACATCTTCAAGCTTTAGATGTACACTGCACCCCCTGTACTAGCAGTTTCCATATCTGTGAGTTCATCTAGCCTTGGATTAGAAGGACTTTTTTAAGTTGTGTCTTTATAGACATTTTTCCTTGTCATTGTGCCTCAAACAATACAACTACTTACATGTCACTTATATTACATTGGGTATTATAAGTAATTTAGAAATGGTTTAAAATATATGGAAGGATGTACATAGGGTATATGTAACTACCATACCATTTATACAAAGGACTTGGGCATCCTTTGATTTTGTTATCCCTGGGGGTCCTGAAACCAGTGCCCTACATATACCAAAGAACAACTGTCTATAAGACTCCAGAATCTCATGTCCCCCAAATTCTAGTCAGCAACACACATTGAGTTCACTGTAAGCTCTTCTCACCTGGTTTCAAACAAAAGATGAGAACTCTGCTTCAAACCATCAATATTCACCAGAGCCCCAACTTTAACCTCAGAGGATGGACAATGCCTAATTCTTAAAAAACTCTAACAATATTCTGAATAGATGGCTGATATGAGAAAAAATATGCAATTTTTGACCTTTCACTTCTCAGTGAAACCTGAGATAGAATCTCACTTTAATTTCATGTTCTAATCACATAAGTAAAAATACATGAAGAACTGGAGCATAGCACCAGGATGTTCCTTGCCCGTTTGAATAAAATAGAAGACATCAGCATCTCTACTTTGATAAATGATAAAACTCTAGGCCCGGCCCTTCTGTGTATTTCCATCATTACTGGTATGTGTGCCGTCTGTCACAGGAATGCTCAGTATTTTAAAACAGAAGTAACACAGGAATGTGTGTACAAATGGAATGACGGATCTTACTGGAGTGATAAAAATGTTCCAAAACTAATTTGTGGTGATGACTGCACAACAAAATAGATTTCTTAAAAATAAGTATCTCTAATTTGGTCTAGGCAAATCATATGTAAATATACCATTTTTTTAAAAGTCTGTCTTTTTTGGACTACCTAAGGCACTAGGAACCACTAAAAATAGCCCTGGGAAATGTAGACTATGTAGTATATTTTGCTAGAACTAAAGATTTTCCTGTTTGGTAATCAAAATATACAAATGCCGCCTTCTAGGATTACATCAAGCACACAGTCACATGCTGGGAAGAACAGGGAATACACAGAAGCTGACAGTAGAAGCTGACAAAGAGTGAGATCAAGAGCATAATAATGATTCAAGCCAGGAGCTAAACCCCAGGGTCCTGCTGTCAGAGGGGAAGATTGAAGGGGACTTTGAGAACAGTGCTGGTAAATGGATCAAGAGTTAGCAAACGAGGGTCTCTATCTTAATTCTGTTTGGGGTATCTTCACCTTGAGTAATTTGTTTCACCTGAATCTCAGTTTTGTTATCTGAAAATGAACTTTCAAACAAGGTATAAAGGTAGCAGTACCCCTTGCTAAGCTCACAGAGCTCTTGCAAGGCCACATGAGCTGTGTGGGTGTGTACTAGAAAATGCAGTACAGCATCAGGATGTTAAGACTGGGAGTCCGGCTTTTGGATGTTAATAAGACATTAAGCTGGAAATATCCTAGTTAACAGAGACAGAGAATCTATATGAGTTAGACAGAGTGTGTGCCCATGTGGAACCATCGGTGGCACAAAAACTCAACTTGCTAAAGTCTAGGGTGAATCTAAAGGACCACACACTGACATGTTTTCATAACATTCTGACTTGAGAAACTTCTTGGAAGCCTTAGGATTTCTTGAAAGGCATCAGTGTTGTCACTTTTATAATAAGAACAATGACTACTTTAGGACTATACCCCAAAGTATAAGTGAAAATAATTTCATTTAATGTGTATAAAATATAAATCTTACTGGGGGTTAGCGGGCAGAAAGCTCTACACTACTGTTACATCCTCTCCCTGTTCTTCACCATCACCACCACTGCATTTGTGATTTCAATACCAACAACCCCAGCAACAACAACCATCAACACCATCAGAAACTGCCCAACACTACCAGAAAGGAGCATCTACCACCAACCATCTAAACACCACCATCAACACTATCAGAAATTACACAATACCATCAGAAAAGAACATTCAAAAACAACAACCATCTAAATACTACCAGCAACAACCATCAGCACCATCAGAAGCCACTTGAACACCACCAGCAACATCCAACTGAATACTACCAGAAAGGGACATCCCCAGTAACTATCTAAGCACACACACGTACATCTATGCTATAATTTCACATATATACATTTCTGTTATTATTTTCCTAATTTAACAAAAAAGTAGCCACATAAAATATGTGGCTTATTAGTATTGACAAAAGTGAGGAAATTTTTCAGATAAATAAGTCCCCAAATCTACCTCACAACAGATAACAATATTATATTATGCTTAGAAATTTGCTAAGATGGTAGGTCTTATGTTGGCATAGATTGTGAGGATGGCATTCATGGGTATTTATTTCTCTCCAAACACATCAAGTTGTATACATTAATATATAGAATATGTCAATCATACTTCAATAATGAGTTTTCAAATTAACTTATCTGCTACATTTAGCGAAGGTAAAAGAGTCAAAGTTATTGATCTGTAAACAATGAGAGTCATGAATATATGACCAACTTCTTTTCATTAAGTAACATAAAATGAAGTTTCTTCATTATTAGAAGTATACCTCGGGCTGGAGAGATGGCCTAGCTGGTAAGAGCGCCGATCGCTCTTACAGAGGACCCGGGTTCGATCCCCAGCACCCACATGACGGCCGAGAACCGTCTGAAACTCCAATTCCAGGAGAACTCCAGTTCCAGGGGAATCCGACACCCTTTTCTGACCTCCGCGGCATTGCACGACACGGGTGCACAAACTTGCACGCAGACAGTACATTCATACACATACAGAAATAAATAAAAAAAATTGTTAAAAAAAAAGAAGTATACCTCTACTCAGCTCTACACAATGAAAAAAGTAGCAGAATGATCAACAACCTTTACCTGTCTAGTTTTAGAGTGCTGATAACTCTGTTATTTCCTCTCCAAGTGGCTCTCCAAACATCTTATGGTCCTTAGAACCATCCATCCCTTATAGCAGGGAAGAAGAGGTATCATCCAAGTACCCTAAACACTGTTTCATCTTCTGGGCTTGCTGACATCAGGAGCCCAACATGCATATAAATATGCCAACTCTCATTTATGCTAAAACAGCTGAGGCCATTTAAGAAATACAAATTTTCAACCAAAATATAAGAATAACTTTTAGCCATAGACATCAAAAAGATAAAGATCAAAAAAGTAAAATTTAAATTTAAAACCAATAACAAGGAAAGAGGAGAATGAGAGTAGAGGAAGAACATTTTTTTAATTTTTTTAATTAATTTTATTTATTTCTGTATGTGTAGGAATGTACTGCCTGCATGCAAGTCTGTGCACCCGTGTCGTGCAATGCCGCGGAGGTCAGAAGAGGGCGTCGGATTCCCCTGGAACTGGAGTTCTCCTGGAATTGGAGTTTCAGACGGCTCTCGGCCGCCATGTGGGTGCTGGGGATCGAACCTGGGTCCTCTGTAAGAGCAGTCGGTGCTCTTAACCGCTAGGCCATCTCTCCAGCCCCGAGGAAGAACATTTTAAACTCAAATGAAGTGCAACATTAACTAATAATTGGATCTTTTCAGGACTCTATCTTGACATACATTATTATATGTATGTCCTTAATAAAGCATATTTGAATGAAATCTCTGTAAAACATAGCCTCTGCAGTGAATCAGGATTTACTGTGTACCTACGATGTGCCAGGAAGCATTCTTGGCACTGAAGGATACCAACGAACACCACTCTCTAGTCACTGAAGACAGAATTCTACAGTATGTGGCAACACAAAACATACCAAGAGCATGATGCTGTAGGGGAGTGGAACTACCAAGAGGAAGATGTGGTGCAACTTCAGACAGGGTGGTCAGAGGATCTGAGTAAAGAACAACACTGGGGCAGGGCCAGCCAGGAAGATAAGTAAACAGTGTTTTCAAGCAGAGGAAACAGCACTGGAAGTACAGGGGGTTGGAATGTGCTCAGTGAGGCGAAGGAGGCCAGCAAAGCAGCCACGCAGCTGAAGCAGACGGAGCCATATGAGATGACTTCTCCTTTAACTAGGCCACTGGGCTTCTGTGCTGAGAATGCAGCATCAAGCTCAAAGCTGGGCAGCTGCTGCAGTGATCCAGCCACAAGACAACAGTGACTTTGGAAGTAATTCTGTGTCATGTTCCAATATATTCCGAGCCTATGTTCTCAGTAAAAAAGAATCTTATCTTCTTTCTTTAAAGGAGGTTTTCCATTTTAGGTAAAGCAAGTATCAGGCTAAAATCACTTTTTCTGTGTCATATGGGATAGATGAGTGTTCTTCAAACACATAAACTCATATATGACCTAAAAATAAAAACAATGTGTGTGCTTCCTCCTGAATTTTTGTTTCATATCTTCTAAAAAGTTTGAAAGTAATAATCATCACATATTTTTAGGATTACAAAGAATATAATTCCTGACATATGTAAGTGGTAAACGTTTAAAACAAACTGGGCTGTTGAGATGGCTCAGCAGGTAAAGACCCTTGCTGCAAAGCCTGAGCTGAATTTGATCCCCAGGAACCATACAATGGAAGGAGAGAACAGACACCAACAAGTTGTTCTCTGACCACCACACATTCCATAGCATGTGCTGAGAGAGAGAGAGAGAGAGAGAGAGAGAGAGAGAGAGAGAGAGAGAAAGAAAGACAGGGGAAATAAATAAGCAAATAACTAATATAAATGTTAAGAAGCCATTATATCTCACCATCTTCCATTTTAAAGATTCCTTGCCAAGATGATGACTATCTATCAGTGGGGAAGTTTATATAATTTTCTCCTTTAACTCATATCTAGTGTGCTTCTCCTAGAATTTCACCCCAATGTAGCATATTTTATGTTGTTTATGTTGAAAGCATTTTATTGCTTCTATTACTATGCTTGTCTGCAAGGAAATATTTCAAATGGTTGCTCTGTCTGGTACTCAGAGCCTTTCTACATCCCAGCACAATGCACAGCAGTGAGATTTGGGATGATGAGAGGGATCCTTTGCTTTGCTAATTGTGGGAAAGAAGGATTATAAATGAGGATGTGAGAAATGCATCTGAGTCCGTAGTGCAGACTTTGGGAGTCAAGGTCTTAAAGTCTCTGTTGCTGAGTGTCTGCACACACTGCCTGTCAAAATGCCTATTTGAAGCCTGTATGGATCATTCATTTGAGCACTAAAGACTATCCAATATTCTGTGTACAATTATTGCCTCATGACTTGGTTTTCCCAAGTTACATGTTTCTTTCTCTCTCTCTCTCTCTCTCTCTCTCTCTCTCTCTCTCTCTCTCTCTCTCTCTCTCTTTCCCAAAGATGAGAAAGGTAACTTGCTTCTTAGGCAAATGTCTTTATCAGGCAACTTAGCACAACCTGCTGAGAAGGATGATAACCCCAGCTTTAATTTGACACTAATAAACAAGTGTCTCCTTGATTGGCCCCACAGAATATTTATACTTAGGACTTTATTTACCAGCGAGTCCTTTTAAAAAAATAATTTCTTTTTGTTTTTGAGACTTTCATACATGCATACAATTAAACATGATCATATCCCACCCATTCCCCTCTTTGACTTCCTATAAATACCACAAACATAGCCCCATTTCCAAATTCATGCATTTAAAAAAATCCATTAAGTCAAATTAGTAGTGGCCATTTGTGCGAGGCCATCCACTGAGCATGGAGAATCTATCGGTAGCCACGCATTCAAAAATGAATGATTCTCCCTCTCCCTGCAGCTCCTCAGAAAGAGGTGGGGTCCAAAGAGCACCTCCTCTCACCTACGCTGGAATTCTGGCTGGACAGATACTGTGTACTATCCCCATGGCTCTTGAAGAGGAGGCAGAAAGAATGTAAAAGCCAGAGGGTGCTGGAGGTTGGGGAGGCTGTGAAATGCAGACTTCTGGAGCAGACATTGAACTCACAGCAGCTGTGGCTACCTGCCAGGGAGTCTTTCCTGGCCTTAAATTCAAGTCCAATAATTTTCAAAGCCTCAGTTGAAAAACACTGCACAGGGAAGATGGCTTGAAAGGCAAGTAAGAGGGCTGGAGAAATGGCCTAGTGGTTAAGAGCGCCGACTTCTCTTACAGAGGACCCGGGTTTGATCCCCAGCACCCACATGGCGACCGAGAACCTTCTGAAACTCCAATTCCAGGAGAACTCCAGTTCCAGGGGAATCCGACATGCAGACAGTACATTGATACACATACAGAGATAAATAAATGCCGGGCGTGGTGGCGCACGCCTTTAATCCTAGCACTTGGGAGGCAGAGGCACGCGGATCTCTGTGAGTTTGAGGCCAGCCTGGTCTACGGAGTGAGTTCCAGGACAGCCAGAGCTACAGGGAGACCCTGTCTCAAAAAAGAGCAAAAAAAAAAAAAAAAAAAAAAAAAAAAAAGAAAGGCAAGTAAGTAATCCATCTACTTTTCATATCCCTGGGACAAATCTGGTCATCAGAGGACAGGTACCCAAAGGGAAACTTTAGGGGCTGGAGAGATGGCTCAGCAGTTAAGAGCACTGGCTGTTTTTGTAGAAGACCTGTTTGATTCCCAGCACACACATGACGGCTAACCATCCTAACTCTAGTTCCAGGGGACCCGATGTCCTCTTCTGACCTCCATAGGCATTGCATAACACAGATGCACTTACATACATGCAGGCAATACATTCATACACATAAAATGAAAATAATAAATAAAATATTTTATTTATGTTTCTTTTTGGTTTCACCAATATTTTGGTATTTTTGAGACAGGGTCTCCCTTTTAGTTCCAGGTGTCCTGGAGCTCGTTCTGTAGACCAGGCTGGCCTTGAACCCACAGAGATGCACGAACCTCTGCCTCCTGAGTGCTGGGATTAAAATCGTGTGCCACCACTAAAGGGGAATACCTAACTATTACTTTCACAAAATTATGTTTTGGGGGTCATGTTGTAAACATAAGGGTTTTAAAAGAATTAGCATTACCATTTTTTCTGACATTTGAACAAAGAACAGTGGCTCTTTATGAGGATTCCTGGGAGAAGCTCTTGTCTTTAGTGCCAAGAGCTGTTACAATCATCCTAAGTAATTGAGTTATCTTTACTCCACCAATATTCTTCTTCCCACTGGCTAATGGCTTAAGCCAAAGTCGTGACCCCTGTGCCTTATGGTTGGTCATTCTCACAGCTCTTGAACCTTACTGTCTATCGTATTTTGTTCCCAACTTGTTCTTTACCTATGATCTACTTTTACATCACATTAGTATGCATGTATACAAATTATTATTCATGCACAAGGTAATATACATAAAGATGCATTGAGGTTATTCTATTATTCATGTTATCTCTGCAACTATAGCAGAAAAACAATGGTCTTCTCTTTAAAATATTGCCTGTTTTTCTTGGAGTCATAAATATGCTGTAGAATGTCACATAAAATCACATTGTCAAGAACATGAGATATAATCATTAAGGGTCTCCAAATCATTTGTAAACTAAGCACACAGAAGCATTTACTCCATAGACCAACAGCAACAGAACGGTAATAAGAGAAACCAAAGTCTGCTTCTCAATTTTATTCAACAACCAATTTTCTGAGCTCCTGTTTTGTGCTGGACACTGAGTTAGATATAAAGAATTGAAATGAAAATAAGAAGAATTTCTGATTCAAAGAACCTACTTCAATCTATAGAGGAGACCAAAAATCACATTAAACTTCACCTGCAAAAGTAATGGTAAAAAAAATAACATGTTTATAGACTGCAAATTTCCACAGTACAAGGTAAGTAGAAATCAAAACTGAACAAAGGTAAGATTGGTCTCCTAGATATTCCTGAGACCAACCTTATTTGTATACGCATGTGTACATAAATATATATGTATGGACTATATGTGTGTTGTTGATACTACAAAATAAGTCCATATGAACTTGTACAAAAACAAGGAACCAGTTGGTGTCAAATCGGAGGCAACAGAAGACTGCTACAGTTAGAGAAATTCAGCACATCCACCACTCTGGCTATTCTAGTAACTGAAGAGTTACCCTTATGAATTATGATGACAACACCAAGTTAAATGAAGACATAAGAACAACAGTAAATTGGCTTAGTAGGGTGTGTGTATGTGTAACAATAACTGTATAACGAAAATAGAAGTAAAGGTCATGAACTTGAGAGGGAGGGAGGGACATGAGAGGAGTTGGTCAAGGGAGAGGGAGGGGTAGAAATGACATAAATATAGTACTCACATGTGAGATTCTCAAAAATAACATAAATATTTAACAACAAAAAATGAGCCCATCTAGGAACAGAGAACTGTGTGTGGTGTACTGTGCAGCTAACTAGAATACTGACATGTACCAAATCAAAAGCCTAGTCTCAGGTAGAGACGTGGGGATAGGAGAATAGCCTCCAGTTTTATGATATTTTTTCCATTTTAAAAAAATATTTTATAGATTTTTTTAAAAATTTCATACAATGTGTTTTGATCATAGTCAGACCTTATCATACATCTCCTCTTAGACCACTTCATGTCCTCTATTCTTGTTTAAAGCCCATTGAGTCTAATTTCTGTTCCCCGAATTCTCTTGGGTGTAGGACCATCCTCTGCAGCCTGGTCAACCTTCCCAGTATCGCACTCGTAAAGAAAACTGACTCTCCCTTTCCCAACAGCTATCAGTTACCATTAGTTCCTCAGCCAAGGGCTGGGACTTCAAGCCCATCTCCTCCCTCTATGTGGGGATTTTGTATGGCTTGGGATTGCAAAGATCTGGTGCATGCTATGGGCTCTTATGTGTAGTTGCTCTGTTATGGCTGAAAAACACAGTTTTCTTGTATTTATCCACCACCTCTGACTCTTACAAACTTTCCACTCAACTAACTAGTGGGCTTATTGCTATATCCATAGATTAGGGCGTATCGTATCTTCACTCTCACCAGTGAAGCTGCTGCTTGCAGAAGATGGTGATCAACACAGAGACCCACAACTGGTCAGCATGGAGAAAAGAAGGGACCGCAGAGCCCTGGGCTCACCTGTATCCCACCCTCTTCTCCCAAGACTCAGGGATCATTGAAGAAAAGGGAGCAGAAAGCCTGGTCAGTTCGGATTTTTACTAATCCTGTGCTATAGAACTTTTCTCGGTGTATAGTGCTTTGGGCAGTCCTTGGCCATGGATTTCATTAGCAATTTGTGTAGGTGAAGCTAAACCCACATGAATGACCTACAAACCTCCTTAAGTCAGTGTCTGGTAAATGGGCACCCTAAAATACTTTCACAGATATATTTTCAGTTCAATGACATAACATATTACATTAGTTACAGAAACCCACTTAAGACTTGGAGCTGATAACCCTGCACTACTCTGAAGATAGGGGAGCTGGCCTTGAGCAGCTCTTCAGACATTATGTGTATGAGTGTGTTGCCTGAATGTATATAAGTGTACCCCTGTTGTACAATGCTCATGGAGGTCAGAAGAAAGCATTGGATCCCCTGGACCTGGAGCTACAGGTGGTTGTTAGCCACCATGTGAGTGCTACAAACCCACCTGGGTCCTCTGCAAGAGCATCCAGTGTTCTTAACCACTGAGCCATCTATCCAGCCCCTTTATAACTTTTACTAATAAAATAAAGTACCCTTTCTCTTGCTTTCACATAAAAATGCTAGGATAAAACATTAAGCAATCTAACTTTCAGCCATATTTATTTATTTCCTTCCCCCCACACCAAAACCTGAAGGTCCTTTTCTACTGCCCACAATGGTTTCTCTCTTATGTCAGTCTCATAGAGCTTCCAGTTCCTCATATTACTATGTCATTAATTGGTATTTTCTGAGAATTCACAGACTCTTAAATTGCTTAAAGTTACATTTTAAATGTAACCTGTTTATTGATGTTATTGATCAACAAAGTAGACACCATCTACACACACACACACACACACACACACACACCACACACATGCCTGCTTGACTCTAACACAGCCTTCCAGAGAAAATCAAATACAGGAACTCCATGTAATCATTTTAAACCACCCAATGCTGCTCACAAGTATATAAATGAATAAAAGTTAACCTATATGGCCCAGAAAGTGACTATCCCTGCTACAGATCCCTGGGTGCCCTTTAAAATGTTCTGTATTTCCCAAAAGGCAGGTCTCCAATCTCAACTTGCTCATTATAATTCCTAGGCCCATCTGCCTGTGTCCTCTCAGCTTTATGTTTGAGACTGGCTCATAATTCTACCTCCTGTCACCATCTCCAAAGCCACCACCTTTACCTATCACCACCTCTCTTCTAGATTCTTATACCAGCCTTCCAATTAATCTGTTTGCATCCTGATTCCCTAGAGTCAGTTACTTGTGCAAATGGACCAAGGTCCTCTCAAAGGCAACCAGTCAAATCAACTCTTGTACTCAAGACACTGTCCCATCTCATCAGGGATAATCTAATCTAAATACTTTTCACCACCTCCTTTATCACTCTGCTCTAACCCTTCTGGGCCTTCTCACAATGTTCCTTGATGGTTCTAAGCATGATTTTTAGAGATTTTATACCAGGCTCTTGTGCTGATTAGCTTCAGTTGCAAATTTGACACATCTGGAAAGGGGGAACCTCAACTGGGGAATTACCTCTATTGGACTTGCCATGTCTATGAGATATTTTCTTGATCACTGATGATGTAAGAGAGCCCACCCACTCTGGGTGGTGGTATCTCTGGGCAGTGGTCCTGGGATATATAAGAAAGTAAACTGAACACAGACAGGGGGAACAGCATTCCTTTATGTCTGTGTTTCAGTTCCTACCTCCAGGTTCCCATTTTGGCTTTCCTCAGTGATGAACTTATGATCCTGTGACTGTGACATATAATCCAAATCAACCTTTTCCTCCTCAAGTTGGTTTTGATTGGAGTGGTTTTTGTTTATTTGTTTTGTTTTGTATTGAGACAGGGTTTCCCTCCAGCCCCAGCTGGCCTAGAACTCACTATGTAGACCATGCTGTCCTTGAACTCATAGAGATATATGCCTGCCCTGCCTCCTGAGTACTGGGATTAAAAGCGTGTGCCACCATGCCCAACTTGTTTTAGCACAGCAATAGACAGCAAACTAAGACAGAAATTTGTATCAGTATCAAGGGACACTGCTGTGACAGAGCTGACAATCATATTTGGGGAAGCTTATGTATGCATTTGAACTATGAGTTAGAAAAGCCTTTGAGTGCTCAGAGCTTAGTGAGATGTCACTGTGGAGCCTGGAACAGTTACACTGAAGAAAAATGTGGATAAAAGAGGCCTAGCAAAGATGGAGAGAAGGAAAAACTCTGACGAGGTCATTTGTGTGATGTATTTTGAATTAAGAATTCGGGGGAGTGAAACCTTTGGTGCTTGAGGGACAATCAATGCTACTCAGCTGGGGCCGAAAAACCAGCAGTATTTAACAAGAGGCTGGCATTATTGAGGTGAAATATTTGAGGACGTTTTTCTTCCAGGTCAGTACACAGAAGCTGTGGTCCAGAGGGGCCATGGCTGTATCTGAAGCTAGAAGCTGGGCCATTGTTTAAGAACCTCCTACATATTGTTGGTTTTAGCTGCATGAAAGCTGTAGAACTGAGGGGGTTGGTCACGGAGAGTATCTGAGGCTTGGCAACATGTGACCAGGAGAGGTCCTTGGTAAAGGTACAGCTTCAGCTACAGTGAAGACCCAAGATAAGAGCAGAGATGCCAGGGCCCTGGGACAACTATGAAGGACAGTGACAAGGTGGAATGAAGCTAGCCTGAGCCTGGGAGACAAGCTATGTGTCCTAGGGACTACAGAGCCAGAGAAGTGAAGCTTCCCAAAGCCTGCTGATCCCAGAAGATCACAAGTGAATCCCAGATGTCTATGCTGCTAGACTTTGGTTTTGATTAAGTGTGCCTTGGTTCTTGCCTCCTGAGATAAGACGATATGTGACTTGTTATGAATTTTACATGAGCCCAGAGTTAAGAGAATTTTTAAAAGGACTTTGAGTTTTTAAGTGTTTGGATTTTTTTAAAGTCTATGGGACTTTTAAAGTTGCATTATGTTTTATATTGTGATATTACTGTTAACTTGAGAGCTTGGGAACAAGAAATAGAAAGGTTATGGTTTAGTAATTATTTGTTTGTATGCCAAGATGACAAGGGGTCATTTGTGCTAGATAGTGTCAGTTGTCAACTAGATATACCTGGAAATAGGGAACTTCAAGTGGGGAACTTCCTCTATCAGACTGGCCTGTGGGCATGCCTGTGAGGTATTTTCTTGATCACTGAGTAAGGTGGGTGGTGCCACCCCTGGGCAGGTGGTCTTGGGTTATGTAAGAAAGACTGAGCACAGGCCAGAGGATCAAGCAAATAAGCAGTGTTCCTCAGTGGTCTATGCTTCAGTTCCTTCCTCCAGTTCCTGTGCTAAGTTCCTACCCTGGCTTCCCTCAATGGTGCACTGTGATCAAGTCCTATAAGCCAAATAAACCCTTTCCTTCCTAGGTTGTTTGTGGTTAGAGTATGTTATTGCAACAATATAATGCAAACTAAGACAGCTCTCTTCTCTGTCTTGACACCTTTTCCCATAAATCTTCTGGTTTCCTCCTCTCAGATCTCAGCTCGAATACCACCTCACCACAAGACTATCCTTACCAACATGCCCTTCACTACCTTTATTTGTCTTTTCATTCTGTTGCATTTTACTTCATAAGACTTGCCACTGGCTTGATATAGCTATCAGCTAATACACCAGAGTGCCACGTCTCCTCTGACTTGAACATAGCGTAGGAGTCAAGAGCATAAATATCCTGAACACTATTACATTCTAGCACTTAGAACAGAGCCTGGCACAAAGTGCTAGTGATCATTAACTGTTGAATGAATCTTTGCCTAGGCTCTCCGTGTCATCCTTAATGTCACTGCCTTAGGTTAACAGAAATATGGACCTGACTCTCAGAATCTCTATACAACATCCATACCCTACTATAGCTACCAGAGTGATATAACTGCAATCTAATTTTGCTTCCTTCTTATTTAAAAATTTCTCCATTATCTACAGAATGTAAAAACAACCTCTTTTGCATATCATATAAAACTACTAGCTAAGCCTCATCTCCTATTGCAGCTACACTGACTGAAGTTCTTTGTAGTTCACTTATGTCCCGGTGCCCCACACTTGTTAATTACTGTCAGCGATAGACTTCACTGCTTTGTCTACCTGAGAGCAAAACATGTAAATGGTCCTAGTTCTAATGTTACCCCCTCTGTAAATCCTTGGCTGGTGGCCACAGAATTCCATCTTGCAAATACATTCATGAAAGCACGTGGCCTTAATTATTTTATTTCATGTCATTTCCCAATGCACAGCAGCCCCTTAATGAAAAGAACCACATATTGTTAGTTTTCATGTTTCTACTGCTTGGTCTACAGCAAGTGTTCAGTTAGTGCTTCCCAGGGTCATAAACAAGCAAATGAATTAATGTAAGGCAATGAATACCTGACACAAGGACCTCAGCACCTAATGCTCTGAATTCGGAAATGGGAAAATATATGTCACTGAATTGTGAAAAGTTAAAACAAATGTACTTTTTATTATTTGCTATTTTTATCTTTTATGTGTATGAGTGTGTTGCCTGGATGAGTGTAATGCACCTGTGAGGTTCAATGCCTGGGGAATTGGAAGAGGGCTTTGGATTCCCCTGGAACTGAAGTTATGGATGGATGTTAGCTGCCATGTGGAACCTCCGCAAGAGCCGCCAGTGCTCTTAACCACTGAGCCATCTCTCCAGAACCAAGACAAATAAATATACTTTATAGTTGTGTCAAAAACTGAAAATTTACACTGCAATTTTTTTGTATTCTCCTCTTAGATACTTTGATGGTGTCTAAGGAAAATCCTCATTTCCACCTCACGCTTCTTATTCTTGGAAATATGGGAAGAGTAAGTAAGTATCACAAACCATTTAAAAAAGTACTATGTGGTGCATGCCTTTAATCCCAGCACTTGGGAGGCAGAGGCAGGCAGATCTCTGTGAGTTCAAGGCCAGCCTGGTGTATAGAGTGAGCTCCAGGCCAGCTGGGTCTAAAAGGGAGACCCTGTCTCAAAAAAAAAAAAAAATAGCTGGGCTGGAGAGATGGCCTAGCGGTTAAGAGTGCCGACCGCTCTTACAGAGGAGCCGGGTTCGATCCCCAGCACCCACATGGCGGCTGAGAACCGTCCAAAACTCCAATTCTAGGAGAACTCCAGTTCCAGGGGAATCCAACACCCTCTTCTGACCTCTGCAGCATTGCACGACATGGGTGCACACACTTGCATGCAGACAGTGCATTCATACACATACAGAAATTAAATAAATAAATAAATAAATAAATAGCAAAAAAGTACTATGAAAGATATATTGAAGAACACTTTGAAACTTTCATAAAAGATTATTTGAATTGATAAGAATGTGTAGACTGGGGCTGGAGAGATGGCCTAGCGGTTAAGAGCACCAACTGCTCTTGCAGAAGACCTGGGTTCACTCCCCGGCACCCACATGGAGGTGGAGGAGAACCGCCTGTAACTCCAATTCCAGAAGAACTCCAATTCCAGGGGCATCTGAGACCCTCTTCTGACCTCCGCGGCATTGCACGACACAGGTGCACAAACCTGCATGCAGAAAGTACATTCATACACATAGAAAATAAAAAAAAATTAAAAAAAGAATGTGTAGTCTATTTGGGAGAAGATAGTTTCAACATAAATGATCTTCCATCAACTAAGTCAGATTTTTAATTTAAATTTTTCTTCGAGTTTGATTCAATCACAGGCTCATGCTTTGCTGGCTTTGATATATAGCTTAAAACATCTGCTGGTGGAGTAGTGCTGCTCACAGAAGAGTGGGCCTTCGAACACCAGTTAACAATCAGGACAACTCCCCACAGGCATGCCTACAGCCCAATCTGATCTGGGAAATTCCTCCCTTGAGGCTTCCTTCTCAGATGACTCTAAAGTGCGTCAAGTTGAAAGTTAAAGCTAACATGATTTCTTATAACTAGATGATATCTAAAATTCCTACAGAAAAACAGAGGATCCAGAGGAGTCCTGATGAAAAGGATAATAGATATGATATGCTAAAGTACATAAAAGTGAGAAATTAATAGAGATTAATAGACAGTAGACCCAGCCAATGGGAAAACAACAAAACAGGATATACTTTCCAAAAATGGTCCATTAACTAACTACCTTAGAGAATTTAATAGATGATGTCATCCTCCCGTCCACCTCAGCCCTGGTCAAAGGAAATATCACTGTTTCTTGAGAATTACTACATAGAACATAAGGGGGACTATTTCAGTAGAGGAGGGGTTCCAATGGGAAGAGGAGGGAAGAAGAAGGATTTGATGGAGGCGGTACCAGTATGAGCAAAATATACTCATATACATGTATTAAAATGTCACTACAGAGTGAGCTCCAGGCCAGCTGGAGCTACAGGGAGACCTTGTCTCAAAAAGACCAAAAATAAATAAATAAATAAATAAATAAATAAATAAAGTCACAATGAAATACATTATTTTATACACTAAAATTAATGAGAAAAAGGAATTTACACATAACAGGTAAGGTAAAGATGATTATTCAGGAAATATTTAGGGAGATTTACACATATGTCAACTGCATAAAATGTTTAAAATTTCTCATGTTCCAAATGCTATAAACAATATCAAAGTCAAAGAGGAAAATATGGAGATGTATTTAGTGGAAATTTATCATAAGGAAATAGATGTCTTTAGCATATATATTTTTTAAATTTAATTTTTATTGATGGTTTGTGCATTTCGTACATCATTTTCCAATTCAGATCAGGCATATTTCCCTTTCCCTTCCCCCCCACCCCCACCCCATCCCAGATCATGTATTCTGCCATAACTGTCCTGCATCTTTCAGGTTTTTTTTTTTCCTTTTTTAGCTATAAGTGATAATCCATGAGTATAAGCATCCTTCGTGCAAAACCAATCTACAGACTGTTGTGCCCAAACCCCCACAGTCCCACCATTCAGTTGGGGGTGACAGGTTGTTAGCATATATTTTTAAAAATCCTAAAAATCAAGATGACAAAAACTCAAGTTAAAAAAAATGAGCTTGCAACAGATGGTTAATCAAAGAAAAACAATACAAGAAAAGGCATTTTGACTGAACTAGGAGATACTACTTTGAGCAGGCAGATTAGCAAAGATCAGAATGTCTGCTGGTAAGCTTAGACATGATGAAGGATGGATTCTAATTCACTGATGCTGGGAGCATAAAGTGGTATACTCTAGTCACTAATGGTGATTCAGTAACAGTTATCAAAACACTTAAACTCACTGGCATATAACTACTCTACTCAAACCATTTGCCTCCATCCACACCAATCCTACATCCTTGGTTATTCCATCCAGGAAACTTCCAGCCATATTACGGCAATATCCTATCTAGACTACACACTACCTAAAGAACAGGCATCCATAAAACCTCTCATATTAAAACCTTTGCAGCACCTAGAAGGTAAGTTTCGTTAGGACTCATTATAAATAGTTGTTACAAGTAGGATCCACAGAGGGGTTTGAAGTTTGTAGCAATCTGAGGCTTTTCTTCCTTTCAATGTTCAGATGGGTGGGTCAACCTTTCTGTTGGCACTCTCTAGTATCGGCAGAGACAAAGGAATTGAAGCATGTTTACCATCCTCTTGTTCCTTTTCTCTTCTGCTTTTTCTCTTTTCTGGCCAGAAAGCCATTTACTAAGCCTGGATCCATGGTCCCATAGCCCAGTTCCACCATTAAGTACATCACTGTGATAGACTTGCTGTGCAAGTGAATTTCAAGTTGCAATAAGTGTCTAAGAAACTGCTAACAGTCTGTTCCTTTAGTTCTTACCTTCTAGGTGCCGCAAAGGTTTTAATATGAGAGAGATAAAACTGGTAAAACTGCCTTCTCTAATTGACTAATAGACATAGGAACCATGAAAAGGATTATTCTCTATTCAGAACCAAATATACTAAAGTCTCCTTAAGCTATGCACTTAAGCAAAATATATTAATACAGGAGCTCTGACATCAGCAATGGATTATTCTACCAAGGAGATGTTGGCCAGGGGATCT
Organism: Rhizomys pruinosus; assembly: GCA_009823505.1. Taxonomy (NCBI): domain Eukaryota; kingdom Metazoa; phylum Chordata; class Mammalia; order Rodentia; family Spalacidae; genus Rhizomys; species Rhizomys pruinosus. The sequence continues at coordinate 3,190,232 of VZQC01002875.1, forward strand.
AACTCTGACAAAAGGTAAAGGCTCCTTGCCCCTAAACTGGGATACCTGCAAGAAGAGAGGCAATAAGGCCCTGCTGTCGAAGACCTGACGTTAACATGGGAAAGATGTATTGAGACCACACATGCAAGTGTACAGATGGTCTCTGGAATACCAGAGAGTGTTACCAAAGGCCACTAAACCAATAAAGCAAATATGGGTCTCCTTGAGTCAAGCAAGACTCCTCCATCAGCACCAGCTACACCTCACCTGCCTGGAAATACTGTGCAGCAGAGGCAGCCATATGCCTGTATATCCCAAATCTAATTGGCTATTGGCTCTCTCCTTGGAGGAATAACCCATGGCTGATGCCACAAGCTTACATCCTCTACAGGTTAGGAGATGTTATAAGCCACAGTAAGACCCTGTCATATTTAACAGGAAAAAATGTAATTCATGGATTAACATATCATCCAAACATATGTGTCTATACCAAAGTAACCTACCATAACTATTAGTGCTGTTTAAATACCTATATATCTAATTGCTTGTGCTTCATTAGTAGGATCGAAAGGTTATTCCTGGACAAACTGTCAGCCCATGAAAGGAAACAGCCAGAATTGACCAGAGTCCAAGACAACAGCTCCAGAGAGAGTAGACTGTTTTGCTTCTCATCCACCTGTGCCCCTTTTCTAAGCCTAGGGAACAATCTGCGGAAGAGGGGGTGTGGTAGAATGTAAGGGTTGTGATTGGGGTGAATAGTGAAACTACAGCAATGTAGTCTGGACACTCATTTGATCAACTTGATTGAACATACAACCCCTCACCCCCCACTGGATGGTGGGGCTGTGGGGGTTTGGGCACAACAGCCTGCAAATTAGTTTCATATGAAGGATGCTTGTACTCATGGATTATCACTTATAGCTAAAAAATGAAAAAAAACTGAGAGAAAGATGCAGGACAGTTATGGCAGAATGCATGATCTGGGATGGAGTGGGGTAGGTTGGGGGGAAGGGAAAGGGAAATATGCCTGAACTGAGTTGGAAAATGATGTATGAAATACACAAAGCATCAATAAAAAATAAATTTAAAAAAAGAAACCGCTAACAAAACTTCATATCTCTCCAAGAATCTTCACTATTTAACCAGTAATTACAAGCATGAAGAAGCATGACCATAGTTATCATCACATCATCCCATTAATCAGGAAAATATACACATATTCATATAAGAGAGCTATACACATCTAGACACATAATGGCAATAACTTAAATGTTGGGTAAAGTAATTGTCATGATTAGTGTCAACTTAACAGACTGTAAAGTTACCTGGAGGATGAATGTCTGGTCATGTCTGGGGAGGATTTTATTGATTATATTAATTAATGTTGGAAGACCCATCTCAGTTGTGGGCAGAACTATTCCCTGGGCAGGGGATCCTAGACTGTGCAGAATGGAGAAGCAGACTGAACACATACATTTGTCGGTCTCTGACTGACTGCAGATTCAGTACAACCAGTTCCCTCAAACTCCTGCCAGTATGACTTCCCCACCATGGTAGATTATAACCTAGAACTTTGAGCTAAAACAAACCACTTCTCTCTTAAAGTGGTTTAGTCAGAGTGTTTTATCACAGCATCAGCGAAAGAAACTTAGAGAGTAAGTATCTGTAAGCACTGTGCTAAGTAAGTACTAGCCATACATTACATTTATGGATGTTAAAAAACTATGAAGTCAGGATTCCCAGTAACCCCATTTTTATAATTGAGAATGATGGACAAAAAGCCAAGTCATTGACCCAAAACCCAAAGGTGAGTAAATGACAGAGCCAAGATGGGAACAAAATATCTGTCCCAGAGAGAGCCTGGGCTCTCTACCACCAGGAGATAGTTTCTTTTAAATTCTAATTCTTTCAGAAACAAGGGAGAAAGCATTGAGTGAAGCCTGCTTGGAGTAGAAGGGAGCATGAATGCTGGGTTGAAGATCACACAAAATACAGAGCAAGAACTGAAAATCCACAAAGACTGCTTTATGTTTCAAGTCATCGCTTCCATTAATCAACTCACCCAGATGTTCCACATCAGGGGAACATGTTTCTGTAAATGCTGATTACTGACATCCACGCGTCTCACTCACTTTACTCTCCTTCCCTTCTCCCCTTCTCAAGCAGAAATTCCTTGCTAAGCTTCCACTGGGTTCACTTTCTCATCCACTCCCGGCCCCCTCCAAATGGTCCGTGCTGCTCACTGTCAAGGGCCAGCAGTTATCTGCTCTTTCCTACTCTCAGACTCACTGCAAAAGGTAGGCTCATTTCTATCCCATGTTCTTTACCTAAATTCTGGCTTTACAATGTCCATAGCATTTTTTTCTTTCAACCAATTTAAGAACAAAGTGCCTTATTATAACTTTTGTTCACAGTACACTAATTGTTCAACAGGGGACAAATACACAGTGTGGTCTGTGAAAGATTAGTCAGAAAGCAAACCTAAAAATTAATTAATTAAAATTAATTAATTAAGAATAAGTGGATAGAAGAAAAGAATTTGAATATGATACATACTTTGTGTATGAAATGTCTTCCAAAAGATCCATGGGTTGAAAGCTAAATCCCCAGGTGTTGGGTCTGATCCTTGAGAGACAAATGGAACATGAAGGTACTAGTTCCACACATGGGTAAATCCATTGCTGAGTTCATACTGCACAGCCTACTCTGAGGACATTGGTCACTAGGGGACGTGTCTTTGCAGGGTCTATCTTGCTCCAAACATTTCCTTTCTGTCTCTCTTTGCTTCCTAGAATGCTAGCCCATGACGGCAGGATATTGACTGTTCTCAGTGTTGTTTCTTCTGTCTGGGACAGTTAAGTGCTCAATAGAAACTCATAAGGTGAATGAACAATGAATAAATGAATGAATGAAGCCTCTGTCTCATTTCTTATTCAAAATTTGTGGTCTCACCAAGATATTTACACACAGTCCTCCAAATTCTTTAATGATTCTAGATTAATTTCAAGAAGAGTCAATCTGATCAGATATAATTTCAAGGTGTAAAAACCCACACTTAATCCCCACAAACAGATTCATGGACTATTTTAGAGAAAAGATAGGGGAAACGGCACAGCAGAAATGGTGCTTTGGGGATAAGCCAGATCTACTACAAGGAGAATTTTTTTTAATTTTATTTATTTTTGTATGTGTATGAGTGTACTGTATGCATGTAGGTTGGTGCACCCGTGTCGTGCAATGCTGCGGAGGTCAGAAGAGGGCGTCGGATTCCCCCTGGAACTGGAGTCAAAGACGGCTCTCAGCCTCCATGTGGGTGCTGGGGATCGAACCCGGGTCCTCTGCAAGAGCAGTCGGTGGTCTTAACCGCTAGGCCATCTCTCCAGCCCACAAGTAGAATTTTTAAGTGACATTTTTACCTACATGAAAACAAGGGTAGGCATGCAGACCCCACTGGTTTACAAAAAACCACATTCCTTGTAAACAGCCGAAAGTTAATTGCCAAAGAAACAGAAACAATGGGGCTGGAGGGATGGCCTAGCGGTTAGGAGTGCCGACTGCTCTTGCAGAGGACCCGGGTTCGATCTCCAGCACCCACATGGCGGCTGAGAACCGTCTGTAACTCCAATTCCAGGAGAACTCCAGTTCCAGGGGAATCTGACACCCTCTTCTGACCTCTGCGGCATTGCACGACATGGGGACACAAACCTACATGCAGACAGTACATTCATACACATACAAAAATAAATTTAAAAAGAAAAGAAAAATAAAAGAAACAGAAACAAAACTAGTTACTAGCAATAAAACCCTAATGGACCCAGGAAGCCTCTCGCGTGCTAGACAATGTGTTAATTGGTGCTACAATGATCTCAGTCCTAAATTCTCTCTAGGACTTAAATGATTGTTTGGGTTTGATTTCCTGGCTTAATTTCTTGTGATAACCTTTTGTTTGGCTGTTGTGATTTGCTTTGCTTTGTGGTACTGAGGATTTAAGGACCTCACACATGCTAGGAAAGCACTCCACTGCTGGGCTGCACCTATAGCTCTCTTCTTACCTTCTATTTTTGAGACAGGGTCTTACTAAGTTGCCCAAACTGGCCCCTTGAACTCACTCTGCAGGCAGCCCAGGCAGGCCTTGAACTTGCAATCCTTCTTCCTCAGGCTCCTGACTACCGAAATTCTAGAAATATAACTGGGCCACCAGGCCTGGCTCTTTGAAAAGATTCTGGCTGTCCACTTATAATTAAGGAAATGCAAATCAAAACCACTTTAAGATATTCTCTTACTCCAATAAGACTGGCTAGGATTGGGGCTGGAGAGATGGCCCAGCGGTTAAGAGCTCCGACTGCTCTTACAGAGAACCCGGGTTCAATCCCCAGCACCCATATGGCGGCCGAGAACCGTTTGAAACTCCAATTCCAGGAGAACTCTAGTTCCAGGGGAATCCGACACCCTCTTCTGACCTCCGCGGCATTGCACGACACAGGTGCGCAGACCTGCATGCAGACAGGACATTCATACACATAGAGAAATAAATAAAAAATTGAAAAAAAAGTTAAAAAAAAAAAAAAGGACTGGCTAGGATCAAGGAAACAAATTATACCAAGTGCTGGAGAGGTTGTGGGGAAAGGGAAGCACTCATCCACTGCTGGTGGGAATGTAAACTCATGCAGCCACTATGGAAAGCAGTGTGGAGAACCCTTGGAAGACTTGAAATGAACTTGCCACCTGACCCAGCCATACCACTCCTGGGCATGTATCCACAAGACTCATCTTACCACAGAGATACATGCACAGCCATGTTTATTGCAGCTCTCTTCACAATAGCAAGGAGCTGGAACCAACCCAAGTGCTCCTCAACTGATGAGTGGATAGAGAAAATGTGGTACATCTACACAATGGAGTTCTATGCAGCGGTAAAGAAAGATGACATCATGAGCTTTACAGGTAAATGGCTGGAGCTAGAAGACATCACGCTGAGTGAAGTAACACAGTCCCAGAAAAACAAACAACGAATGGTATCCCTCATCTGTGGATGCTAGCGCCAATTATCTAATTGTTTGGCAAACTGGGCAATGTCAATGTGATCTGAAAACAACTGTGCTCTTATATTGTGAATCCCTTAAAATATAATAAATAAAAAAAGAACAACAACAACAAAAAAAAGATTCTGACTGTCAAAGTGTTTTCCCCCTGGACAAAAGGGTTAAGAGAACAGCAAACGTCTTAAGAGCTATGGTCATCCCTGATGAATAAAGATTTTTTTTCCTGTATTTATACCTCAGGAGAGGTTTCAAACACATGTCCACATTTGGCTTTTTCTGAACTCAGTTGATTATGCCCAACTTTCAGATGAAATCAGACAGATTCAGGGTGGCATGGCTACAGACTCCCCAACTTTCAGAAACAATAACAAGCACTTGGCCCTGCTAATCACAGTCCCGTCTCCCTCACTCTAAGGCTCCTCCCCTTTCCCTGCATTTCTGACTTCTCCCTTTCCAATGCCTTCCAAAACCTCCTCATTGTTGGCACACATTATTGACACAGTCTTTGGGATTTTTTCTCCATCCACCCAATCTGGAAAACCCTCTCTTCTGCAATATCTGCAAATCTTGGCCTGCTAGGTCCAATTTATGACAGTCTGCCCACAAACCTAGTAATTTATACATCAGACCAATCCTCCCTAGTCTGTAGCCTTTTGAAGGACAGGGATTATATGTTTTATTTGTTTATTTCTTTTCATTCCCTGAGTCCTAAAACAATGGTTTACTTATAAAATCACTTACTAAATTCTTACTGTTATTAAATTCATTTGTAGGTAAAGCCTTTTTCAGGAGTTTCTCAGAGAATGTCTAATGGACTACATCTAGATGTCTCTCAGTCTATGCTTTGCAGGGTAATTCCTGGCACCACAGTGGTTTGAAAAATTAAGTTCTCTACATAGACCAGGAGCTGCTTTGAATTGTCATTGCCTAACCTTTGTTTAGGTTACTATTTGCCTTACTGCAGTTGAGTTGCGGGTATAGAGATAAGAACATCTCTACACTTAAGGAATAAAAAGCCTGGGAGAGAGTGAGATGAATTGTTACTGTGTAATATGTAAAGGTCTGTAAGATCTTTGTACTGAAGTATACAAGAAGTCAGAGATCGACTTAGCTTGGTTTGGGGCAATAAGAGATAATAAGGGTGGTAACTAAAGGCTTCGAAGGAGATGATTCTTAAATCATCTTAAAAATTTACAGTGAAGGTCTGGAGAGATGGCCTAGCGGTTAAGAGCACCGACTGCTCTTGCAGAGGACCAGGGTTCGATCCTCAGCACCCACATGGTGGCTGAGAACCATCTTTAACTCCAGTTCCAGGGGAATCTGATGCCCTCTTCTGACCTCCGAGGCATTGCAGGACACGGGTGCACCAATCTACATGCAGACAGTACATTCATACACATACAAAAATAAATAAAATTTAAAAAACTGTAAAATAAAAAAAAAGAAGGTATGTGCCACCGGGCCTGGTGGTGCATGCCTTTAGAAAAAAAAAAAAAAAAACAATTTATGGTGAAAAGAAGAGAGTCATTCTAGGCAGAGAATATATCATGCCCAAAGGCACTGAGGCAAGTCAGAGCACTTCATATTTCTTTTTTTATTTTATTACTTTATGTGTATGGGTGTACTGTCTGCATGTAGGTAGTCGCACCCATGTCATGCAATCCTGTGGAGGTCAGAAGAGGGGGTCAGATTCCCCTGGAACTGGAGTTAAAGAAGGTTCTTAGCCCACCATGTGGGTGTTGGGAATCGAACCTGGGTCCTCTGCAAGAGCAGTTGGCGCTCTTAACCGCTAAGCCATCTCTCCAACCCCGGCACTTCATATTTCTAAGCACTGCAAATGGTTTGGGAACTTCCGGAGCATCCCATGGGTGCTTCAGAACAAGCAGAACAAGGAAGAAAAGCTGTACATTGTGGTGAGCACAGTACACAAAATCAAGGAGTTTGGTCTCCAACCTGCAATTAGTTCCACGGACATTGCTCCATCCAGACTGTCAACTTAGAGTCCTAGGGAATAAATGAGTTTTGCCAAAACACAGAACTGTCATTTCATGAATCACAGCAACAGCACAAACCAGTTTAACTAATTAATCTCTTTTGTTCAGACAGGTAACAAAATCACAAGCTACGGATGTTTTAGAAAACTGGAAGCCTGGAACTGTTGCAGTAACAACAAAGATGACTTTTTATGAAAAGAAATTCTCAGTGACTGAACCAAAGGAAAAAAAAAAAAAAAGCAATTTTTGGATTCTCTGAGAAATGGGGTGAGGCAGTCAGCAGACACAGGCCTAGAATCAAAAGGCAATGAACTCTGTGAAGCCTGAGTGGTCTGAGCTCCGCAAAGGTGGTTGCCACATCTGGCCATTTCACTAAAGTATGCCTAACGCTGCACATAGGAGAGACACAATAGGTACTCAGTATATATTGGGCAAATTCATGAATGCATGCAGGAATCAATCCATAAACAGAAATAATCATGTAAATCATTGGAAACCTAAGCAAGGTACTTGTAAACTTCTTGAAATCTCCATATGGAAAACAGAATTTCAGGGCTGGAGAGATGGCTCAATGGTTAAGAGCACTGATTGCTCTTGAAGAGGACCAGGGTTCGATTCCCAGCACCCACATAGCAGCTAAGAACCATTTTAGGGCTGGAGAGATGGCCTAGCGGTTAAGAGCGCCGACCGCTCTTACAGAGGACCCGGGTTCGATCCCCAGCACCCACATGGCGGCCAAGAACCGTCTGAAGCTCCAATTCCAGGAGAACTCCAGTTCCAGGGGAATCCGACACCCTCTTCTGACCTCCGCGGCGTTGCACGACATGGGTGCACAGACTTGCATGCAGACAGTACATTCATACACATACAGAAATAAATTAATAAAAAAAATTTAAAAAAAGAACCATTTTAGACTGGGTGTGGTGGCACACACCTTTAATCCTAGCACTTGGGAGGCAGAGGCAGAGGCAGGTGAATCTCTGTGAATTCAAGGCCAGCCTGGTCTACATAGCAAGCTCCAGGTCAGCTGTGACTACAAGGAGACTCTTTCTCAAAAGGACCAAAATAAAAAAAAAAGAAAAAGAAAAACAGAATTTCAATTCAAAAAAGTGCATTACCACACAATCATGAACAAATTACCATAAACATTTGCTTAATGTGACTCACTCTGACTGGTACAGCTACGTAATCTATATCAAATGATCCCAGACATAATGTTCACCAGTGAGTTAGAGGCCACAAAGCAGTTTTGTGAGCAATGAATGACACAGTAAGTGTCAGCTGTATATTGTGGAAGACGGCCCACCCCAGGAATGGAGCAGGGTTCCCAGTAAACAAATACACTATGCACTAAATTCATCTTGCCCAGATGCTAAGCCCAGATAACTTCACTCCCTTAAGTTTTATGAAATAAGGTCAGTAAGATGCTCCTGAGCGTCCCTGTTGACAAGACGTTTCAAAGTGTCGCTCTGTTCACAACCATTCCTCATTCTTGTATTTTCAGGGGAATTCTGATGATTACATCACTGGCAGAGTTCTGGAGGCTTTATAGAGTCAAAGGAATGTCCAACCCACCTCCTCTGGAAAGATCAAATATGAGTAGATTATCTCTATCCATTTAGTAATAAATAGAGATAATATGACATTGCACTTTTATTTTCATGGCTAGACTAGCACCAAAAACGATCTGCCCCATGCTCAAGACAGCAGATACAGAATTTGAGTCATACTGTCATTCTGAACTAGAATCCAGGGGTCCTGAAGATAACCTTATATGACCAGCTCACTCACATTTACAGGAGATCTCCTAATGGGGGACCAACAGGAAAAATGTTAAGTGAATTCTTGATGAACAATAGTATGTCTGCTTTCTGTAAGAATGGCTACCTGCTAACGGGAGGCAAAGGTCACTCTCTTGGGCTGCCTAATGAAAGGATAAAGCCTTGTAATAGAAAAGAAGTCCACAAAACCTGTCATGATGGGTTTTAGCAACTTCTCATCTCTTTAGACTGAAGAAGCAACAGACTGGAGAATCAAACACTACATATAGGGAAGGATTTTATCCTTTCATCTTGCATTATTTTGGGGCTGCTGATTTGGTTCTTCTCCAAAGTTCTGCCATCTCCCGCTACCACCCAAGATGTATAACTTGCAACATAAACATTTATGGCAATTTGGATAGATTAGTATTCTACTGAGGACATTTTTTTTCCTAAGAGGCTGTTCTACTGACTATAGTCCTAAATTCGGTCAGGAGGCACAGACCAAAAATGTGGTATTTGACATGGCTCATGAAGCATTTCTCTTATTTTATACAATCTGTCTGAGTTGCCAGTTGAATGGTGAGGTCCTTTCAAAGTAGATCACCATGGTTGATGTTAGAAATGGTTTTGAATCTCTGCTAAGGAATAATCTTCCCTCTAGGAAGCTGGTATGGAAGTCATATATTACTCGCTTTACTCTGTAAAAGGAGCTCAGAGAAAGAGATGGTAAAAGTGAATATATTGGTTTAATTTTATTGGGAAAGGCAATAGAATTAAGCCAAATCCCTAATGATGTGGTTCATGGAGTTCCCAAAGGAAGGCTGGATCTTATAATCAAATGATTTTGCTTAGTATCACCCATAAACTTTCTCTCTTAACACAAAAGCCTTTTAAATAGTAAACATGTCTGATTGAACATACAAGCCCCCCCTGCTGGATGGTGGGACCCATGAGCTGTGTGGGTTTGGGCACAACTGCTTGCAAATTGGTTTTACATGAAGGATGCTTGTACTCACGAATTATCACTTATTGTTAAAAAAAATGAAAACAAAACAAAACAAAACAAAAAAACAGAGAAAGATGCAGAAAAGTTACAGCAGAATGCATGATCTGGGATGGGTTGGGGTGGGGTGGGGGGAAGAGAAAGGGATATATGCCTGAACTGAATTGGAAAATGATGTATGAAATACACAAAGCATCAATAATAAAATAAAATAAGATAAAATAAAAAAATAAATAGTAAACATGTCAAAATTTGAGGGCAGTCCAACCTAGGCAGATCTAGAATGTGATTAATTAAAATGCAAAACTGATGCTATTTTTGGTCCCTGGTAATCAACTATGGAAAACAGTTTCAACAACAAGAATGCCTGCAAAAGCATGAGCTGATATATATCTAGATATATATATATATTCTATATATATTATCTACAAGGAAAGCACTTTATTCTCTCAGTCACATTATAGTTTGGACATCTGCAGTTTGACTTTATTCTCTCAGTCACATTATAGTTTGGACATCTGCAGTTTGGTTAAAGAAAAGCTGTATACAATTCATCGTTAATAACACAATTTTGATTTTCACTATGTGAGTTTGTCAGTGTACATGTAAGGAGAACAAAAGGGGAAAAGATAGAAGTAGACAGCAAGAGAAAAAACATGAAGACTATTGAATTGTAATAAAAGCTGTAAGTTTCAAATGAAAACTATGTGGATCCAATAGGTTGGTTTTAGATACACACATACACACACATACACACACAACAATAATGATTAGAGGTCAGAAAATTGCAGAGTGAGAGGAATATGGCAGGAGTGAGAAGAGAGAGAGGGAGGAGGGAAACAATGTAAATATAATACTCATGTATGAAGCTCAAAAAAAATATATATATATATATATATATATATATATCCCAAAGAAACAGTAAAAGCAAGGTCCTGATGAAGGCTATAATTAAGGAGTATGAAAAATGAGTAGCTACATCTATATCAATCTAGGAATTCAAGACCCCTTCAAGATAACTTCAGTGTGCTGGGTTTGCAAGTAAAATCTGTTAAAGGCACAGCAGCAAAGCAAACACTCAGATAAATGTTGTAGTGACTTCATCACACCAAGAAACTATAGGCTCCACTCAGCAGCGCTTTTTATCAGTGGTTCCTGGAGTAGTTTCCTAAGCTGCCTTCAAAGACCCTGCAAAGAATTAACATGACGCCCTGCTGTGAGACAAGGAAATGAAGGGTGCTCTCTGCTGATTCAAAGAAATTCCCAAAGGCATTATTGGAACATGGAAAATAGACACATAGGTATGCATATGCACACACACACACACACACACACACACACACACACACACACAAAGCTAGCCAGAGAATTCTAGGCAATACCTTAAGAATTTCTCTTCTGTTTTCTGAGCATGCTGCAACTATTAAAATTATGTGAACATAATATAAAAAGTAAACAAACAGTTCATTTGTATATATACTTATATATGTATCTAAATGTACATGTATCTATAAATATGTATACAATTCTGATTACTTAGATAAACAAAACAAAGCAAGCCTAGGGGATATTTTTTCTTCAAAGCTAAAGTTGCTGCTAATTAAAATGAAATATTTTCTAAATGCACGGAACACCGCCCGAGTGTGCAGCGCAGAGCCAGTTCCAGGACACTCAAGCCGATTGTTCAGGAGGAGGACCTCAAGTGGCTGGGCACCCAATAAAATCATTTCAATTAGCGAGGAATAAAATTTAGTAAAGTAAGAAAACACCATTAAGTATAAAAGTAAACAGCTGCACATTAGAGAATTATCAGAGGAAACGGAGAAGTATTCAAAGCACATTCCAATATTGCTGTGAATCACAGTTGAGTGCAGGAAACAGTAGATATTAGAGCAGCAATCCCAGCAATGACAGAGTCTTTCAAACATTTAAGGATGCAGACTGCAGTCTGCAAAGACAATCCTTTCCTCTCCTTTTATTGTTAACCCATTTGCTCATCGTACTCTTGAACTGGGTGATCAGGTCAACATCTAATCTGTCTTTAATTTAAATACATGTTTTCAAGCTCTTATTTATGCAGGGAGCCATTGACCAAAATATAAACAAAACAAAAGCATGTATCTACTTTGGACCCAGGGAGTAAGACAAAAGCAGATGTCATTATCACTATTTTAAGAAAAATCCCCACAGACAACGGAATTAAAAGTGGTGCGACAGAGCAGGACAGTTACAGAACTTTACACTCCAAACTCCCAAGGAGCAAGGGGAGACAGCAGGGATTCCACGCCATATCCCCCACCTTGTTTATCATAAAAATCACATGGACCACAGGCTAAATTACCCTTCCAAGAGTAAAGAGGTTGGTACTGGAAAACCCACATAAAAGGAAATAGGATAACCAACGTCCAGTCCAAGACTTGTAAAGAACTAAACAGAATGACAACTTTGAAGCTTATTCTTTGCAGTGTTGCTTTAACCAACATAATTCAACACAACTGCTACTGAAGAGAGGGAGGGAGGAAGGGAGGGAGGGAGGGAGGAAGGAAGGAAGGAAGGAAGGAAAGAAGGAAGGAAGGGAAGAAGGAAAGAAGGAGAGAAGGAAGGGAGGGAGGGAAAGAAGGAAGGAAGGAAGGAAAGAAGGAAGGAAGGGAAGGAGGAAGGGAGGAAAGGAGGAAGGGAGGAAAGGAGGAAGGGAGGGAGGGAGGAAGGGAAGAAGGAGGAAGGAAGGAAGGGAGGGAGGGAGGGAGGAAGGGAGGGAGGGAGGAAGGAAGGAAGGAAGGAAGGAAGGAAGGAAGGAAGGAAGGAAGGAAGGAAGGAAGGAAACTCCCTGGAAAGAGAGACCTTTGCAGTGCACAAGTTCAGCATAAACTACTGAAATATATTTCAGTTTCTTTAGGCTTCTAGAGAGATCCAGTAATAGACTTTAAGTTGTGCTGCTCTTCACAGTCAGCCTGGGAAGACCAGGTGGAAAATGAGAACACTAATAATCCTGTCTTGGAATAAACAACCTGCCATGCCCATGTTCCTCATTCAAAACCTCCTTATTTTCTCTGGGAAGAGCCACAGGATCCCAGTAGCTTCAAAGCATTTTATCTCCCAGCAGGAAGATGAAACTATGTTGTCAACTCAAAATGTTTTTTTTTCCTTCCCCACCACCTTCTGGAGAAACAACACAACAGACTTTGCAAACGGGGTGCCCTGAGACTGGGAAGCGATGAGGTCATGCAATCCACTCCTTCTTGCCAGCGCAGTATTTCTCTCACTGCCAATGCTCCTGGCCGAGGAGTTGTAAACCCTACAAGATACAGGGCCATTCTGGACCCGTGGCCAGGTGCGCAGAGCACAGCTGCCCATGGCAGACTCTGACATAACTCACACGTGCGTGCTCGTCTTTTCCCAGAACGATGAAAGTCTCTGCTATGTGGCAGGTCACCCCTGGCCCCTCCAGATTCTGAAAGAGTACCCCTCAGCACGCCCAGGATTTGTTATTTAGTCAGCCTGCACAGATTCCCTGAACACTGCTGCAGTTTACCATGGAGAACACATTTGCCTAGCTGCTTGCTTCAAGGACAAAGAGAGAGCAGTTAGGTTTCCATCGCAGCTTCAGAGCCCCGGTTCATGAAAATAAATCAATCAATCCAAGGCAGACAATCTGAACAAATGACCCCAGGCATTTTAGTTAGTTGGGTCCTCCAGACAAGGACCCCCACGAGAACAGAAGAAATGCAGAAGGAAGGTCACTAAGCTTAGATGGGAAGAGAGGGAGCGATTCTTTCACTGCAGCACAAGAGAGCTCATTCAATGCAAGCACTTACCATAAAAATAGAAAGAGTCAACAGAAGCAGAAGGGATCCTTCCTCAGTGTCTGTGGTAAGAAAGAAATCCACTGCGAACCTCCAGGCTTGACTCCAGAGGAGGCCAGTAAAGTGATGATAGGCAACAGCCTTCCATACACAAGTCCTTTTCTGCCTCCCCTCCAGCCCGCATGCAGTTGTTTGTGCTGTAAAAACCCTGAGAACTCTGGAACAGGACTCTCCAGAGAGCAAGCCAGAGTGAAGCAGCCCCGGCGAATTTCACCACAGTCTCAGAGCAACGCACCCAGGACCTGTCCTCCCCCCTGAGTGCAGGGGTGGCATGGCAGGAGGGGGCACCAGGCTGGGCTCTGGGAGGCAAGGTTTGGGGTAGGAAGGAGCCTGTTTGGAGTGGAAGGAATTGCTGGTGAGAATATCAGTATTCCATATCAGTTATTGCCGGCAACCAATCAGCCCAGCCAGGAGGCCGCTGTCAGTGTGACAAGAGAGTGCAGATGACACCCGGTCCTGGGAGCGACAGGGCAAGATAGCTCCCTGCCTGCAACAGAAGTTCGTTCGGCAGGATTGGCAGCTTATCCTCTACGCAGCCGCAGCCACTGTGAATATTTGCCTGCTGTCTGTCAGCTCCAAAAGCCCCATAGCTACACTGGCCACTCGGGAACTGCAGAGGCGTCCCACAGCATCTTTGCAGGAAGCCAGAGCCGAAGCCCACTAAATGGTGTCTAGTGACACCTCAAAGATCACACAGCTCTGAGAGGCGCCTCCACAAGGGCACCGTGAGTTCAGTAAGGGCACTCTTGACCTGTGATTCTCTGTGCCTAGTGTGCAGGTTGAGACGTCCAGGAACCAGGGCTTTCTATCTCCTGAGAGAACTGTAAAGAAGGGTTAAAGGTCTCTGTAGGAGTTTGAGCCTCAGCCTTCATTAAGTTAATGTATGCACAGAGGTGTCTGACGTGAGTTCCTAAGAACAGTTTATTTTTTCCTTTGAGGATGCTTTAGTCACCAATGAGACAGGATGCATTTGTTTCAGGTGAGTAGTATTCACGCAGAAGCACTGACGTGAGACCCTTGGCTACAGCAACGGGAAAGAGCCAAGGCCTTCATGGTTGATGAAAGATGCACCGTAATTCTAAACTTTTTGTATTTGTTTTTTTTCTCATTCTCTTTCATACCGAACCTAGAAAGTTGGTAGCATGCATATTACTTTGTGTTTGGTTGTGATGATTAACTTAATTTGGAAATTTGTTTCTGAAGTTAAATGCTAGTTTAATTAGACCTCACCCTAAAACTTCAAGACTTTTTCACTTGGAGAGATTGTTTTCAGTTACTTCACAGAAGAGTCGGTGCTAGTGGCTATTCACCGGTTCACGAATTCTCCACATTTTGTTTTGTTCTGGGTGACTTACATGACACTTGGCTTCTAATTTTAGTTCTGTTTTGACCTAGACGTTAGGTTTTCATTGGACATTCTGTTATGATTTCTACCCATGGGTACCCTGCAAGCTGACATGGAGTCGCCTGAAGAGCCCTGCTCAAAAAGAGGGGCTGGGCTTCAGCATGAGCCACAGCAGGAGGCCATAAAAATGTTCCACATCAAAAGCAAACATAATAAAATGAAATTTCTTTTTTTTTTTTAAGAAATTTTATATTTTATTTTATTTTTTTAATTTTTTTTTTTTTATTATTTATTTTTGTATGTGTATGAATGTATTGTTTGCATGCAGGTCTGTGCACCCGTGTCGTGCAATGCCGCGGAGGTCAGAAGAGGGTCTCAGATTCCCCTGGAACTGGAGTTCTCCTGGAATTGGAGTTACAGACGGTTCTTAGCCGCCATGTGGGTGCTGGGGATCGAACCCGGGTCCTCTGCAAGAGCGTCGGTGCTCTTAACCGCTAGGCTATCTCTCCAGCCCCTAAAATGAAATTTCTTAAATGAAGAAGAAAAGGATGCTTTGCTATCACAATCCTGTGTATATTAAGGAAGCAAAAACAGAGAGGCTCAAATTCTGTTTCATTATTCATCTCAGTCAATGGAAATCAGCAAATAGAGAAAGACTGTCCACTGGGTCTCAGGGGTACAAAGATGTCCCCTGCCTTCAAGAAATGTATGGTCCCGGGCTGGAGAGATGGCCTAGCGGTTAAGAGCGCCGACCGCTCTTACAGAGGACCCGGGTTCGATCCCCAGCACCCACATGGCGGCCGAGAACCGTCTGAAACTCCAATTCCAGGAGAACTCCAGTTCCAGGGGAATCCGAGACCCTCTTCTGACCTCCGCGGCATTGCACGACACGAGTGCACAAACCAGCATGCAGACAGTACATTGATACACATACAGAAATAAATAAAAAATAAATAAAATAAAATAAAATAAAAAAGAAATGTATGGTCCCACTGGCAAATTTAAACCCTCTTTTTTGAAACACAATGTTCTTTGCCAAGACAAAAACATTCTACTTTTTAAATATTCTTCAGCTGAAGACATGAGACTGGACTTCAGCCTCGAAGCTCAAATTAGCCTAAAGGGCATTTTCTGTAACCAAATGAATCTGAAAAACAAATGCACAAATATTTATTTATTTATTTATTTATTTATTTATTATGCAGCGTGGTACGTACAGAGGAACCCCTGTCAGCACACAGAGGTCAGAGGAAAATTTGTGGGAGTTGATTCTGTCCTTCTACCATGTGGATTCTGGGACTGAACTCGGGTTTTTCAGGTCAGGCTTGCCTTTATTGGCTAAGCTATCTCACTAGCCCAGTTTTTAAAACTCTTATTAATTTATGAGGCTCTTTAGCTGAATGTTTTACTTATCAG
This sequence comes from Rhizomys pruinosus, assembly GCA_009823505.1. NCBI lineage: Eukaryota > Metazoa > Chordata > Mammalia > Rodentia > Spalacidae > Rhizomys > Rhizomys pruinosus. The sequence continues at coordinate 3,206,637 of VZQC01002875.1, forward strand.
CACCAATAGCTTCCAACATGACAGAAAAACATGGTCTGCATATCAAAGAACATATTTAAAAGAATATTATTTAAAGCTCTTGAGTTAATTGAGATTAATACTGTTTATGAAACAGGTTCAATACCTTGAATATACAGAATGATAATGAAGCATGAAAAGGATAATACTGCAGAAATACAAATTGCCTGGTAGATTAAATAACTGCACATCTATATGACAATTAGGTCAATGAAAATAGTATTCTAGTCACTCACCCAAATGTAATTAATTTTTAGAGTTTGGTCATTTCTCTGTTCTTCCCTCTTTAGAACATGATAGAAGTCCCTCAGCTTCAGACAGTAGCAAACAACATTTAATTTTGCAATGAAGATCAATTAAACTTGGAGTCACACAATGTTTTGCTTACCAGCACCCAATGTCTCATAGATTCACAGAAATATTTGTTGGATAGCCATTTGATTGGCTGAGAGAATCTTGCTAAAACTCTACTAGAGTATGACTTAATGCCTTGTTTTAATAGATTCCAAGGTAAGTAGAACTGTGTATCTTTAAGTTGAATTATGTATCCATACCAGCCATTTGTTTAAAAAGACAAAAAGCTAGTCTTTTCAGGAAACTGTCCTCCAAAAAGCTCACTGACAGAGCCTGAGAGGCTTCATGCTCAGTCTTCCAAAACCAGGATAGACAAAGGCTGGAGTCTACTTTGGTAACCAGCTTGAAAAGAAAAAGTGAAAACATGCTTCTTCATTAAATAACCACAAGGGTAAAAGTCTGTGTAATTCTGTGTGTGTGTGTGTGTGTGTGTGTGTGTGTGTTTGTGTGCATGTGTGTGTTTGTGTGTGTTTGTGTGTATGTGTGTGTGTGTGTGTACTCTGTGAGTGTATATATCCTGTGTATATGCATACATGTGCTTATTCATGTATGTGAATTCTGATGCCACATGAAACAACATGGATGAGCTCAAAGGGCACCTCAGGTGTTGTCCCTTACCTTCTGCCTTGAGACTAGGGTCACTTTGTTGTTTGGGTTTCATTTTTTACGGTGTACATTATGGTAACTGGCTCAAGAGCTTGCAGAGATTCTGCTGTCTCTACCTCCCACCTCCCTGTAGGAATGCTGGGATCGCAGATGCCTCTGCTATGCATTCAGGTTTTACATGAATACTGGGGACTCAAACTCAGGTCTTCATGTTTCCATGGACAGTGCTTTTACTCAGTGGACCATCTTCAGAGTCCCTAATTTCATTTTTTTTAACATCAAAATCTATTAAAAGTGTAAGAATCAACGAATTTAAATATTTTGTCAATGAATGGTCTTGACAACTGTGATCATTTATATAAGGACGTTCTTCCAGTGACTGAAACTGACACTTACTGGTCCCACTTTGTCTGATGCTTTATCTAGAGGTGCCAGGAGTCTCTTTCAGCCTGGTTTGTGCACTCCCAAGACACCAGAGTAATGCGTACATGGGGAGATGGGGGCTCGGGAAGTGGAAAGAGCTTCCCCAAGTGGCAGGTGCAGGATGCAAATGCAAGCAGTTAGAAGGACCTCAGAATGCCTCCTCTTTATCATGGAAGCATGCCAGTGTGGTCACAGAAGCCTTTAAGAATGTTTTCTGAGGGCTGGAGAGATGGCTCAGCGGTTAAGAGCACCAACTGCTCTTGCAGAGGACCTGGTTCAATTCCCAGCTGCCACATGGCAGCTAAGAACCATCTTTAACTCCAGTTCCAGGGAAATCCGACGCCCTCTTCTGACCTCTCTGGCATTGCACGACATGGGTGCACAAACCTACATGCAGACAGTACATTCATACACATAAAAATAATAAATAAATAAATTTTAAAAAAAGAATATTCTGATTTTGTGTATGTGACCATGTGGCCACCCTTCCTGTGCCATCATCTCAATTCAGGTGAAAAAGGGCTATAAATGCCTAAGCTGATGCAGAAAAACTCATTTTACTTCAGAGATTAAATGCAAACCTTTTATGTAATAGAAAAGAATTTTTGATGCTTGTAATTTAAAGAGAAAACCATTTTGATTTGTTGATGTATTTTCCTCAATCCTGACCTTACAATTACATATTAAAACCAGAATGATGGATTCTCAACTACAAGAAAAATGAAAAGAAAGACTATTCTAGAAAAGTGTGGGACATTAAAGTCCCATTTCTAATATCTACCCCTCTTCTGCATTCAGTGGGAGGCCCGAACTGAAGAGACAATAGGTTGAGCTGCTAAGGGTCACCGATGGGCTGAGACTAATTTCCCAAAGTGCCTACGACCAGGCAACAACAGTTCCAAATACATAAAAGCATATATGGATAATACATATATGCATAATCATTGCATCCAAGTCTTTAAAAATTTGTTTGTATTCAGCATTTCTCAGCCAGAGGAAGCCTGTGGGATCATCAGAGATCAAATCACACAGAAAGAATCCATTAAGATCACACAAGCATATCTCTTTCTCTTCTATTTTTAAAGATAGAAGAGTAAACCAATGTCTGACCTAAAGAGTGATGGGGAATTGGGCTGAGTCTGGGAAAGCCAAATAAACAGTGTGTATATGTGTCTATGTGTGTGGATGTTAGGAAACCAGTGTCTGCACCTGAAACCCCGCTGAAGAATCTACATTCCAATTAGTTGTTAAATCTCAACACTGGCAACCAACTCAGGGCCTCGTTCTTTTTCCTTAACTATTACCATGGCTTTCTAGTCTATCCTCTGTTCCAAGATAACTTCCCCCTTGCCACTAGGATAGTTTTCTAAAATAGAGAAAATCCAATCATGCTCTTCCTTTTTAACTACCTGAGGCGGTCGAACCAAATACAGTAGATCGTGAACCTGATGTTCAGGGCCCACTGTGCTCTGGCCTGTTTGCATTTCCAGTATCATTTCCTGCCATTACTCCCCTTACATCTCATGCATTCCTTCCATCTGATTATTTACTATTCTCCATGGACACTACTTCCTTGCTTACGATAATCCATTTTCCAAGAACAGCCTTTCTTGCTTCTCTCCCTGGAAACATTCTGCTATTCATCCTTCAAGGCCCAGTTTAGTGTCATATTCTTGGTCAAGGCAACAAATTCGCTAAAGTGATTTAAACACTTTCTGGCCTTGAATTACAAATACAAATAACAAATATACTATACTAAATTAGTGCCTTTCAAACTGTTTAATCAGAATCCTTTGATATTCTGATGCACAATAAGTACATAATGAATGAAGCCTCTTTACAGTCAAAAGCACTTTGAAGAAAGTACAAGCTTGTTTCCTGGAAGCTTACAGGAATACAGGCTTATTAACTGTACAGATCTCTTCCTTAAAATAGTCATCTCTGTGGTTTAAGGGGAGGTTTTTACATTAGAATCAGAAGAACCAAGTCTCTCTCCCAGCCCTGTGCCATTTTGTACAACCCCTTAACCTCAATGGTACTAAATTATGTCCTGCTAATGTTTGAAGGCTCCTCTCGGTTATGAAGTAGGTACTGAGTGGTGAATAAAGCTCTTTAAAAGCTAAAAAAAATATATGACAGCAGGCAAAGTTATTGTCACCAGTGTTTTATGGTTGTTGTTGCTGCTAACATCTCATCAGTCATCACAAAATGTGTTCAGACAGCTATCTTGTGCAAACCAGTGCAGGAGCCAGTGACTCAGCACAGAAGTCATTCCCAGTGCCTTGCTTTAAACCTGCTAGTCTGCATTTGGCTAAAGTGGAGGTCCAGTCTGAATCCAGGGCCTCTGCCACTTCCTGGCTATGGAGACCCATATTCTGAGACCCAATGCCCTCATCTAGGAATTGGGAATAACAATGACTACTTAGTCATGTTGTTGAATGATATGGTATAGATGTACACACACACACACACACACACACACACATATATATATACACACACACACACATATATATATATNATATATATATATATATATAATACATCTATTACATTTATGAGTCTAAAAATTGTTTTAAGAGTGGCTGGGAAAAACAAGCCATTTCTTACAATGCTCCAATGTCTATATAAGTCCCAATACTCACCTTGTTTCTCAACCTGGCCAAGGATCTGTTATAAGTTTCCTCTGCCTGGAACTACTTTGCCTGAGGGCCTAGAATGTCTCCTCATCCAAAAGTCTTTGCTGATCTCACAAGTCATTTTCCAGCTCATTACCCCTTTCATTTTTTCTTATAACATCATTCCCTATCTCTAAAAAATTGATTTATTTGGTTACTTGTTTAAAGTTTATCTTTTGTGCGCTAATGCATGCTGTACTGGAGCAAGGGCCATTTTCATTTATGCCCCTTGCCATGTCTTCAGAGCCTAAAACAGAGTCCAGAATATAATACATACTCAGTACACATTTCCTGAATGTGTCACAGCACGATCAACATGAGTACAAATCTTCCCATGCTCTTCACATCTGTACAAAGTTCAAACTACCTTTGACCACTGAGTGGAAATGAAATATTGGAGTTCACTTAATATAGAACCCAGAACAGTACCCTAATACTCAATTTTATATAGGTATTTAATAATTTATAACACTTGTCAACAGATATTAAAATGATATCTAGAGATAGGAAATTTGCAAATTATATTGCAATTTCTGGCTCTAAAAGAAACAAATGACCAAGGATGACTCTCACCTACATTGCTGGAACACAAGTGCTTAGTTATATTTAATAAATCAAGAGTTTCCCCAGATCCTTACTTTAAATTTTCTTTCTCTTATTTTGGTCCAAGCCTATCCTGGTTGGAAATTTATAAGCTCCTTGATCTCTGAAGCATCGACTAGAAGAAATGATTTCAGGAGCCCGGCAATCTAGGCAATTTTTCTTTCCTTCCAGGGAGCCATCTCAAAGACAAGACACACAGAATCCTCCAGAGCCTGACCATATCATCTCTGCTTCTGATTAGCTCAGCCGTGCAGGAGGGCTAATAAATAAATAACCGCAGCAATCGTGTATAATGTATGAAGGTTACTTTCCAATGGTCATTTCAATTAAAATATTTTCAATTAGCAGTAGCATGCTAATTTACCAAATAGGCGTATGACTTTGTCATTAGTGGGAAATAGAAAATGGGAAGCTTTTTATAAGAGGCTAAAGATAAACTGGGCATGGTGCCACATGCCTTTAATCCCAGCACTCAAGAAGTGAAAGCAAGTGGATTTCATGAGATCGAGGCCAGCCTGGTCTACATAGCAAGTTCTAGGCCAGGGAATACAGGGAGACCCTGTCTCAAAAAAATAAGATAAAAATAAAGGTACCTTAGCTATAATATGAAATCATCTTTATCTTCCAAATTCCCATATTTGCTCTTCCCTTGACTTTTCTTTTTTTATATATAAATTTTTTTTAATTTTATTTATTTTCATATGTGTATGAATGTACTGTCTGCATGAAGGTTTGTGCACCTGTGTCGTGCAATGCCACGGAGGACAGAAGAGGGTGTCAGCGAATTCCCCTGGAACTGGAGTCAAGGACTGCTCTCAGCGGCCATGTGGGTGCTGGGGATTGAACCTGGGTCCTCTGCAAGAGCAGTCGGTGCTCTTAACCGCTAGGCCATCTCTCCAGTCCCCCTTGACTTTTCTTTTCCAGTTTAAATACATTACAATCTACTGTTATCTCGAGCTCTGACATGAACAATTATTTCAGTCACTTCATAAAGATACCTGGAAATCTCAGTGTGATCCTTACTTTAATTCATCATGTCCTCATCACTTCGGAAACACTTACTCTCTTTCTTACATCCTCAGCACACAGCCATTTTCCTCGTCTATCAGCCAAGCCTTCCCAGGGCTAATCTGACAGCTTCACTGGCTGGTGCTCCACAATGTCTTCTTTGCCCTTGACACTGACACCTGGGAGGTCCTAAATGAAGATACCGCCATGCCTTCCTTTCCTTACAGAAACTCTCCTCTGCTTCTTACTTTTAATAATATAAAGGATGTTCCTTACCCTAGCATATAGGAGCTTGTTAATGGCTTCTCCTTTTTCTCTTTTCATCACTCCCCAGATCTCTCCTCTTCTGCATCTCCAGGATCCTGGCACAGGATATTCCCCTGTCCCCACCCCTGTGAACTCCAAAGCAAAACTCAAGCATCTTCTTCCCCATTTGAAGCATTCTCTGACACTCCTCCTATATCTCAATAGAGTTAACCATCCCCAATTTTGTCACAAATCACAATATTAAACTGTTGCCAGGCATGGTAGTACATGCCTATGATCCTAGCACTTGGCAGGCTAGGGCAGGAGGACTGAGGCCGTCCTAGGCCAGACACAGGGAGACTCTGTCTCAAAAACAAACAAAACCGCACAAAAGCTTTCTTCCTTTTTAGGTGCTTCCTTCAGGGAAGGTGAGCCCTCGAGTTTTATTCATCTTCATATCCCTAGAGAACTTTCTCTGGAAGAACTTTTATAAGTACACAGAGAAAGACTCAGCTTCTCTGTGTAACTAGTTCCTTACTAGATTACATGCCTTCTGGGACACAGAAGACAATCTTACCTCTCTTTCCAACCCCTCAGCTCATTACGATGCCTGGCACACATGTATACTTACCGTATATTTGTGGAATTGGTTTGAATATGGTTGATTATCCTAAAGGTAAAACAAAATTCTTTGGTTCAAAGTGTTTTTTTAAAAGAAAACTCTCCTAACTCTCCTAGTTTCTAATTAGCTCATTTAAAAACTTGTTACACTACAATCTCTCTTTCTCCATATGATCATAAAACACCACATCCTGGGCATCAATTCATAAGGATTCTTCATCTGCAATTCCTGACTTTTAATGCTGACCCAACTGAGGAACCTTGGGAATAATAAAGTACTCCAAACAAACTATCCCCATGGAATTGCCCAGCAGAGGAGAGGACATGTACCCTCTCTGGAAGAAGGAGGTTCTTGAAGAAATTTCGCCACTATTTAAATTTGGGGTGCAGATCCCCATCTTCTTGATAGTAGAATTTTACTTAAGAGAAATGTTCCCTACTAGGCCAGTGGCTGCCCCAATACAAAAGTCATTACAATAAGGGATATGACTCTAAGAATAGGTTGAAATTTGGGTGTACAATGGCCCCCCAACACCAGCCTCAGATTTATCCACTTTCCTTCTCCCATTGCTCTACCTCAGGAGAATAACTACAAAGCATCTACAGTACTGGAGTAAATAAAATCCTTCTGCATAGTCAGCCACAAAGGCCATTAGTACCTAAAGAAAAGCTTCCTGCTAGTCTGGTTCATTCCAAATTGGCAAAGGGACCCACCCAAGTGATGGCAGGGGTTTGGATAGATGTGCTGATAGCAGGGAAGGAATGCTTGCTTCTCCCAGTCTTTCAGCATTGCTATACACAGAGAGTCAAGAATGAACTATAATATAAGTGCCAGCAAGCTGATTCTCTAGCCTCCATTGCTACAGGGTGAACCTCATTTCTTAGCAATCAATTTCAAGTTCTTCTATTTGTACTGGGAGGTAAAAGGAAACTCAGCATTTTCAAAGACTTCAACATACTCATATTTTGATCAAATAAAACGAGGTTATATACTGAACACTACATCCTTTTATAGGATGAGTTTTTCCTCATAAATTTTTAAGAAGTTCTCTGAAACTCTAACATAAATAAATCTGTATGCAGGTAGGAGTATAAAATGGTATGGTCACTTCTGAAGACAGTTTGGCAGTTTCTTATAAAGCTAAACATCCTCTTACTGTTCAGAAAGCATGCACCTTAATATACTCAAATGAGCTGAAAACATATGTCCACACAAAAACCTGCATGTGAATATTTATAACAGCCTGAATCACAACTGTCAGAACTTGGAAGCAACCAAGATATTCTTCAGGAAATGAATGGAGAAACTGTGGTACATCAAGACAACAGAATACTACACGGCACTAAAAAGATACAAATGTCAAGCCATAACACCACATGTGTGAATCTTAAATTTCTATTACCAAGTGAAGCTGACCTGAAAAGGCTACACAGTATATAGTTTTGACTAGGAAAACAGTAAGATCAGAGGTGCCCAAGGGCTGAGTGAGGGGTGAATAGAAGAGCACAGAGAATTTCTGCATTACTGGAACTGTTCTGTGTGATATTAGAGTGATAGATACAAAAGTATACAAAGCCACGGAATACATAACATCCAGTGAAGACTAATGAAAACTACAGGCTCTGGGAATTATTACAGCAAGGTAGGTTAGTAAATAGAGGCCAGTCTCATGGGGATATTGAGGGAAGGTCGAGGGGCTGGAGAGATGGCTCAGTGGTTGCATACAAATATTTATAGACCTATGAACTATCTGCTCAGATTTACTGTGAACAAAAACTGCTCTAAATAACAAAATCTGGGGCCTGGAGAGATGGTTCATAAGTTAAGAGCACTTGGTATACAATCATAGGACTGGCACTTAGATCCCAGAATCCATGTAGCAAACCAGGCATCCTGAAAAGGACTTTAACACCACCTCTGAAGGATCTGACTGATGCCCTTTCTGCCCTCTGTACACACACCCACATACATATGACAATGCACAGACACTCCCACAGTGTGTGTGTGTGTGTGTGTGTGTGTGTGCTTGTGTCTACTTAAATCTTTACAACTTCTCTGAAGATTAGGTAGACTTCTGAATTTCAGTTATCTTATAATATAGATACATCTGAGAAGCTAGGGTAAGTGGGGAGGAGAAGAGGGGGACAAGGACCAGGAGGAGAGGAGAAGACAGGGAGGAGAGGAGGAGAAGGGAGGAGGTGAGTGGAGGAGGGGGCAGGGTGAACGACAAGAGGGGAGGAAGAGAAAGAGGGAGGAGAAGGGAGAAGGATGGTGGAAGAGGAGGAAGAGAAAGGGGAGAGATGGAGGAGGGAGAAAATGGGGGAGAAGAAGAAAGGGGAGAAAGAAGAGGAAGAGAAGGAGGAAGAAGGGGGAGAAGAAGAGGAGGAGGAAGAGGAAGGGGAGGCGAAAGAGAAGGGAAAATAATAGGTTGAGAATTTCTCATTTTCTACAGGAAGGTAGGTTTAGGTCCAAAGACTTACTATAAGAAACATGAATGACATAACACTGTTTTTATGCTGTTAATATAAGAAAAATGTGCAGTTTCCATTGTTTAGGCCCAACAAGCTAAACTACAGTGAGCATACTGTGAATTCCATTAAGAAAACGAAAAAGAATTTTTTTAAAAATTCTCCTTTTTCCTCCTAAGTCTCCTCCTCTTTTTGATTTATGTTGTATTGTTGCTTAGAGCTAAAACAGGAAACGTGTTAGCAGAGAAAAAAAATAGCATGTGGAGTTCTCCGCAGGAGCGAAGACAGAAGAGAAACAGCTAGGAGAGATTTAGCTATGTCTATACATTATCGAATTTTCATTATAATTACAGAAAGATAAAAGGGGAGGAAACGGAGAACTGTTCACTGTATCCAGAAAATGTGAGGAAGTGAGGAATCAAGCACAAGGCAAGGGGGGGGGGGAGAGAAGTGCCTCCTAAGAGAAGCCAGTCACAGGTAAAAATCCCATGAGGGCGCTGCTGCATCCAGGAGGACGCTGCTGCATCCAGTGTCCTCATGTTCAGACAGCGGCGCACTCTAAGATAGGAGCACAGGGGGCGACAAGGAGCTGGGGCAGGGGGCAGGATTTCAGCAGCTGGCAGCAGACCATGCCTACTAAAGTCATGGCCAGAAAGTAGAGAAAACTGGTTCAGGAATGGATTCATAAGTTCACTTATGCATTCAACAAAAAAATATGCCCAGAACTGGTCATTGACATTGCAAATACAGTAAGAGGTAGAGTTATGGGGAATGTGGCAGGCGCTGATGAGGCTGCGCACAGCTCTGCATGCTAGGTTGCACTGGCTGCAGGCAGCAGCAACCCTGGTGGGATGGAGCCATGGACGCTGCTCACCTGCATCTCCTGCTGGCCCTGATTCCTTTCCCATGCACGCTCTGGCCAGCTAAGACCCACATCCAGACTCCTGGAAGCTGGGGCTGTGAAGGATTTCATGAATTAGATGTTTCTGCATGAGCTTTAGAAAGTGGAAATGAGGGTTGGAGAGATAGCCTAGCGGTTAAGAGCACCGACTGCTCTTGCAGAGGACCCGGGTTCCATCCCCAGCACCCACATGGTGGCTGAGAACCGTCTTTAACTCCAGTTCCAGGGGTATCCGAGACCCTCTTCTGACCTCTGTGGCATTGCACGACATGGGTGCACAAACCTACATGCAAACAGTACATACATACACATACAAAAATAAATAAAAAAAAAAATAGAAAGTGGAAATGAGAGGAGATGATCTTCCTGACCCCGTAGGGTGTGTTATCCCTTACGAGATGATCAGAGAGGTGTGTGACTTCTCCACAACACCATTCTATGACCCTTATCTTTCTGACTGAGGAAAGGCAGGTGTGCAGTTTAGATCTTGAATGCTCCAAAGGCATGTTAAAGGCTCGGTCACACATAGCCTGTAACATTGTTAGAAGGTTTGAAAGCTTGGAAGGTAAGGCCTGGAGAAGGGAGGTTAGGTCACCCTGGCCATGCCCCTGGAGGGGACACTGAGACCCCATCCCTTTCTTCTCTCTCTCTTGGTTCCTGGCTACAATAAAGTTGGCATGTTCCTCTATCATATGTCCTTGCCACAATGTCGTGCCTCACCATAAGCCCCAAAGAAACAAATCCAACCAGCTATGGACTGGGACCCAAACCCAAAGATTCCTTTCCCTTTTTTAAGTTGATTAACTCAGGTATTTTGTCATAGTAAAGGGAGACTAACTGACACATCTGATATGGAACAGTAGCCTCACAGCCATCAATATGACCTGTGGCTGATAGTGCGTCTTCTAGTTTGCTTCTCTGCTGCAGTGATCAAACACTCAGACCAAAAGAAGCTTGGGGTGGAGAGGAAGGATATTCCCTCTAGCTCACTCAGCTACCAACAATCAGGACATGCCTCACCGACATGGCCAGAGGCCAATCTGATAGAGGAAATTCCTCAGTTGAGATTGCTTCTTTAAGGATGTCAGTTTGACAAAAATCATGACAGTAGTTTAACTCCAGACTTCTGGCAGAGACTATGCCTCACCCTCTAAATCTCCTCTGATTTCAGAGTTTCCCAACCATCATAATAAGTATTTTTTGGTCTATATTTTTTTAAGATAGGGGCTGGAAAGATGGTTCAGCAGTTAAGAGCACTGACTGCTCTTGGAAAGAACCAGGATGGGTTCCCAGCACCCACATGGTAGCTCACGACTGCCTGTAACTTCAGTTCCAAGGGGGATCTGATACCTTCTCTGACACAAGAGACCTCCTGCATTTACATAGGACATACAAATATATTCAGGCACATATATAATAAATATATCTAAAAACAATTTTAAAGTAACAGTTTAATAGACTTAATAGGCTTTGAACAATAATAATAGAGGACATGAAGTCAGAAAGGGGGTGGTACTGGGGAGTGGATAGACATGGGGTGAGGGAGTCTGATTACGGTTGAAAGACATTGCATGAAGTTCTTAAAGAATAAATGTATTTTTTAATTGCTGTGCTAGTAGAAGAGGAGCTCTTTGGGAAATGGAAGAGGACTAGCAGGAGGGGAAGAGGGGACAAGAAAGGGTAACAAGGGATAACTATAACCAAAGCACAGTATATACATGTATGCATATGTCATAACAGAACCCATTATTTTATATAGTTAATATATGCAAACTTAATGAATATATTGTATACATGCACAAAGTTGTCTGTGAACAAAATTAATTAATAAAAATAAATTTAAAACAGAATTCTAGGATCCAAAAATGAGAGAAAACATCCAAAATAAATAAGTCTTTTCCTATTCAAAATACTCAGATTGCCTTCTGTTTACTGGACTGAATCCTGATGGTATAGCCAATAAGAATTTTTAAGAAAAGCAGAGAGATAATCAGACTGGTGCTTCAAGAAATGCTATTGTCCAGTGCTTAGAAAACGGAATGGGAAAAACTGGATAGACTACAGATAGATACTGTGAATGTTTGGGAATGTCTGGCTTCAACTTTAATTCTTGGAGTACTTGGACTGGATGGAACAGGGTGACAGGAATGGAGAAGAGAGGGAAACATTTCATAAACAGAACCTAGAAGATGTGTTAGAAGTGGAGTGGGCTGCAGTGGAAGAACACTTCTAGGCGAGGCCTCCGACTTCATCCCACCTGCACTGGAGACCCCTCGCCATGTCCCTCCTGCATGCTGAACTGCCATGACCCCATCTGAAAACTGGTCCTCACCTGAGGCTTGTCATTGTGTCCTAACACAGAGCACAGTGGATGACCCGCTCTGTACACAGTGGCTGGGTGGGTAGACGGGAGAAGGAATGGAGAAAGGAATCCGTCCATCTCAGAGGCGTTAATGAGGATTGAGATTGTAACCAAGGATGTAACCAGGGGTGCACGTTGCTTGAGTAGTGTTCAGTTGTGGATCAATGGATATGCAGATAAAGAAGATGAGCACATTGGTAGAAATGTGAGCCTGGAGGTTGGGAATACAGGAACTAGATACAAAATAGGGAGTCACAGTAGGTAGCTAACTGCTTCATGGAAAAGGAGAACTTCTGTCAATCTTGGTAAAACCCACACTACTCCCAACTACAAAGTGAAGGCAGTCTATAAAACACCACCACTATGCAGACTCTATGACTACCCATTTGTCTTCTTAATTCTTTTAATAATTTATAAATGAGTATATTGGTTTCTTATCTGTTTGTATAATAAAACATTATAACCAAGGCAACTTATAGAAGGAAGAGTTCATTTGGCTTACAGCTCCAGAGAGATAAGATTTCTTCATTGTGGGGAGGCAGGTCAAGAGGCCACTGGAACAGAAAACTGAGCACTCACATTTTCCATCAGGCATAGGAACAAGAAGCAAAGACATCACAAACTGGAAGTGGGACAAGGCTATAAACTCCCAAAGCCCACGCCCAGTGTCATTCTTCTTCCAACAAGGCTGTGCCTCCAAAACAGACAGCAGCAGGAACAGGGACCAAGCACTCGACACTTGGAGCCTCTGGGGTACATTCTCATTCGAACCACCACACTGAGGTATTACTCTGTCCATTTTATAGGTGAAGAAACTGAAGCTTAGCAGTTTGGCTTTTTGCCCAAAGTCACTAAGCTGATGAGGACTGCGCTGAAACTCAAACCCAGGCATCTCTGACTCCACAGTCTGTACTTCTCATTCTACTCCATCAGACTCCATGAGATAAGAGAGTTAGAGAAAATGACCAAGGACATGTCCAAGAGGAAAGGAGACATAGAGAAATGCTGTGAAATAGAAGGCAAAGGTGCAGACTTCAAAATGACATTAGATTTAGAAATTCCCAGAGGAACCCATGACATTTACTGGTAATCAGGCAGCCTCTAACAAAGAAAAGAAGGGAAGTGGAGCGTGGTGGTGCACACCTTTAATCCCAGCACTTGGGAGGCAGAGGCAGGCGGATCTCTATGAGTTCAAGGCCAACCTGGTGTACAGAGCGAGCTCTAGGCCAGCTGGGGCTATAGGGAGACCCTGTCTCAAAAAGACCCCCTCCCAAAAAAAGAAAAGGGATAATGAAAATAAGCTACATTAACTGGCAGAAGGGAAAAGTGGGGTACTTTCTATGGACCACATTCAAAATATGTGATGGTCCCAGCAGCAGCAGGTCATGTGGATGTTAGAGGAATAAAGTCAAGCACGAGCTGTCTTTTCTTTTTTAAGGTTTATTTTTAATTATGTGTATGTAGGAAGGACAGCATGTGCACCTGAGTGCAGGTGCCCTCAGTGGCCACAAGTGTCAGATCACCTAGAAGTACAGTTGTGAGCCACCAGATGTGGGTGCTGGGAGCTGAACTTGGAGTCTCTGTGAGAGCAGTGAGTGCTTTAATCACTGAGCCATCCCTCCAGCTCTGAGCATGAGTTTCTTTAACATAAGGAAGATTAGAGGTACTTATGAGATACCAAAGAGAGAGAACAGTGAAGGGTGAAAGTCAGATATTAGGTGTCAGATCTATGACGGCGCAAACCCCCATAAAAGACAGGCACATGAGGCTAGTCACTCTGGGAACATATTAACTTCAAGAATTGCCAGGGCAGGGCAGCCGCGGGCACCTGGAGCCTATCAGCCAGCAAGCAAGATGGTGACTGAGGTAGGCTCTTTTAAAGCCTCTGGACAGAACCTCAAGTAAAGGGAAAAGGTCATAAGATTGACAGCCTCTGAAGGAAGTGGACATCTGTGTGTCCCTTGGAATTCTGGGAAACCCAGACCTAACATTAGGAAGTAAAGGCAATAGGTGAGGAATATCCCAAGAAGATGAGAAAATAGATGAGCCTGTCATCGAGAGAGTATGGAAGACAGGCCAAGAATAAGATTGAGCTCTAGTCCCCAACCTGATGCCCATAAAACAAGTGATGAAGATACCAGGAACCATCTTCGGTTTGCCTAAGAGCCTAATAGAAATGATACATCTGTAAGTGAAGTAACACAGTCCCAGAAAAACAAATGATGAATGGTATCCCTCATCTGTGGATGCTAGCACCAAATACCTAGTAGTAAGGCAAACTGAGCCATATTTTCTTTTGCCTGAAAGCAACTGTACCATTATAATGTGAATACCTTAATGGGATCTAGAATTAGTCTACCACTTATCTTCAGACTTTGCAATTATGGTATATGGGGGAGGGTATATATGCATACTTTAGAGTAATATAAAATTAAAGGGGAAAAATGTGAATTTCAAAAATAGTTTCCCTCATTTGTGGATGCTAACACCAAACCCCCAGTTGCAAGGGAATCTGAGAAACATTATTGTTATATTTATTTTTAAGCAAATGTGTTGTTATGATATGAATCTCTTAACAGGCTCTAGAATTGACCTACCACTTATTTTCATACTCTGTAATTACTGTATATGGGTGGAAGGTATATATTCATATCTTAGAGTAATATAAAATTAAAGGGAAAAATGTGAATGATTAAAAATATTTTGGAATTAACATACAGTTTATTCTCAGAGGTCATAATTTTGATACATATGTGATGGTTATATAAGCATATTTTGGAGAAATATAAAGGGAAGGGAACAACAACAGCATAAAGACTGGGTCAAAGAACTGACTGATACAGTTAAATTCTGACCAAAACCACAAGCCTCTGCAGTGAGAAACTTTGGAGAGACTGAGAGAAAAATGGCAAGATATGTATGGCAGAAGGCATGAACTGGGGTGGGGCTGGGGGTCAGGGAGAGGGGAATGTGTCTAAATTAGACTGAAGGATGATGTGTGAAATGCACAAATCATCAATAAAAATTAGCTAAAAAAAAGAAATGATGCATCTGTTGACAAAGATTCATATGAACAGAAACTTATTTCATGTTGGTCAGTATGATATCAACCCATTTTGTAGCACTGATGATGAAAGACTATGATAAGCAGTTGGATTTATCCTGTTAGCCAAAAGAAAATGATTACAAATTAATTATCATTCATTAACTGCACTCAGTTTTTATTTTTTTTTTAATTTTTTATTTTATTTATTTATTTTTTTTATTTCGGTATGTGTATCGATGTACTGTCTGCATGCAGGTTTGTGCACCCGTGTCGTGCAATGCCGCGGAGGTCAGAAGAGGGTCTCAGATTCCCCTGGAACTGGAGTTCTCCTGGAATTGGAGTTTCAGAGGGCTCTCGGCCGCCATGTGGGTGCTGGGGATCGAACCCGGGTCCTCTGTAAGAGCGGTCGGTGCTCTTAACCGCTAGGCCATCTCTCCAGCCCTGCACTCAGTTTTTAAGTCTTCCAAAACATATATCCATGCTAGAGGATCATGAAAAGGGTCTTTGATAGAAAATAGTTATTAACGGTCATTAGAATTAACACAGTAAAGTAAGACATCATTTATTTATTTATTCATTATTTTTTATGTGTTTGAGTGTACTGTCTGCATGTAGGTTGGTGCACCCATGTCATGCAATGCCTTGGAGGTCAGAAGAGGGTGTTGGATTCCCCTGGAACTGGAGTTAAAGACAGTTCATTATTTAAATTTCTAAACATGCTGTGGTCAAAAAAAAAAAAAAAGGAATGGATCAATTAAATAGAATTTAGAAGTTTGCAACCTGGATGGTTGATTACAGGCCTCGATTAGACTAGAAAAAGTAGAGTCAAAATCCAAGCACTAGGTCCATAATACCACTCCCAGGGAGCATTTGGGAGGCCTCATTGGTGCAGCATCATCTGTAGAAGATGAAAATACACATCCTGAGTAGTTACAAGATCTACCTGGATCCCTCTATCAAGTGTTTAGAACTAACAAATCGTCTCTGCAGTTGACAGGAAGATTACTCCTTAGCAGGTAAATATAAGCCTGGGAAGCTTAGCAATACATGGAAGTAATGAGATAATCAAGTCTATCATAGCAATATTTTATTTGTGATAGTTAAAGTGCCAATAATTCTAAGAGAATTCAGTATATTAAAGTATCTTACAGAAAGGCATTGTGATTCTAGTTAAATTAGGTGGTTGAGTAAACTGAGACTTGTGGGTTCAAGTGAAAATTTTGCAAGTATGATGGCTAATCTTGGCTGTCAACTTGAATAGATCTGGAATCAACTAAAACATGAGTCTTTGGGCATTTCTGAGAGGACTTGTTCAGATTATTTGAGGTGGGAAGAACCCCCCTAAATGTAGGTGGCACCTGCTGGTGGCAGCCTAAAGAGAAGAATATGGAGGAAGGGAACCTTGCTCTGTGCCTGCCTCCCTCTACTCTCACTGGCCGGTCCACCTGTCCCATTCTGCAGCTTTCCTTCACTGATATTAGACGCTTCTGACATAGACTGAAGACCAGCAACTCTCTCAGGATGCTCCAGGCCTTCAGCACCAGATTTGGAATTCTGAGACATCCAGCTTTGTGAAGTGAGCAACTACCATATTCCCAGTCTCTCCTTTGTGAGACAGTAGTTGTCAGACTATCCAGACCATATCATGTAAGCCAATCTAATAGACCCTTTTATATATAATGAATATGTATTCATTTTATCCATTCCAATTCTTTAAAGAACCCTGACTAATACAACTATAATTATGCAAAATTTACTAAAATACTGAAATGTTTGGATCACAAGTTTTTCTGTTTTTTATACATTTAGTTCAGTAGTTTTGTAAGAATTGGTGAAATTTTGTTTGCTATGCAGAAAAACAGTCCTTTATAAAGAATATCAGAATTATTAATACAGTAAAATACTTCTGGGGGAATTTAATTAAATGAAGCCAAACTGTAACCAGCATATTCCTTATAATTAACTATTTATATTCATAAACTAGAAAATAAGATTTGCAAATTAAAAGCTTAAGGAAAAACTCGGTGTTTGAATTTCTAGCTTTAACAAGCAATAACTTAGAGTTTTGACACCTGGCAAATACAAATAGCCCTTTGGAGGCACAGGAGTCCTACCAAGAATATTTTTAAAAATCATATTGCAGGGGCTGGAGAGATGGCTCAGCAGTTAAGAGCTAAGAGCACCAACTGCTCTTGCAGAGGACCCAGGTTCAATTCCCAGCATCCACATGGCAGCTAAGAATCATCTTTAAAAATGTACATTCTACCGAAACTCTTGTATAGATTTAATGCAATCCCAATCAAAATCCTCAACAGTTTCTTCACAGGCTTGGGGAAAAAAGTGCTTAAATTCATTTGGAAAAACAAAAGACCCCGAATAGCCAAAACAACCCTGAGTGAAAAGAGCTACACAGGGTACGGTATCTCTATACCAGACTTCAAACTATACTACAGGGCTATAGTCATAAAAACAGCCTGGTACTGGCACAAAAACAGACCTGTTGACCAATGGAACAAAACTGAAGATCCAAACCTGAGCACATACAATTTCAGCCACCTCATATTTGACAAAGAGGCCAAGAAGACACAATGGAGCAAAGACAGCATCTTCAGCAAGTGGTGTTGGCAAAACTGGATCCACTTGTAGAAGAATGAAATTAAACCCCTACCTCTTGCCCTGTACAAAAGTCAACTCCAGATGGATCAAAGACCTCAATGTGAAACCTCAAACTCTGAAGGCAATAGAAGAAAAAGTTGGCAGCAGACTACAAGACATAGGTGTAGGAAAAGACTTCCTAAATCAGACAGCAGCTGCGCAAGAATTAAGGTCGACAATTGACAAAATGGGACCTCATTAAACTCAGAAGCTTCTGTACATCAAAAGAAACAATCAAGGAAGTGAAGAGAAATCCCACAGAGTGGGAGGAAACCTTCACAGCAGATACATCTGACAAAGCACTGATCTCCAGAATATATAAATTACTCAAAAAACAAAGAAGAAAGAAAACAAATGACCCACTCAATAGATGGAGCAAAGAGTTGAACAGAGATTTCACAAGTGAGGAGTTAGAGAAGGCTGAGAAACACCGCAAGAAGTGTTCAACATCACTAATCATTAAGGAAATACAAATCAAAACCACTTTAAGATATCATCTTACTCCAATAAGACTGGCTAGGATCAAGAAAACAAATGATACCAAGTGCTGGAGAGGTTGTGGGGAAAGGGGAACACTCATCCACTGCTGGTGGGAATGTAAACTCATACAGCCACTATGGAAAGCAGTGTGGAGAACCCTTGGAAGACTTGGAATGAACTTGCCACCTGACCCAGCCATACCACTCCTAGGCATGTACCCCCAAGACTCACCCCACCGCAGAGATACATGCACAGCCATGTTTATTTCAGCTCTCTTCACAATAGCAAAGAGCTGGAACCAACCCAAATGCCCCTCAACTGATGAGTGGATAGAGAAAATGTGGTACATCTACACAATGGAGTTCTATGCAGCAGTAAAGAAAGACGACATCATGAGCTTTGCAGGAAAATGGCTGGAGCTAGAGGACATAATGCTTAGTGAAGTAACACAGTCCCAGAAAAACAAATGAAGAATGGTATCCCTCATCTGTGGATGCTAGTGCCAATTACCCAGTTGTAAGTATTTCCTGTCTATGACCCCTTGAGCTTTTGTCCAAGCAGTTGGGAGTGATGCATCTTGGAAACAACAACAGAAAGGACTGCATCAAAGAACTGACTGAAACAGTGAACTTCTGCTAAAAACAGTCAACTTCCCCATGGAGAATATTGAGAAAGACTGAGAAAGAGATGAAAAGCATGTTTGGCAGAATGCATGAGCTCTGGAGGGGTGGGGGGATGGGGGGATACGGGTCTAGATTTGATTAAAAAAAGTATGTATAAATAAAAAAAAAGAATCGTCTTTAACTCCAGTTCCTGGGGAATCTGACCTCCACAGCATTGCATGACACAGGTACACAAACTACATGCAGACACTACATTCATACACATAAAATTTTTTTTTTAATTATATTTGATTATTAATATGGAGAGCAAATTTCGAGTCCACACAGCAATCACTAATCACTTACTATGTATGTGTCACCAACTAGGGGTACAAAGATGTGAAAGATGATGGTGAAGACAGGGCACAAACATAACCCAATATGGGTGAGGGAATTACCTCATCATTGTCTTTGGCATTGGTTGTCAGCATGACACTCATGGGACAAGGAACCTCAAATGGAGAATTTCCTCTATCAGACTGGCCTGTGAGCTTCTTTGTGAGGCATTTTCTTGGTTGTTGAGTAATGTGGGAGGGCCTAGCCCACAATGGGTGGCACCACCCCTGGCCAAGTGATTCTGGATTATGTAGGAAAGCAGGCTGAGCACAGGCTAGATGATCAAGTCAGTAAGCAGTGTTTCTGTGTGGTCTGTGCTCCAGTTCCTGCTTCCAGGTTTCTGCCCTGAATTCCTGTCATGACTTATCTTAAAGATGGACTGTCACTTGGAAGTGTAAGATACAATAAACACTTTCTTCCCCAAGTTGTTTCTCGTCAGAGTGTTTTATCACAGTCGTGGAAATCAAAGGAGGACATACCTCAGAAGAGGAAAGGCCAGGATGTGTTGAGAGCTTAGCATGTCCAGGAAGATCTAGAGGTTAGAGAAAACCCCCTGGGGAGAAATCTGAACAGTGTGCTGCAGTCACCCAGGTCAGAGCTGGCTCTTATTTCAACAGTGGCAAACTAGATACTCATCTATGTCAAGCAAGGCAAAAAAGATGGTTTTAAGGCTCCACCATGAAGGTCTGAAATAGATGCTAAGATAGACTCAAAAAGAATAAAAATGAAATTACTAAGGCTGCATCTTGTGAATCCAAGGCTTTACCAGCTCAGGGAAGTTCCTTCCATTGTGTGCAAGCTCTTTGTTATGCCAGTGCAGCTTTGAGTCTTGGGCCTGGTGCAAAATCTATAACTGATCTAGAAGAAACAAGCCAGTCATCCACAGAGGTGGAATTCCAGGTTAGTGATAAAGAAGAGAGATCCTCGAAATCCTCCTGCCTCTGCCGGTGAGTTCAAGGCCAGCCTGGTCTACATAGTGAGTTCCAGGACAGCTGGGGCTACAGGGAAACCCTGTCTCAAAAAGTCCAAAAAAAAAAAAAAAAAGAAGAGAGATCCTGGCTCTCAGAATTTTAAACTCCAATGACACTAGAGACCATGCAGTCCATTTACCTCAATCCTGGCTACACTTTTAAAAACTATGGAAACTCCAGTCCAGACCTACTATACCATACTCCTTTGGGATTATAGTCTTGGGTGGTAAGTATATGTGCATTTATATTGTTAATGTAGATCAAGTGGGTGGGCCTGAAGGTAGATTTTCAGAAATTATAATTAATCCTTAGACTAGCTCTTAAAGACCACAACTATTTTTACGATAATGGTAAGGAATTCCTTCATATTATAAGGTTCTCTTGTCCAAAAAAATCTCACTAGATACCTGAACAAGAGCCCAGCAATTATCCTGGAGCTTGTACCCACTGTCCCCTGGTGGATGGTGAAGGAAGGAAGAGCGAACTAAACTTGCAAGGTCTTCTATCCCCAGGCAGCCAGGGATCTGGGTACTTGCTAAAGCACAGGGGTGATAGGGAGCTAAATCACGAACATACTGGAGCTCTGGTGAGGGTCTAGAGTCTTCTGAGAGCTCAGCTCTAATAACCTATCCGGTCCTAGGAGAGCAGGTCCCAGGAGCTCCCAGTTTGGGCACAGAGCCAGGCTCCCTGGCCCGGAGTCCTGGGTCTAGCCGTCCTTGTTTTCATTGGTTACCCTCTCATTGATGGAAACGGCGTGATGGAAGAAGGACTTACTCTGGCTCACAGATCCAGGAGTGCGGTCCATCATGGCAGGGGAGGCCATGATGGTGAGAGCAGCTCATGACTGTGGCTGTGGGAGCTTGAAGTTACATTGCAGACGTAGACAGAAAGCAGACAGCTGGGCAAGACTGGGGCCCCCTATCACCATGGAGCCTGTCCTACAGCCTGCATCTGACAGTCAGGCCCCAAGCCCAAAGCTTCCACAGCCTCTAAAACCAGCACCAGCAACTTGGAATCAAATGTTCAAAACACAAGCCTGTTGAAGATTTGGAGATTTTTAATGGTTTTATCTATTTTATTTGAGACAAACCTCAAGTATTTCAAGGTGGCCTTTGAGTATTTTAAGGATGACCTTAAACTTCTCATCCTACCACTTCTGCCTCCTCAGTACAGAGATTACGGGTGGGTGACATCATGCCCTGTTTACGTGGTCCTGGGTGTTGAACCCAGGGCTTTTTGCATGCTAAGAAAGTACTCACATCACCCATCCCTGTTGAAGATATTCTACATTTAGACCATAACACCATCTATGAAACCTGGGAACTGTTTCTTGGTACTTCCACTTCTCCTCCTACATAAAAAGGAAAAATAATACTACTACCTTATAAGATTAAAAGAACTTGTTCATGAATGAATAGTCTCTAGCATATAGTGAGCACTCAATAAGTATTAACTGTAGTTTTAATTTCTGGCTCTTGATCTCACTAATGCTGTCTATAATTCACCCATTGGTAACAAAAGTCCATGGTTACAGAACAAACTAGGATAGATTGTGATTCTTGTTAAAGGACAGGTGCTCACTTATGCACAACTAGCAGAAAGCCATTGAGGTTTCCTTCCTTCTTTCCTTCCCTCCCTCCCTCCTTCCTTCTTCCCTCCCTCCCTTCCTTCCTTTCCTCTCTCCTTCCTTTTCTCCCTCCCTCCCTCCCCTCTCTCCCTCCCTCCTTGCCTTCCTTCTTTCCTTCCTTCCTTCCTTCCTTCCTTCCTTCCTTCCTTCCTTCCTTCCTTCCTTCCTTCCTTCCTGACAGTCTTGCTATATAGCCCAAGTGGCCTCAAGCTCAAGATTCTCCTCCCTCAGCCTCCTGAATGCTGGGACTAGAGATGTACACCAGCAAGGCTGCCTGATTTTTTTTCTTTTTCTTCTGTTAGAGCAAGGGTCTCCTTTGTAACCCCAGATGGCCTGGAACTCTCTAAGTAGACCAGACTGGCCTTGATCTCATCTAACACTAACCCTAACCCTGATCTTAACCCCCTAACCCTAACCCTAACCTTAACCTAACCCTAATCCAACCCTGAGTGCTGGGACTAGAAGTTACGTACCACCACACCTGGACTGATATTTTTTCTTTAAAAAAATCAAACATATGGGGCTGATTGATACATGTCGAATGCCTGCTTCACATTCTACAGTGGCCCTGGGTTCAATCCCCAGCACTGCCAAAAGAAAAATATCCAAGTGGAAAGTTTTTATCAACAAGCAGTCAGAATATTTAAAAAGAAGTTTAGTGTTGAGCTTAGTGGCTTCACCCTGTAACAGAGTGCCTCTGAGCCAGCCCATGAACATGGTGTTCATGTATGTTAATGCTTTCCCATGTGTTACTTAGCACATTTAATACTTAAAACAGCACTATGGCAAGGATTGGTATTATTTCATTTTTCAGATGACTACCTGAGATTCTGAGAGAATAAACAACTTCCTGAAGATCACATGATTATGAAGTGATGGATCTAGGAATTGAGCCTAAATCTGTTGATACTATCACTGACCACTCTGCCTCAGCATGGGGTATCATCTGCACCGTGCTTTGAGAAACAGTTCAAAGCAAACCATCATAAAAGACATCTGTATTCCTATGAACATGGGTCAGGTTCCTCTTCTCTTAGATGGGGGGATTTTAGTTTAGTCTGTGTTCTTTTCTTTAATATTTTATTTAGCATTATTTTGATTTTATGTGTATGAGCATATTGCCTGCAGGGATATAAGTGCACCCATGTCGTGCAATGCCCCTAGAGTTCTGAAGAAGGCACTGGATTCCCCTGGAACTGGAGTTACGAATGGTTGTTAGCTACCATGTGGGTGTTGGGAATCAAACCCCGAGTGCTCTGTAAAAACAGCCAGTGTTCTTAACCACTGAGCCATCTCTCCAGCCCCAAAGTCTGTGTACTTATCTCAAATTCTATGTGCTTAAGCTTTGCACATCTTTTTTAAAAGTGCATCTCTGAAGAGCTACATTTATAGTAATTGCTCCTTTGGGAGAAGAAAAGTAGTTCTCTGTATAGCTGAAAGACTGCTGTCTTAACGGATCCAATTTTTCATGTATACCCCCACACACACCCGACAAGCATACTTTAAATGCAAATTTGAAAGATCAACTTTTTTAATATAATTATTTTTTAATTTAGGAAGGGAGATATGAGGAAGGCGATGTGTAATCAGGCTTTGAATTGTATACAGCTTTCTCGGATTACATTTCGCTCTTTGCCTCCAAGAAGCAAAACAAAAGATACTTTCTCAAGACTGAAACACAGCTTCAAGGAAAGAGTAAGGCAGGTTTGAAAAAGTGAATATTATATAACCATCTGTCTTCAAATGCATTTCCCTTATAGTCAGTTATTTCCCACTTTTTATTTTCATTTATGAGATTGTCTAAAAAAAACTAAATTAGTTTTGCTGCAGGGAACCAGAAAAGAATTAAAGCCAAAGCTTTCTGTGTTCAAGTAGAAAACACACAGGCAGTGTCCATCTTTCAACTTGTTTGAGTAAGCATCATTCTATGACTTTATCCACACATGGGCATGTGTGCCGCATGTACAAATACATGTGTGTATGTGCAAGTTTGTGTGTGTGTGTGTGTGTGTACATGCACATGCACTGGGGGAGAGTGCACTATACACACATACTTTCCAATGTCAATTATAGAATAATTTACACTCTCCCTTGTTTTTTTTCTACATCTTTCCATCCATGTGGACATTTAACCTCTACTCACAAAGGAATAAGTTCATCAAAAAACTCAATCTGTTTCAGGTGGCGCCTTCTCCAGGGATATAATCTCAAGGTGTTGATCTCTTTTTCTATTCAATTAGTTACACCATCTGACCTAAAAAAATTATTGGGCTGCCCCAGTCTTCCAGTTATAAAATGTTGTTGATGTGATTCAGCAGACCCTTAAGGAGGTCAAGGATTAGCAATAATTTGCTTTGGTTTTAAGATTTCATTAAAATAGATTAAACAGTTTAATATTTTTGAGTACTGTAATTATCGAACTTCCTTTTCTCTTTTTTTTTTTCACCTTCAGAGAAAGTTTAAGAACTTCCTTTTCTCAAATAGACTCATTAGACTAGCTTTTTTTTGAGAGGGTAAAACCACAAATAATATAGAGGTAACTATTTCTTTTCCATGTGTCTCTAGAGCAGGTGGGTTTAACAAATTTTTTAAGGTAAAAAGGCCAAATGGAGTGGTACATGCCTTTAATCCAGCACTTGGGAAGTAGTGGCAGGCAAATCTCTGTAAATTCCAGGCCAGCTGGGGCTGCAGGGAAACCCTGTCTCAAAATGATCAAAAACAAGAACAACAAAAAAAATGCCAAATGGTAAATGTTTTCATTTTTGTGGACCACATGATATCTGATGCAACTTCTCAACACTGAAGTTGTAGCATTTGTAGCATGAAGTCATCATAGATAATAACTAAACAACTGAGAATGACTATGCTCCAGTATAACCGCATTGACATAACCAGGCAGTGGGCCATGTTTAGCCCACAGCCGTGGTCCAACTCTCTGTCGGTCATCCCAGCAAGCTGAATTCCTAAGGGTAGCTGATCATCAACCTTATCACAACAGAGGTTTTTTTTTTTTTTTTTTTTTTTTTTAATGATTTGAGTGTTGTGTAATTGAACACATCATACCTATGCACTTGCCTGCTTACTCGTGTTACATTTCACAATAAAGTTTGAGTTTTTTTAAGAAGATGACCATGGGTTTCAGGGAAGTCATTGGCCCAAGGTTTAAAGGCAGGCATAACACAAAGGAGCTGTTCTGGGTAGTAAGAGGTTTTCCCAGAGACAGAGAAATTTTGGAGTTAGCAGATTCAAGCTATGTGGTCCACTTCTTCTCCAGGGTTGTAATCCCTTTACAGGTGTTGAGTTGACCTCTTTGAGATATGTCTCAAGATATAAAGGAAAAGATTGGGCTGGAGAGATGGCCTAGCGGTTAAGAGCGCTGACCGCTCTTACAGAGGACTTGGGTTCGATCCCCAGCACCCACATGGTGGCTGAGAACTGTCTGAAACTCCAATTCAAGGAGAACTCCAGTTCCAGGGGAATCCGACATGCTATTCTGACCTCCGCGGCATTGCACGACACGGGTGCACAAACCTGCATGCAGACAGTATATTGATACACATACAGAAATAAATAAAATTTTTAAAAAAGGGAAAGATTACCATTTTATAAGGTGAAATATGGTCCTTTAATTATTTCATTCCATAAATATGGTTTTGCGATGGCTAGCTTTCATAATGCTTAGCTTATAAAAACAAATATTTGGCACTGCCAATCATTTAGGGATCTTGCAATTGAACCAAAGGAATAAAACAGGACACACTTTACAATTTTAGAAAGTTTTTTTTTTTTAAACTGAGACAGTCACTACAATTTCAAGAATATTGTGAAAGGTAGACCAACTGAAAATGGAGCAAAGGTTGAACAAGTACTTCACAGACATGAAAAGATGCTCAGCCTTCTCAGTAACCAGAAAAATACAAATCAAACAACAATACCATATCACTTACATACTCCAGATCACTAAAAATGTTAACAGTCTGACAATTTGGGGTGTTGCAAGAGTAGTAAATAAATATGACAAGGGTTAGGGTGGGAATTAAGTGAGTCATATGCTAAGTGCTTAGCCTAGTATCTGGCATGCTGTGACTGTTATGTGAGTTAGTTACCGTCATTAGTTACCGTCATCACGAGTATTACTGAAATCACTTCTTGGGACTGATGGCAGATGTGTTCATTGCTACAACTAATTTGGATAATAACTTGAAATGTTCTTTAAAAGCTGGACAGGTTCATATCCTATGACTTGTGACAATTACTCTAGGATATAAATCCTAGAGCAACTATTGTACCTCAAAATACATGCATAGTGCTTAGCAGAAATATTTTTGTCATAGTCCCAAATTAGAGCCATGCAAGTATCCATGAATATTGGAATATATAAATGCCTTGGATATATTACTATGGTGGCAGAAATAAATAAATTGCAACTGTCTAGATCAATAACAATGATCTCATGTGATTTATCTTAACGTGAATAAGGTTGTCTTTTGAAAAATGTATTTATTTTTATTTTATGTGCATGAATATTGTGCCTGCATGCGTGAAAGTGCACCCATGTTGTGCAGTGCCCACAGAGGACAGAAGAGGGTGTCAGTCAGGTCCCCAGTACGTGGAATTACAGATGGCTGTTAGCTACCATGTGGGTGCTAGGAATAGAACACAGGTCTTGTGCAAGGCCGAGCAGTGCCTCTAAGTTGGGATACCTACAGGAGGAGAGGCAATAAGACCCTGCTGCCGAAGACCTGACGTTAACATGGGAGGGATGTATTGAGACCACACATGCAAGTGTACAGATGGCCTCTGGAATGCCAGAGAGTGTTACCAAAGGCCACTAAACCAATAAAGCAAATATGGGTCTCCCTGAGTCAAGCAAGACTCCACCGTCAGCACCAGATACACCTCACCGGCCTGGAAATACTGTGCAGCAGAGGCAGCCATGTGCCTGTATATCCCAAATCTAATTGGCTATTGGCTCTCCCCTTGGAGAAATAACCCATGGCTGATGCCACAAGCTTACATCCTCTACAGGTTAGATGTTATAAGCCACAGTAAGACCCTGTCATATTTAACGGGGGGGAAAATTGTAATTCATGGATTAACATATCCAAACATGTGTCTATGCTAAAGTAACCTACCATAACCATTAGTCCTGCTTAAATACCTATATATCTAATTGCTTGTTCTTCATTAGTAGGATCGAAAGGTTATTCCTGGACAAACAGTCAGCCCATGAAAGGAAACAGCCAGAATTGACCAGAGTCCAAGTCAACAGCTCCAGAGAGAGTGGACTGTTTTACCTCTCATCCACCTGTGCCCCTTTTCTAAGCCTAGGGAACAACCTGCGGAAGAGGGGGCGTGGTAGAATGTAAGGGCTGCGATTGGGGTGAATGGTGAAACTACAGCAATGTAGTCTGGACACTCATTTGATCAACTTGATTGAACAAACAACCTGTCACCCCCCACTGGATGGTGGGGCTGTAGGTGTTTGGGCACAACAGCCTGCAGATAGGTTTTACATGAAGGATGCTTGTACTCATGGATTATCACTTATAGCTAAAAATGAAAAAAAAACTGAGAGAAAGAAGCAGGACAGTCATGGCAGAATGCATGATCTGGGATGGAGTGGGGGTGGGGGGGAGGGAAAGGGAAATAAGCCTGAACTGAATTGGAAAAAATGTATGAAATGCACAAAGCATCAATAAAAATTAATTTAAAAAAAAATAAAATAAATTTTTTTAAATGTCATAATAAAACCCATTGTAACATATGATTAGCATGTGATAATAAATTAAATTATCATGTAATGCTGTTGATATAAAGCTCAAAAACACACAAAACTGAACTGTATGTTGCTTATGGATATGAATGAATAACAAATTATAAAATAAAGCAAGGACACTATAAACCCCTACTATGGTCCAGAAGTCTATGTCACTCCAAAGCCATGCTATTACAATGCAGGATTAGTGCCCTTAAAGAGGCCCCAAAGTGGGCACTGCTGCTTCTACCCTGAGGACACTGCACTGTGCAGAGACACCATCTATGAACCAGGAAGTAGGCCTTTAGTATACCCAGAATAGCCTGGCATCTTGATCTTGAACTTCTCAGGGTCCAGAAC
This sequence comes from Rhizomys pruinosus, assembly GCA_009823505.1. Lineage (NCBI taxonomy): Eukaryota > Metazoa > Chordata > Mammalia > Rodentia > Spalacidae > Rhizomys > Rhizomys pruinosus. The sequence goes on from VZQC01002875.1 coordinate 3,234,821, forward strand.
TGAGGGAAATGTATTTCTATTATCTATAAGTTACTCCATTTATGAGATCTTATTACAGCAGCCCAAATAGACTAACATGAGCTCAAATCGAAGGGAGAGTCTACCTCTAATGTAGAAGAGAGTAGGGGAGAGGGGGAGAGGCTGCGGGGCACTCAGAGCCCCACTGGATGATGGATACACAGGTGTTTGAGGCTCTGTGTGATTCTTCATCTCTGACTTACACTTCATTAATATTTTATGTCGACTCAATATTTAATGAAAACTCATCTTAAAATGAATTAAAGAGAAAGGAGCATTTGCTCATGGCCAGGAGAAACAAAAGGCTGAGGGTCACCATGGCAATAGGATTCTTTTTCATATTCACTTAACCGATGCAGCTTACTGACATCTGCCTGCAGTTTCTCCAGACTCCAAAGGAAGAACACTGCAATCGATGAACAGTGTCAGGTCTGGTCAGAGATCTCCAAAAGATCAGCACTTCCCAGTGGCTTGGATCCGTGGGTTGTGATATTTCTGTCCCCATACCTGTTCCACTCTGCCACATGGTCTCCCTGAAAATCAGATGCCATCTGTGTGGGGTGCTACAAGACTAGTGGAGTTTGGAGGGTGAAGTAATGTAGCATGCCAGGCAGAGGAGTGGAAAGTACACAAACATTTCAAGAAAAGAAGCAGAAAAGCATGGCCTGTGTGTGATTCCACACCCTGAATCAGCACTACACTGTCCCTCTCTCTTGCAAACCCATCCAACAAATACATATCATCTAACTGATTCAAGTACGTGGTTATCTCTCCCAGTGGCTTGAATAGCTACATAGCTGGCTATTCCCAGTTATGCATCCCAGTTAGTGTCAACCTAAGTGCCATTAACAGTGGTCATAAAAACAGCCTTGTGTCCCAACCTACAATGCTCTTAACAGGTCCCAAATGGCCTTTAGTTGCCAACATGGCTACCCCCGAGACAACCCAGCTTACCTCCGGTCCTCTGAATGCTGTCCTGAAGGGAATCCAGATCCTACTGAAGTCCTTCAGGAGTCTGGCTTTTAACCCAAATCCTACATGTAATTTTTCAGCGCCAACCTCATATAGCCATAAAGTCTACCTTGTAGACGTCATGAGGGAAAGTGGCCCTCCCTACACCAGACCTACTGCACAAACAATACACTACAGTGTTTACAGAGAGTTGCCCTCGGGCCCCTCCTTCCAGCCATGCTAGTCTGCATCTCTGGTCCAGGCAACTTCATTTGGAGGTCTTTCTCAGGTGCCTTAGACAAGATATCTTCTTCAGGATTGGAGCAATTTTGATAACACTGTCCCTCTATTCAGACCCAGTACTCAGTATTATTTTGCTTCTAGTTCCTCCTCAGACCCCGGGGTTCCTAAACCTGCAGGATTCTTTGGTTACAAGCTCCACCAGAAATGAGATGAGCTCTACATCTGTGATGATACACCCAGCCTTTACTGCTGTACCACACACAGCACATGGACCTGGGCAGTTAGGGCTTTCTCTGCCATAGCCTGTAGCTTGCACTACAGCAATGCGGTCAAAGATTTAACTTCTTCTCTCACATTAGCTTGTTCCCATAACCAGCCACTGCTGAAAAATGGCAGCTCAGCTCAGCTCAGCTCCTTCCAGGCCCCTTGGTCTTTGCAGGGGTCAGCAGGCTCGGTTCCACCTGTCTTTCTATGCTCTCACATCCCTGTCCACCAACTGCTACATGGCCTAATGGCCAGGTCCTCCCTGTGGCTAAACACCTACCTGCTGGCTAAACACCTCTCTTACCTCACTATCCTGCAACAGGTTGGTTCCTGGTCAGAACTCACTAATTTCAACTGAACCCATTCCTTTCCTATAAAGAAGTATGGGGAGAATTAGAAAGCATATACTATTTTCACTTAGTTAACTTAGAATTGGTTTTTAAATGACATAATTGTCAGAAACTTAATTTGATAGATTGGATTATGGATTCCCATCAGTACTACTAACTGTTCCCTTCTCTTTTCTCCCTCCTGCCCTCCCTCCTTTTACTCCTTCCAAATGGACTCTAATGGCTAGGCATTCTGTTTGTTGTGCCTAAGATACAGAAAACAAATAACAGTCTCTGTCCCTTTATTAGAAGGGATCTTATCATGGAGCAAGAAGTGACAAACAGAAGAGACATCAAGACAGGACATCTTACACTCTGTTAATTACAAAATGTATGGATCTGCACACCCTTTCTATCATCTGCACTGTCACTCCTAACAGACACTGGGGTTAACTGTAAACCACCTGCACCCAGCTATGCATTCCCTCCTTTCCTCCCTCGGTATCAGAGCTGATCTGCAGCTCTATAGCTAAGAAAGAAAAAGCAAGACAATGTGCAGAAACAGTTTTTCTCACTGTGACTCAGTTTCTCTAACCTTTACAAAATGAACATTTGCTTTTATTTATTTTTCTATTTTATTGACTCAAGCATTTCAGACAATGGATTTTGATCATATTCAGATCGCCCCCCCCCAGCTTCACACTCAACTTACCGCCCTCCTCAGCTCCACCCCAACTCCATGTCCTCTACTAGCAAATAAAAAACCCCATCCATCTTCCATAACATGTTTGAACTGGCTGCCAGAGAAGTCATATCTCATTAGAGTGTCTGTGGTCTGTAATTCTTAACAGAGATGGGCCAAAATAAAGGCCCACTCTCTTTGCATATTATTTGGGGTCAGAATACACCCAGGTCTCTTGGGATGGAATTCTCACACCTGTTTTCTATTTCTCTTACACATGCTTGGGATTGCCAAGTATGGATTTCTCTATTCCTCAGCACTCAGAATGCTAGGATTTCGTCATCAAGGTTAGTTGTTCACAGCTTGAATGCTTGCAGGTTGCACTTTGGCTGTCTCCAGGCTGCACTCTGCACACTCACCCCACTGTGGTCCAAGGCATTCTCCAAAGACTGATTCCCAGCAAGGCTTTACTCTGGGTAAAAGCAGAAGCTAGGACCTCCTAGCAGGCAGCAGTTAGCTAGCGGGCCTCCAACCCAGGATTTCTAAATGGCAGTTGGAATGTTTCACAGCTTCACACAACAGCTTCACATTAGTGTCCTCTAGCTCCTTTTCTGAAATCTGTAGACTTCCTGTTGTTGCTGAGGGTCTGTCGAGCCAGGTCTTGACAGCCACTGGATGATGATGATGGTCTGGCTGAGCATGGATGCACTGTATAGTGGCCACTCACAGTTCCCACCTCCCACACAAAAGGTGCACTGGGTTGCAACCCCTGGCTGACCCTGCCCAAGTGTGGTGGCCAGTCCCTCTTGCCTGCCCTGCTCCCTGGCTGCGGCAGCCAGGCTAAGAATGCAACTCCTCTTGCTGCGGCCAGGCCCAAGTATTTTCTTCCTTGTGGCCAAGGATCCAGTTCTGTAGGGGGTCTGCTGTCCTCACATCTTCCTCTATGTTCATGGGGAACAAATGGTGAGACATCTTACCAGAGTCATGTTTACAGTCCTTGCACCAAGAGCCAATGCTGCTCCGGACAACATTGCTCTGCTACCCAGAAGTGCACCGCCATCTTGGCTCTCCAATTATTGTCTTACTTGCCAGGTCCTGAGGTCAGAATTTTGAGATCAATGTAACAGGACCCTATGATCAGGAAAATATCCATTTCGTGTGATCAGGGTCCTCAGATGGTCCAACGCACACACACTTTCTTGGGAGCCAGTGTGCCCAGTCAATATCTCATTTACAGCCATTATTTTTCTCCATTGAACATTTGTGTTTAGTGACTTTGCCTTGCCTACTTTCAAAAAGCCTATGGGTGATTTATTTTAAGATAGACAAGAGAGCTATTATGATAAAAGCAGAAAATCAAAACTGTAATGAGCAGAAGAAGCAGGAATTTGAAATCCCAAACCAGTAATTTTCAACCGTTAGTGTACCTAAGAATAACCAGTGTTCTATTAGAAATGTAGATACTCAACTCTAAAATCAAAAAAAAATCTAGACCTGAGATAAGGGCTGCAGTTCCTGAGAAGGAATGCTGAACAATTCTGATGTGTGTCATCTAAGTACAACCTCCTAAACAAAGCTGACACTCGCTAAAATAATCACAAGTGAAATAAGAGCTTTGAGCTTTCTGGAAGGCAAAGCCAGAGAGGAACACTGTGTTGTACAGCTATCATATTTAACTAGGAGACAACAATTTTAAAAAAAATCTAAAAATAATATAATGTGTATCAATACCTACCTAAATTTAGAGAATTTTGGTAAGGAAAAAGATATCAAATAGTACTCAGCATGTTCCTGAAAATGTGTTAAACAAATATCCTTTAACCAACTATTATAATTATTTTCTCTGACTTCAAAATATCTTACAAGAGGTGGCCTATGACATTTTAAGTTCAAGCAACTTAATGGATTCCTACAATGGAAAAAGGAGTAAGGTGATATGATCACATAGGAAAGAAAATGCATAATTCTACAATGAATCTGTGCTTAATTCTCCCAAAGCATTGACCTAAAGATGCTGAAGGAGTGATGACCTGCAGTCCAGATGACCTACTCTTTATGATAATAATCCTTTCCATGTTGTTTAAGAAAGTAGGCTGAGCACAGGCCAGGGGAGCAATCCAGTAAGCAGTGTTCCTCCTTGGTCTGTTTCAGCTCCTGCCCCCAGGTTCCAACCCTGAGTTCCTCCTACCTTGGGCTCCCTCGGTGACTAACTGTAATCCAGGAGATATAAGATAAAATAAACTCTCTCCTTCCTAAGCTGGTTTTGGTCAGTCTTTTAATAACAGTAAAGTAACTAAGTCAGTCACATATACAAGTAATCCCAACACTGGGGGCAGAGGCAAGCAGATCTTGGGAGCTTGGGGGCCATCCAGCCTAGTTGGAAACACTAAGAAGATCTGACCCAAGATAATAAGCTGATAGAGGATAGAGAGTGATAGAGGAAGACATTTGATGTCCTCCTCTGACCTCTGCATATATGGGCGCATATAAGCACACATACATACACACACCTCACATAGTCATTTAAATATCACAACACTGTATGCAAATTTCTAGTAGTCTCAGATTCACCTGACCCTCCTAATACATGTATAAAGAAACAAAAAGCACTCCCTGTGTTTAACTTAAAAGTTTACATTTGGCATATAGATGCCTTTTGTCCAGGGAAGAACAGTGTAGGTCCCATTCACCAGCTACACTGAGGTTTCAGGCACTACCAGGTCAGCTCAGCCACATTGACCATAGGAGCCTATACAGAGCCCTGAAGGAACAGAACTACAAATACAAATACATATATATATATATATATATATATATATATATATATATATATGTGTGTGTGTGTGTGTGTGTGTGTATACTTACTAGAATATATATATGGATAAAATACATATACATATTCTATTAGAATATATATTCTAGTAAATCCATATATATTCTAGTAAATATATATTTACTAGAATATATATATAGATAGATACAAATACATATACATATATATATGGATATTCTAGTAAATCCAGATATATATTCTAGTAAATCCAGATATATATGTATATTCTAGTAAATTCACATATATATATATATGTGTGTGTGTGTGTGTGTGTGTGTGTGTGTGTGTGTGTGGCTTTACTAGATTCACTTGCTCTATACAGTTTGGAGGCTGAGGTTGTGGCAGTTGCTCAGTTCACTAGGCTGGATGTCTCAGCAGTCCCGATCTGATGCTGAAGGCCTGTAGGATTCCTAGAGTGGCAGGTCATCAGTCTGCATGGAATCCTGGAGAGCTCGTTCTGCCATCAGTAAAGGAATTCAGCAGTCACAGGAAGATGAACTTGCCATCAAGAGTGAAGGCAAGCAGGCATATGGCAAGTTTCCTTCTTCCATAGCCTTTCATCTTGCCTGCCCTCAGAAGGCGCCCTCCATGTTTAAGGGGGTCTTCCCACTTCTAACAATCTGATCAAGAAAGTCCCTCATAGGAATGCCCAAAGGCATGTGTTTTAGTTGATTCCAGATCTAGTCAAGTCGACAACCAAAATTAACCATCATAGACCCTATCATCTTTGTTCAGCTCTTCTTGATACCTCTGAAGATATGGAAAAGGGATAAAGAAAGATATAACAAAGGCAAGACTCACCTTACCTTGGTTCTGGTCTTAGCCATGATGATTACTCCAATTCATAATTTGACAAATATATTTGCACTTCACATTATAGGTGCCAAATGCTTAATAAATGCATAGAATTAAAATAAAAAATGTTCCAGGGTGGGGCAATGACTCAGTTGGTAAAATATTTGCCATGCAAGCATAAGACCTTGACTTTGATCCCTTGGAAGCCTTGAAACATAACCAGACATGGCAGTGCATGCCTGTAATCTCAGCTCTGGGGAGGTGGAGTTAGCAGGATCCCTGGGGCTTGCTGGAGAGCCAGCCTAGCCAAAAACCACTAGCTCCAGGTTCAATAAACAGATGCTCTCTTAAATTTAAGGCAGAAAACAATTGAGGAAAACACTCAACACTGACCTCTGTTTTCCATACATATGTGCATGCACACCCAGACACACAAACAGAACTCAATGCTCCAACCATCGCTACCCACCTACTGAGTACACGCCCCAATGTGTCTATGAGCAAAACATTTACCAGTTACATGTCCTCAGACGAGGACATTAAGGCTTACCTGTGTGAGTTGAGTAGCACCCTCTCAAATTTGTCCCACTGGAGCCATTACCTTTGAACAGCCTTTGAAGATGTAATTAGGATTACAGAGCTCAAGGTGAGATCATCCTTCATTTGAAAAGCTCCTAAATCCAGCGAGTAAGAGAAAAGACGAAAGGCCACATGAAGACAAGGCAAAAGCGAGAGTACGCGGTCATAAAGCGAGGACTTTCAAGCATCACCAGAGCTGGAAAAGAAAAGAAAGGATTCTCCCCTGGAGTCTACCACATTTAGATCGCGCTTATAAATGTCTAGCCTCCAGAAGCATAGAAAAAAAATGAGTCTGCTGCTAAATATGAGGGAGCTTGTCCAGGCAGGCCTAGAAATTAACACATTACCCCAAAGGTCAAAGTGAACAGAAAATAAGAGGAGTATCTAACAAAGCTCGCGGTGAACTCTTTAGAGTGACATATAAAAGGTAACTGTCAAAGTTCAAGAGAATAACATGTCTTACTTCAGAAAACAAATTCCACGCAGGCTGCACCTACAGATACATGCCAGCAACAATGTCCAGAGGGGATAGCGAGGCAGCTGTTGGCCAGCTCTGTGGGTCAGAGTCTGCGAGCCTCGCTGCCCCACCCCGCCTCATTCCACTTATACTCAGCCTTTCAGGAAGAGTCAAGTGTCAGCTGGTACAGAAAAAAAGGTTTCCATCTGCTCCCAGGCACCAGTCACATGCTGAACATTACACACCACGGCCACCATCTGTGCTAACAGTGCACATCCAAGAACAGTTCAATGTCAGCCTTGCTCTAATTCTGAATGAAGCAAGAGCAGGGCAGGTGACTCAGGGGCCAGAACCTTTCCATGAACTGTGCAGGGCTGGATCAGAGCATTCAGAGAGGACGAGCTCCAGGCAGGAGGAAGAAGAAGAAAAGCTTCTCAAGTGCGAATCTCCAACCCAGAAAGCCCGCTTCAGAACATTTCTGAGTATGAGGTGGCCCACATGACATTTCTGATCATTTTCTTTAAGGGGATGTTTTGAGTACTGAATATGTTTTCTTTATATTAAAATATGAAATTTAAGGCAGTGGGAAGAAATTGGGCAAAAATGTAAAATGTGTATAGATGAAAACCCACAGAGAAGGAAAAATACAGAAGAAACCATGAAGAACAGAGCACACATGAGAAAAGTGAATCTTCCTTGATGGATCTGACAGTGACTTTAGACTCCACAATACACTTGGATGAAAGTTAATACTGCTCCCTCTCTATCAGTCAGAACAAAGAACAGGAGAGAGGCTGGCAGTCTGTGTTCAGAGAATAGACATCCACTCCTCTGAGATTAATGGAGTAAGTGGACTCAGTGGCCTTCAAAGATTTCTTCCAATTTGGAGTTCATCTTTCTCTGATGCAAAGTCTATAGTGGTCCTGACCCTCCATAAGGACGAGAATTTTCACAAGGTCATGGTTTTTGGCATACAGTATCCAAGACCTTCACAATCAGGTCTGTCTGGGGATAGAGAAATCAGAGTAGGAATGGAAAGAGGCAGGCAGGAAGTACTGAGGAGATGGAACTCGGTTCTCTAGACAACATGCTTTAGAACCACTAAAAACATTTTCTTAATATTTTATTTATTATTTTTATTTTACATGTACAAGTGTATTCCCTCCATGTATGTAAATATACCTGTGTCATGCAATGCCCATGGAGGTCAGAAGAGGGCATCAAATCCCCTGGAACTGGAGTTATGAACTGTTGTTAGCTACCATGTGGGTGCTGGGAATTGAACTTAGGTCCTCTGCAAGAGCAGCCAGTGCTCTTAACTGTTGAGCCAGCCCACACTGAAAAGTTTTATAAAAGGAAGTGACATAATCTTAGCCAAATGTGCCGTTTAGTGAAATTAATTCAACAGCTTTACAGAGAATAGATGCGACAGACTCCAAGGTAAATAAGCAACCTAGTCTTTGGTCCAAGAGAGGGTGCTGAAGCTTTTCATCACTGCAGGAAGCGTGGGGATGGGAAGAACGGAATAGGCTGACTACCATCTCAATAGGCTGAGCAGGGCAGAGGAAAAATCTGACTATTCTAGGTTTATGGCTTGGATAATTTGCATAATACAGTAAGACAGAAAAGAAATTGGGACAGAAAAGATGGGTTTGAGTGAACCTGAATTAGGATGACTATAAGACATTGAGATGGAAGCATCTAGAAGGAAGTCAGGAAAGATGGGATGTGAGATCTGAGCCAGAGAATCCAAGAGAAGAAAGCCCAGGTCCAGCACTCTGGGTACGTCGACATTCAAGGGCCAGATGGAGAAGTTATGGAGGAAGGGTACAAAGTAAAGAAGGGAGGTAGAGCCCACAACTAAGGAGCTGGGTAGGGGGGAGCTCTCCCTAGAGTTGGGATATCCACCAGAGAGGAGGGAAAGCAAGGGTGGGAAGTCATCTATCTGTTGGGCTTGGCAATCAGGTGCTCACTGACGACCCAAGAAGTTTACATCCTATGATGGAAATGTCATACTCTATGAAAGAGGGGACAGATCTATGGGAGTAAAGAGGGGGAGAAAGTGAAGATCCACGTATCTGTGGACTGAATCTGACTATGAGGGACATAGAGACTCTGGGTTTGATGGTTAGTTTGTGTTCATTTGATTTTAGTTACAGACCGAAACACTGTACTTTGTTTCTAGGCTATAGAACGGGAGTGACTACTGGATATGCTAACTGGAAGGAAGCAGTAGAGAACAAATAAAAAAAAAATAGCAAAGTCTCCATAGAGGCCAAAGGTACAGGGCAGTTACTGTGAAAAGCAGCAATGGAGCAGGGGAGAGATAGGCAGGGGGAGAGGGGAGAGAGGCATGTACACTACTGAATCACAGGGAATCATACCTGTGGAATCATGACTCTTTGTGTAACTATCTTCTCTGCTAGATGTGCCAAAAGGGCCAGGAATTTTACATTTTAATCTTTCCAGAAATCCACAACACTTTGCACAATGGCATGAACTTAGGAGGTGTTCAATAAATATCACACTAATTAGGTTTTACGGTCATAAAATTATGCCAGTAATTATGTGCAACATTCTGAGAGTTTCATATTGAGTTGTTCTTTGAATTCTTAAAAAAATGCAATGATTTTTGTATTATCATCCCTAAATTTATTTAAATACTCTGAGAAAAATAAATGTTAAAACAAATGGAAACTCAGATTTTTTTTACTTTATTATTTACTATTCTGAGATGATAAATGATTGGAGTGTTTCTCAGTGAGTAGAACAAATGAATCTTTCAAGATAGATGGAAGATTCATGGAAGGTATGTGTAAAATTCTCAGATGTTGGATAGAGTGGAAAACAGGAATCATCGCCTCATTTTCCATTCTTTTTTTTTTTTTTTTTAGGGTCTCCCTGTAGCCCCAGCTGTCCTGGAGCTCACATTGTAGACCCAGGCTGGCCTTGAACTCACAAAGATCCGCCTGCCTCTGCCTCCCAAGTGCTAGGATTAAAGGCGTGCACTACCACGCCGGGCCAGTCTTATGTGAAGCCAGAGACTCCTCAGTCAATATTCACTCCCTCATTAAGTAACTTTGTAAAATAATGTTTCATGCACAAATCTAAACAGTAGCTTCAGTTTCACCTGAATCTTTGCTAATCTATTTTACTTGGGAAGGCTCCAAACTACAAGAATTTTCCTGAGTACATACTATTGTTATCTGGTCTTTATAAAATTAATTGAGGAAAAGCTTGAAAAACATTTTCTTTAGCAGTATTCAGTCTGTTTAAAACCAAAAATAGCAGCACGGATGGGTAGGCATAACCTTTTAAATTTCATAGTTTCACTGTGTGTATGTGAACTTGTATGTAAACATGTATGTGAACATGTATGTGAACATGTGTTCTCACTGACGATGTGGGTGTAGGGGCCAGAGGTGGATGTCAGGTGTCCTTCTCTGTCACTTGATTTTATCTATTTTGATTTTGGGGGGGGTTGAGACAAGGTCCCCCTGTAGTCCCAGCTGGCCTGGAGCTCACTCTTTCGACCAGGCTGGCCTTGAACTCACAGAGATTGGCCTGCTTCTGCCTCCCAAGTGTTGGGATTAAAGGCCTGCACCACTACGCCCAGTGTTTTTTTTTTATTTTTATATCACCCTTTTATTGATTTTTTGTGCATTCATATAAAACATTTCAATCATCTTTATTCCCCTCCCCCATCCTGACTCCCCAATCCCACACACACACCAGATTTCATACATTCTGTCATATATGTTAAGGCTTATTGAGTCAAGTTACTGTACCCAGACATCCCTCAGTCCAAGTTCATCCACTGGGGTCTAGTCAGCCTAACCACCTCCCTTAAAGAAAATGAACTCTCCCTCACCCAATAGTAGTAATCAGCTGCCAATAGTTCTTCAGCTAAGATTGGGGCCTGCTGTCCTTTTCCCCAGTCCTAAGCTGGATTTTTGTGTTCTGGAGTTTGCTCAGGTCTTGTGCATGCTGATATCATTGCTGTATGCACATATGAGCAGGAGCCTGGGAGGCTCTGTTTCCATAGAGTTATGGACCTCCTCCCCTGGCTTTTATAATCTTTCTGCCCCACCTGTCCAGTTTATTTTTTGAGACTGGGTCTCTTGCTTGCTGTTTTAGCTAGACTAGGCTAGCTAGGAAGCCTCCAGACTCCACCTGTCTCTACTTCTCCTCCCTGCAGCAATGGGATTACAGACTCAAGCCATTATGCAAAGCCGTTGCATAGGGGGCTGGAAAGATGGCTCAATGGTTAAGAGCACTGACTGCTCTTGCAGAGGACCCAGGTTCAATTCCAAGCATCCATGTGGTAGCTAACAACCAAACATAGCTCCAGTTCCAGGGGATCCAGAACCCTCTTCTGACCTCCGTGGGCATTGCATAACACAGGTGCACTTACATACATGCAAGCAATACACTCATATACATAAATAAAAATAATAAATAAAATATATTTTTAAACAATATAGCTCTTACATTGTAGCTGAGGATGCAAACTGGGTCTTCAGGCTTGGACACGCTTTACCTGCTGAGCTGCTTTCCCAGAGCCAGGATGGCATTTTAACTAAGAAAAATGTATCTAACATTTGAGACAAGGACAATATAAGAAGACTTGAGATTAAACCTATTATCCCATATCCTCTGGTGCTTGACCACTCAGAACTCCTCTGCAAACTAACATTCAGAGACCTAGTGGACCTCTAACAAAATAATAAAAGACTATCGTCTATCAGAGCTGTCCTATAACAGAAAAAATGATTAAGACTGTGGACGGACGGTAAGGAAGCAACATTTGTGATCAGTACATTTGAGAGCAGGGAGAAGCAGAGCGAGTGCTCTAACCACCAAGGAAATAAATAATTGAGCTCAGCAGGTGCTAATAACTAAAATGAAGTTTGTTAAAATTAACACGTTTCCCTGAACCAGGGGTGGGTGAGTTTTAATACAGGAGTCCTACCCAGGGACACACTCTGAAGTCTCTTATTCTCTACACTTAGCCAGTTGTGGCCCTCTATGTGCATCACACTCAGAAGCATGAGGAAGCTTCACTGATTGAGAGTTGAGAGAGGCGCTAGTATTCTCTATACCTCTGTTCTGCTGTTTCAGGAGCCTTAGGTGTAGAGGTTCTACTGCAGATGTGTCATTTAGGACTCAGAATTTCTCAAACACTTATTCTCTGTGCGTGTAGCTCAGTTGTGTAGCTCTACAATAGTCTCCATCTGTTGCAAAAAGAAGCTTCTTTGATGAGTGGTAAATGGTATGCTTGTCTGTAAATATAAAGATCTATATTTAGCATACACTAAGAAATTACATTTTTCTTGGGATATGACAGAGGTAGAGTTTTCTGTAGGATCTATGACCTACCTGTCCAGCTATGTGTATTTGGCTGTGTTTACAGTGCTACACATGAGTTCCCTCCCATTGAGTGCAATTAGATAGCTATTGATTACCTCCAGATAAAAGTGTCACGACTACACTCCTATAGTTTGTTGTGCTGGTCATTGTAATGGTTTGGGAGATTTATTTTTTCTTTCTTTATTTGATTTTTTAAATAAGTTTTATTGACTATGTTTTAAATCAAATAATAATATTAAAACTATAAACATATACTTGTCATTTATGCTAATTATGACCGCTTAATTTTCCTTAAACATTACATTATCAAATTATTGATAAAAGCTACAAAATTTTAGTCATACAAAATGAGTAAACCCTGAGAATCTAATGTACAACACGCACAATTTTATAGTGTATGTTTGAATCATTCTAAGAGAGTTGATTTTAAATGTTTTCACCAAAAAGAAAGAAAATGGTAATAAAGTTACATTTTGATTGATTGATTGGTTGATTGACTGACTGATTGGCTGATGAAGCTTTTGTGACCAGAGACCTCAGAACTTACCTCTGTAATTCCGATATTTGATAATACAAGGTTTGGGGAATTTAAAGCTGGGGTTGGACCATTGTCACAAGACCCATGCAAACTCAATCAGACAAAAACCCTGCATACAACTGGAGAAATGTATAGCAGGCCCCAGCCTTAGCAGAGGAATTACTGGCAGCTGATTACTGACGGGTGAGGAAGAGTAGATGTTCTTTTCCATCAGCATCAGCTACACCTCACCTGCCTGGAAATACTGTGCAGCAGTGGCAGCCAAATGTCTGAATATCCCAAGTCTAATTGGCTATTAGCTCTCTCCTTGGAGGAATAATTCAGGTGCCACAAGCTTAAGTCCTCTAGTGGTTAGGAGAGATGTTATAAGCCACAGTAAGACCTTGTCAGATTTTACAGAAAAGCTATAGTCTATGGATCAGCATACCATCCAAACATCTGTGTCTATACCAACATAACCTACCATAATAATTAGTACTATTCAAATGCCTGTATATCTAACTGCTTATGCTTCATCAGTAGGAGTAAAAGGTTATTCCTGGATGAACTGCCAACCCATGAAAGAAAACAGCTTGAACTGATCTGAGTCCAAAACAACATCTCCAGAGAAAGTAGACTGCTTGGCTTCTCGCCCACTTGTGTCCCTTTTCTAAAGCCTAGGGAACAATCTGCAGAGAAGGGGGTGTGGTAGAATGTAAGGGCTGAGATTGGGGTGAACTACGAAAACTACAGAAACATAGACTGGACTCTTATTTGATCAACAAGATTGTACATACAAGCCCCTCCAGCTGGACAATGGGGGCCTCGGGCTGTATAAGTTTGGGCATAGCTACTTGCAAATTGGTTTTATTACATGAAGGATGCCTGTATTCAGTGCTTATGACCTATTATTAAAAAATAAAAAAGAAGGAAATTAAAAAAATAAACTCTGTGGTATCACTTGAAAAAAAAGAGTAGATGTTCTTTAAGGGAGTGATACTAGATAGGCTGGGTAGACTCCAGTGGATGAACTTGCACTGAGGAACTCGGTAGGTCTTCATAACATTACACAATGCATGAAATCCAGTGGAGGACTCTGTGGGGGTGCAGATGGGGGAAGGGTGTAAGTTTGATTAAAATACAGTGTATAAACTGCAATAAAAATACACTGAGAAAGAAAAAAATCCAACATAGTTCATTAGTTCAATGAGAATAAATATGGATAATTCTAATCAAGGGATACAGCATTAGTTTTAAGGAAGAACCAAGACTTAAATAAGCCCAATAAGTATACACCACTATTGTGAATTACACCCAAGACCACAAGGACCCAGAATCAAATTAGATATTTTATCTGTCTCATCTTACAGTCTGGTATAGTAAAGCTATACTCAGCTAGGACTCACTGTGGCTACATAATAAAAGTAGCATGGGATGACAGAGCAGGTATGAGGTGGCTTGGGGAAGCTGTCACAGAAGCACTGGCATCTGAATCACCGACCAGATTAGAACACTGCAGGGGAGAGTTTGGTGCAAGCAAAGAATGTTACCAGTTCCACAGAGAGGCCTAGAACACGGAGTGCTTGGAGGCCGCCAAGCTAATCTAGACTAGAACCGTCTCGAAGTATAGATTCACACGACATGTTGTCAGGGATAACTAATGGGGGTCTTGTTGTGTAAGTGGAGAGAGGATTGCATTTGTTTTATTGTACTAAATTCACATAACGTAAAATTAACCACTAGTGAGGGTGATGGTTAATCTTGAATGCCCACTTGACTGACTCTGGAATTAACTAGAAGATATACCTCGGGGAGGCGGGAGTGGGGGGCATTTCCAGGAAAGATGAACTTCCCAGAAGAACTGAGGCCCCAGTTAGGTGGCACCTTCTGGTGGTGACCCAGGTGGAAGGAGGCTTGGAGAAAAGCTGGACTCTCTGCCTTGACTTCTTGCTGGTGAATGTGTCTCACTACTGCTCCCGCCACCATCGTCGTTCCTGGCCTCCATCAGAATCCAGCTTCTTCATGTCCAGTGTGAACCGAACACCAGTGAGTCCCCTGCAATCTGCCGTGCTTTCAGCTCTAGACTGGAGGCATCCAGCTCTGTGGACTGGATTCTCTGCCTCTCCAGCTTGCAGACAGCCATTGTTGGACTACCCAGCCTCTAGCAGCTGTCATTCTAGTAACCACCCCCCTTTTTTTGGTCTTTTTTAGACAGGATCTCCCTGACGACCTGGCTGTCCTGGAACTCACTCTGTAGACCAGGCTGGCCTTGAACTCACAGAGATCCACCTCCCTCTGCCTCCCAAGTGCTAGGATTAAAGGTGTGTGCCAGGCTCGTAAATCCCCTTTATAATACATTGATATTCTATTTGTTCTGTTCCTCTAGAGAACTCTGATGAATACAGTAATGGTGCTGGGCGTGGTGGCACACGCCTTTAATCCTAGCACTCAGGAGGCAGAGGCAGGTGGATCTTTGTGAGTTCAAGGCCAGCCTGGTCTACAGAGTGAGTTCCAGGACAGCTGGGGCTACAGGGAGACCCTGTCTCAAAAAGACAAAAAGACAAAAACAAACAAACAAAAAAATACAGTAATGGTATATAGGGGGGTTGACACTGTTACCACCATCTAGCTCTAGGATGTTTTTATCACCTCACTGGTCATTCCTCTTTATAGATTTCCTGATTCTGACTATTTTATATAAGTGGAATAATACACTATGTGGGCTTTTGTGTCTTTCATTTAGCGTAATGGTTTCAAGGCTCACCCATGTTCTAGCACTTACTAGTATTGATTTCTTGTTTTGTTTTCTGAGGCAAGGTTCCACTGTGAAGCCCAGACTGGCCTTGAATTCACAGCAGTCTTCCTACCTCAGCCTTCCGAGGGCTATGATTACAGGCATATACTACCATATCCAGCACTATTCCTTTTTTTGCCTGAATAATATTGCATTGCATAGATAAACAACATTTCTTTATCCATTAATTAGTTGATGGACCTTGGATCATTCCCATCCCTCAGCTATTGGGAACAGAGCTACTATGGTAGAAGGAACAACTCCAAATCAATACAATCTGTGATGAAAAGGGAAATATCACAAAGGACAAGGAAAAGATCAAGAAAATTATATGGGAATATTACAAGAACCTATATTCTACCAAGTTTGAAAATCTAGAAGAAATGGATGAATATCTGAAATCCTGGGAATCACCAAAGCTTGGCCAAGAGGAGACCAGCAGCTTAAACAGACCCATAACATATGAAGAAATAGAGGATGTAGTAAGAAGCCTCCCAACTAAAAAAAGCCCAGGCCCAGACGGTTTCACAGCAGAATTCTATAAAACATTTCAAAAAGACCTACAACCATTATTTCTGAAACTGTTTAGAAGTATACAATCAGAGGGAACTCTCCCAAATTCCTTCTATGAAGCCAACATCACTCTATTACCAAAACCAGGCAAAGATCCAACTAAAAAGGAGAATTATAGACCCATCTCCCTCATGAACACAGATGCCAAAATTCTAAACAGAATACTGGCAAATCGCATACAGACCCACATCAAGAAGATCATCCATCATGACCAAGTTGGATTCATACCAGAGATGCAGGGATGGTTCAACATACGAAAATCAATAAACATCATCAAACACATAAACGGAATCAAAGACAAAAACCACACCATCATCTCAATTGATGCTGAAAAAGCCTTTGACAAAATCCAGCATCCCTTCATGCTTAAAGTCCTAGAAGGAATTGGATTGGAGGGATCATTCCTCAATGTAATCAAAGCCATATACAGGAAACCCACAGCCAATATCATCCTAAATGGGGAAATGACGGAAACATTCCCTTTAAAGGTAGGAACTCGGCAAGGCTGCCCCCTATCACCACTCCTCTTCAATATAGTGCTTGAAACACTTGCTAGAGCAATAAGGCAAGAAAAGGATATTAAAGGAGTACTAATTGGAAAAGAGGAAGTCAAACTATCCCTATTTGCTGATGATATGATTGTTTACTTAAGAGATGCAAAAAACTCCACCAGAAAACTCCTAGAAACGATTAACAGCTTCAGCAAAGTGGCAGGATACAAAATTAACCTTAGAAAATCAATGGCCTTTCTTTACACCAAGAACAAGCAACTGGAGAAAGAATTCAAAGAGACCTTCCCACTCACAATAGCCTCAAAAACAATAAGATACCTAGGAACAAACCTAACCAAAGACACCAAAGACCTCTACAACAAAAATTTTAAACCCTTAAAGAAAGAAATTGAAGAAGACCTCAGAAGATGGAAAAACCTCCCATGCTCATGGATTGGGAAAATTAACATTGTAAAAATGTCCATTTTACCAAAACTCTTGTATAGATTTAATGCAATCCCAATCAAAATCCCCAAGAGTTTCTTCACAGGCTTGGAAACAAAAGTTCTTAAATTCATTTGGAGAAACAAAAGACCCCGAATAGCCAAATCAATCCTGAGTGAAAAGAGCTACACAGGAGGGATCTCTATACCAGATTTTAAACTATACTACAGGGCTATAGTCATAAAAACAGCCTGGTACTGGCACAAAAACAGACCTGTTGACCAATGGAACAAAACCGAAGATCCAAATCTGAGCACATACAATTTCAGCCATCTCATATTTGACAAGGGGGCCAAGAAACCACAATGGAGAAAAGACAGCATCTTCAGCAAGTGGTGTTGGCAAAACTGGATCACCACTTGTAGAAGAATGAAATTAAACCCCTACCTCTCGCCCTGTACAAAAGTCAACTCCAGATGGATTAAAGACCTCAACGTGAAACCCCAAACTCTGAAGGTGATAGAAGAAAAAGTTGGCAGCAGACTACAAGACATAGGCGTAGGAAAAGACTTCCTAAATCAGACAGCAGCTGCACAAGAATTAAGGTCGACAATTGACAAATGGGACCTCATCAAACTCAAAAGCTTCTGTACATCAAAAGAAACAATCAAGGAAGTGAAGAGAAATCCCACAGAGTGGGAGGAAACCTTCACTGCAGATACATCTGACAAAGCATTGATTTCCAGAATATATAAACTACTCAAAAAACAAAGAAAAAAGAAAACAAACGACCCGCTCAATAGATGGAGCAAAGAACTGAACAGAGACTTCACAAGCGAGGAATTAGAGATGTCTGAGAAACACCTCAAGAACTGCTCAACATCACTAATCATTAAGGAAATGCAAATGAAAACCACTTTAAGATATCATCTTACTCCAATAAGACTGGCTAGGATCAAGAAAACAAATGATACCAAGTGCTGGAGAGGTTGTGGGGAAAGGGGAACACTCATCCACTGCTGGTGGGAATGTAAACTTGTACAGCCACTATGGAAAGCAGTGTGGAGAACCCTTGGAAGACTTGGAATGAACTTGCCACCCGACCCAGCCATACCACTCCTGGGCATGTACCCTCAAGACTTACGCCACCACAGAGATACATGCACGGCCATGTTTATTGCAGCTCTCTTCACAATAGCAAGGAGCTGGAACCAACCTAAATGCCCCTCAACTGACGAGTGGATAGAGAAAATGTGGTACATCTACACAATGGAATTCTATGCAGCAGTAAAGAAAGACGACATCACGAGCTTTGCAGGAAAATGGCTGGAGCTAGAGGACATCATGCTGAGTGAAGTAACACAGTCCCAGAAAAACAAACGATGCATGGTATCACTCATCTGTGGATGCTAGTGCCAATTACCCAGTTGATCGAAAGGTTACTCCTGGACAAACTGTCAGCCCATGAAAGGAAACAGCCAGAATTGACCAGAGTCCAAGACAACAGCTCCAGAGAGAGTGGACTGTTTGACTTCTCATCCACCTGTGCCCCTTTTCTAAGCCTAGGGAACAATCTGCAGAAGAGGGGGCACGGTAGAATGTAAGGACTGCGATTGGGGTGAATGGTGAAACTACAGCAATGTAATCTGGACACTCATTTGATCAACTTGATTGAACATACAACCCCTCACCCCCCGCTGGAATGTGGGGCTGTGGGGGTTTGGACACAATAGCCTGCAAATTGGTTTTACATGAAGGATGATTGTACTCATGGATTATCACTTATAGCTAAAAAATGAAAAAAAAATCTGAGAGAAAGATGCAGGACAGTTATGGCCGAATGTATGGCCATTTCTTGAAAGCTTTTAAGTATCTTCTTCAATCATTTTGGGTTTGTACCCGGAAGTTGACTTGGTAGGCTATTTGGGAATTGTATGTCTAACTTCTTGAAGAACTTGCCATCTAAACTAAGGAACAGCTGATTTAGATCAATGATTTAGACAATGCTAACAAGTATTAGGCACGGGATGGGGTAAGAGGACAGACTGGGAAATGAGAGAAGGCAGAGAAACCAGACCAAAGACCACCGCCCCACTAAGGTAACAGTGTAAAGCCTTAAACCATTGCAACAGCAATGGCCACAGGAATAAAGAAACAATGGTAGGATTTGAGGAACAGTGTCTGAGGCAGAATGAACAAGAACCTATGAGCAATTAGATGTGGGAAGGGGTAGAAGGGAACACTGTGTTCATAGCCTCATTTCACAGTTATGTCGTCACAAACCACCTCCTCAACTAGGCTCGGAGCTTCAAAGAGAGTCGTGTCTTAGTTACTCGCATCCCCAGTCCTCAGCAAAAAACCTGACCCATTAAATGAGCAAAGAACCATTTCAGTGTCTGGCTGAATAATGGGGCCAAGTTGTTATTCATAAGAGATATACAATGGCTGTGACTGCAGGGGTTAGAGATGACTCTGCTCCCTGTTTGAAAATAGGATAGATGGTGACGCAACAGTTGTTGAAATAGAGAACATGGAAATAGAGACAACAACAGTAG
This sequence comes from Rhizomys pruinosus, assembly GCA_009823505.1. Taxonomy (NCBI): domain Eukaryota; kingdom Metazoa; phylum Chordata; class Mammalia; order Rodentia; family Spalacidae; genus Rhizomys; species Rhizomys pruinosus. The sequence goes on from VZQC01002875.1 coordinate 3,254,716, forward strand.
AGCTGTCCAATGAATAGCTAGAAATCCAGAAGGAATCTCCAAGGAAAAGTTGGGACAAAAGGCAGTCATTTTACATATACCAATGATAGTTTGGCTCATTAAACTCCCCCTCATTTAGATATATAACTTCATGAATCAACTCAAAATGCTACAATAAATAGGTAATTCTTAGAAATAATTGTAAATATAAAAGCAAAACACTTCTTGTGGGTTATGTCTTAATCTACATTGTGTCCAGTGCTGGGATCCAAGTAGGCCCAGGCTACATGTTGACGGAGTTGGCGGCCTACTAACATCTGCTTTGCTAACATGATCTACCCTAGGAAGAATGGCTTTTAACAGGAAGTCTAGGTAGGGAGGAGTAGAAGGAGGGCAACATGACTAAGGTATGAAAAGCATAACAGGAGTCTCTTTTAGATAAAGACCTCTGGCCCAGACCCAAGGAGACCTACTTGAGGAAAGGACCTCTTTGGGGGTCAGTCAATATATGTAAGGAAGATGGAGTGGATTATATCACTGTCCCAAATCACCCTCAATTCCTAATTCCATAGCTGCTTGCCCGTAGCTTTCCTGTCCCTGCAGTGTTGTCTGTCTTTAACTCTGAGCTCAACCAGGTGACATGGCTTTAGCAGATGGAATATTAGCAAGTCTGCTGCCACCAGAGGCTTGATGCCTGCATGACTGGCCCGAGTCCTTCTCTGGCACCTCTGTCACACTCATGAGAACATGCCAGGGCTTCCCTGCTACAAGATGACACAGTGAAGAATGGATGAATCATCCTCATTGTTCTAGCTCAGACTGGTCTGAGTCAGCCAACACTGGTCAACTCAAAAGCAGAGCCTCCTAGCCAACTCCCAGCTGATGCTAGATGCTTGAATAGGTGCTTGGTCAATGCTTTTACATGGTTTGTCTCAAGTGTTTTTGTCACAGCGGCAGCAAAAGGATTAACATGATCCCTAAATGTAGGCAGTATATAACACTAAGCATGACACTAATAGAAATAATAGCATTAGCTTTCATTCCATGGATTTCAAAAATCACATTTGCCTATTTTCTCTTCTTGAAGCCTTATAACAACACCATTATACAGAGAGACATGGGCTCAGAGTTAAGTGCTTTAGATTAAAAAAGAAAAAGAAAGGTATGTGATCAGTGGCAGAGCTGAGGGGTGGCTGCCACTTTCTTCTCTTCTACATCTCACTGAAGTTTAACAAGCTCCAAAACATCCTTGAATTCTTTCCTGACCTACTCTCTTGTCCCCAGTCTTTTACCAAATTGAAATTAAACCCCTTTTTATAGTACCTGATTATGTTCTTTGCCTCATAGAACAAATCACATTTTCTCATTTGTGTAATTATTTATTATTTATCCCCTCTGTTCATCTACTCCACTGTCATTCCATATAAAATGGAATTGTGTGTGTTTGGGTCACTTCAGTATACCGAGCACCCAATAACAGTGATAAATAGAAGAGGCTCTGGAAAAAAAGGTGGGAGTGCTAATGCACACCTTTAATCCCAGCACTTAGGAGGCAGAAGCAGATGGGTCTCTGTGAGATTGAGGCCAGCCTACTCTACATAGAGAGATCCAGGCCAACTGTGGCTACTGAAAGACCCTGTCTCAGAAAGACCAAAAAAGAAGAATTGGGGCTGGAGAGATGGCTCAGTGGTTAAAAGCACTGGCTACTCTTGCAGAGGACCCAGGTTTGATCCCCAGCATCCACATGGTGACTAACAACCATCTATAACTCCAGTTTCAAGGGATCTGATGCTCTATTCTGACCTCTGCAGGCACTGCAGGACATGGCTGCACCTACTGACATGCAAGCAATATACTCATATACATAAGATTAAAAAAAAACAAAATAAAAGAGGCACAGTACCAGGGATAAGAAACAACTAATAATGTTCCCACTGTACAATTATGAGCCTACATCTGTTCTGGTCCTCTTTGGAGAACAACCAAAACTATCAAAAACTACACAGTTTCCATAACTAGGGGCATGGTGCTCAGAGAGCATTCCCTAACCCTTTGCATGCCTTTTGAGGGAGAGAACTACAAACTGACTAAACCCAGGCATTCATCAGTTCCTGATGGTTAGAAGATCACACCAGATGCTAGGCCTTTTCCTCCACAAACTGCATAAGCTGTGACAACTCTGATCCAGAGTTGCAAAACGGCTTGCAAACCAGGGTCCAGAAACCCACTGAATGAACTCTGATAAGCCAGACCTCAAAAGTCCTAGCCTAGGGGCCAGCAAGACAGCTCAGGGGGTAAAGGTGCTTGCTACCAAGTCTGACAACCTGGGTTCTGTCCCCAGGACATAGATGGTGGAAGGAAAGAACTGAATCCTACCAATTATCCTCTGACTGCCATCCATGTGGTACACACACACACACACACACACACACACACACACACCAATTATCTTCTGACTGCCATCCGTGTGGTGTACACACACACACAAACACACATACACACACACGCCAATTATCCTCTGCCATCCGTGTGGTATACACACACACGCACACACACACACACACACACACACACACACATGCCAATTATCCTCTGACTGCCATCCGTGTGGTGAACACACGCACACACACACACACACACACACACACACACGCCAATTATCCTCTGACTGCCATCCGTGTGGTGAACACACGCACACACGCACACACACACACGCACACGCACACACTCTTGACACTTTAACATCCAAGTTTCCAGTCATCCCCTCCCCCGCAGAGCTCTATCACACTTGGGGTGAACTAAGAATCCTCTGTGATCTCCCACTTGCTTTCCCATTTCTATCCCTCTAAATGGCTTCATTTTAGTCAGCTGATGTGGAGGATCGCCCTCCACAGCTGCTCTGAGTGTTGGCAATGCTGGCTCTCAGCTGAATCTCTCCTGGGGAACCGTCCATACACACACACACACACACACACACACATGCACGCACACGCACACGCGTGCACGCACACACACTGATACCAAGGGCTCCTTCAGTAAACTTCTTGCATGCACATCTGTGACTTGGGGTCTGTTTCCAAGGAACTGGTTCTAAGACAACAAAGCTCTCTCTAAAGTCAATATCATGTTTCTGGCACCTTTGTTTCACTTGTAGTATCTAAACAATGTCTATGGGAGATTTAGAATATGCATCTCACAAGTCAGTAACTTCCTGGTAACAGGGCTTAAGCAATCCTGCCATTTACAACTGTTTGGTGAAGCAAATGTCCTTTATTGAATACTGTTTTAGGGACTTAGAGGCAATGTTTTGATAAAGATAACATTCCCCAAACTCTTTAAGATCACTCATTTCCTTCATAGCACCTGCCTGCTGGGTACCCTATACTCTTGGTATAATACTTTTTATATGTGTGCCATGTTAAGTTCCAGGTTCCAAGGCTAGAAGCACAGCCATCATCTGAGAAAAGGCTAGAAATGTAGACCATTACCACCAGCTCTGTAGGAAACTTAATGAGGGTCTACAGCTTAATAAAACCTCTAGGTCATTTATAGCCACATTAAAGTTTGAGAATCACTGGCTCAAACCATGGAGTTTCACTTTTACTTTCACTGGGAAGGACGTGGTATCTGCTCACTCACACACCTTATCTTATTGGCCCTGATTGTTACTGGAGCTGACTCAAAACTGTCTCTCACATTTCCCCCTTTCAACTATTTCGCTCAGTCCTTACTAAGGTCCTCTTTTCTCCAATGGCCCACAAGTTGAGTGGTAAGAGCCTAGACACCCATGTGCATGAAAAACTTTATTGTAGCATATTTATGCTGTCTAATTCTGAAATTTGACAGTTTTTGCAGATTAGATTTTATATGGTTTGGTTTTAATTCAAGTTCCACAGTTTCTTATTTCATAAATTCTCAGGTAACTTCACAGCTATATTGCTTAATTAAATTTTTTCTCATATACCATTAATCATCCCTGGATTCACTGATATTTTCAATCTTCTAAAATGAAATAACATCACACATGGAGAAAAAACAAACAGGATTATACGAGACTCAGAAACTGAAGGATAGAACATAGCCTTGAATTCCCAAATGAAGAAGTATGTCAAATTTAAGAAAACAAAAGAGGGCTGGAGAGATGGCTTAGTGGTTAAGAGCTCTGACTGCTCTTGCAGAGGACCCGGGTTCGATCCCCAGCACCCACATGGCAGCTGAGAACCATCTTTGACTTCAGTTCCAGGGGAATCCAACACCCTTTTCTGACCTCCGCGGCATTGCACAACATGGGTGCACAGACCTACATGCAGACAGTACATTCATACATATATAAAAAAAAAAGAAAGAAAACAAAAGAATGGACAGAAGAAAACACAGTGATCTGCTTGTAGCCAGTTCTCCCGTCAAAAGAACATTTGCAATGATCCTTTTAGTTCTAAAGCACAGGCAGACGCCAACTTGTAATGATTGTTCATGGAAGGGAGATATACCTGGTTGAGATTCTAGGCCTCCAAAATGAAATCCCAGAGTACCATCCCTGGAAAAGTCAAACATTGCACACAGCAATATCTTCATGGACAATTCATGAAGGGCTTGACCTTTTTTATAAATTTTATTTATTTTTTATGTGTATCAATGTACTGTCTGCATGTAGGTCTGTACACCCGTGTCGTGCAGTGCCGCAGAGGTCAGAAGAGGGCGTCGGATTCCCCTGGGACTGGAGTCAAAGACAGTTCTCAGCTGCCATGTGGGTGCTGGGGATTGAACCCGGGTCCTCTGCAAGAGCGGCTGGCACTCTTAACCACTAGGCCATCTCTCCAGCCCCCAGGGCTTTGACCTTTAACATGAAGAACATATTTGCCCCCGGCTGCTATGGAGCCCAGCTTTTGTCCACCCTCCTACAGAACCACAAATCACTTCCCTCAAAGCATGTGAATATCAGGACAAGTAATTTGATTTATTTTCCCTTCCTAATTCGGAAGAAGCCAAGCCAGGAACTGTATTCCATAGCATGTATAGTTGAATTTGTGGACTGCAGAAAAATTTCAATTAACCCACGGTGTGCTGAAATTAAATACAATAAGAATAGCTCTGGAGAAACTACAATCAAAATCTAAACATCTTTTCAGGGCCATTTTGACAGAGAGAGAAATGGGTTGATGTTATTCTGACCTTATTTTTTATAGTAATCATACAAAACATTGAGTAAAACCAAAGATGGCAAAACAGAAAAGAAACAGAAAATAAATGCAGAACAGAACAGAAAATGGTTACAACTACAACAGCATTAATCCAACTATATCAATAATCACATTCAAGGTAAATCGACTATTCAATTAAAGGCAGATTATCAGAGAGGATAAAAACAAACAAACCAATCATCCAGCTCTTTCTTGTCTACAAGAAACTTTCAATATAATGGTTTGGACATCATTTCTAATTTACACTGTCCAGGTTTAGTAGAGAACAGCTGGTAGGCCAATACCCTACACCATGGATTTGGCTAGGTGACACAGGAGACTGACTGAACATACTGTACACAGCAGGGCAAGCCAAGGAGGATCTCTGAGCATCTCTGAGAGGAGCATGTGGACACACAGGTCTCCAACAAGGTCAGATTACTCTGCATCCAGTAGCCACATAGTAGCTCAAGTTGCAGGGACATTATTGTGGCTTCCTAGCTCTGAAAATTCAACCCCTCTTTGTGTCCTTTGCCATCAGTCCTGAAAGTATCTGGTCACAATATGTTGAAAGACATAGAATAGACATTTTAATAGAAATCATTCTATTAAACGGGCACTTCTTCTAAGATACCCTATACTTCAGCCACAATCATGGCATCACCATAGAGAGGCACAACTCAACAATTTAGACCTCAGACACATTCTGTAGTTACCAGAAAGCACAGCTCAGTCACCATGAAGGATGGACAAACATCTCCCATCTGATTACAAAACATAAGAGCTCTGCACCCAGGGTGCAGGTACGTAAGAAAAATCTTGAGAAATGATCACTGACCTGAACCAAAGAACAGTCATTCCATGTCTTCATTCTTTAACAAAAGAGGAACATGCTTATGAAACACTTAGATAATGTTTGTAGCTCAGTAGTGTTCTCTAGTAAGAGACAATAATGAGGGAAGGAAGAACAGGGCTGGAGAAGGATGGCCATAATGCTATTCTCTTTTATTCTCACGTGTAGAGATGCAGGGAGTTTAACTGCAGAGATCGGACTGTGTGACAGTCTGCAAAACACTGCTATTAAAACAGGGTAAAAATGGGTTATAACTCATCAGTTGATTCCCAATGACTAAGTTTTTCTTTCTTTTTTAGTAAATATAATACCTGGTGCTACTATAAAAAGTACATTAAAATGTACATCAACTTGCTATGTCATTTAGGAACATAAAGTAATATTTCTTTTTACCTGCATGCAACTCTGTTAAAAGGTGAGTCCCTATGTACAACCACTATGGAGAACCCTTAAAAGACTCAGAATGAGCTTACCACCTGACCCAATCATACCACTCCTGGGTATATACCCCAAAGACTCATCCTACCGCAAAGATATATGCACATCCATGTTTATTGCAGCTCTATTCACAATAGCGAAGAGCTGGAACCAACCCAAATGCCCCTCAACAGATGAGTGGATGACAAAAATGTGGTGCATCTACACAGTGGAGTACTACACAGCGGTAAAGAAGGATGAACTTTGCAAGTAAATGGATGGGGCTTGAAGCCATTATGCTGAGTGAGGTGACACAGTTCCAGAAAGACAAACAGAGAATGGTTTCCCTCATTTGTGGATGCTAACACCAAATGCCCCAGATGAAAGGCAAGCTGAATGACAGTATGGTTATAGTTCTGGTTTATCTGAAAGCAACTAAGTTGCCATAGTTTGAAACCTTCAGTGGGCTCTAGAATCCACCCACCAATTATTTTCAGACTCTATAATTACTGTATATGGGTGGAGAGTATGTATCCATATTTTAGAATAACATGAAATTAATGGAGGAAAATGTGAATTCCTAAGCATAAAAAAGGACTGAGAAAAAGATGCAGGACAGTTATGATAGAGTACATGACCTGGGATGGGATGGGGTGGGGTCGGGGGAAGGGATAGGGGAATATGCCTGAACAGAAATGAAAAATGATGTATGAAATAGATAAAACATCAATAAAAAATATTAATTAAAAAAAGGTGAGTCCCTAAACGCATTTTGGAATTAACCTATAGTTTATTTTCAGATGTCATAATTTTGGCACATGTGTGGAGTGTATGTATACATATTTTGGAGTAATATAAATTTAAAGTGAACAACAACAACAACAAAAGACTTGTTCAAAGAACTGACTGAAACAATAAACTTCTGCCCAAAACAGTAAACTTCTGCACTGAAAAAATTTAAAAAAGACTGAATAAAAGATGTAAGACATATATGGCAGAATGCATGAGCTTTGGCAGGGTGGGGACATGGAAGGGAGGATGGGTCTAAATTTGATTAAGAAATGTATGAAATGTGCAAAAAATTCAATTAAAAAATAGGAAAAAAAAAACAGGTTACAACTCATGAATCTATTCCCAATGATTAAGTTAGCAGAATACTCTGAATAGTAAGAGCTTCAGATATCGGGACCAAACTCAGCTCGGTGTAAGTCAGTGACTCTCAACTGAGATGACTCTACTCTCCAAAGGGACATCTGTCAATGTCTTGGTTTTTGGTTGTCACAACTGGCATCAATTGGGAAAAAACAAAGACACGTTTAAACACCCTGCAATAGACAGGACAATCCCAACAAGCTAAGAATTACTCAGACCAAAATGTCTGTGGTGCCAAGGCTGAGAAGCTGGTATAGGTGAAGAAGAAGAGGAAGAGGCAGCTTGCAATAAGATTTAGGGAGAAGTAGAGCACATGCTAAAACGTGCAAGGGGGGTAGTGCTAAGAGCTTATGTGATCTAGAAAAGCTGCAGAGGAGAGAGAAGAATCCAACAAATGCTCCATGGAGGGGGCCCATTTCAAGGGCTCATTCTAATACACAGGAGAACTCAAAGGGGCAAAGAGTCGGTTGAGGACTGGCAGTGAACATGGGATGGTGAGTTAGGGGCCATGTCCTATGTGTTACAGGATGACAAACCATAACCCCAGGCTCTACCCAGGAGATGCCCAATTCTTAAACTGTTAGTATTACCAGACATTTCCCAAAGTCTTCTGTGAAACAAAATTATCTCCAGTAGAAACACTGCCATTCAAGAAGGGTCTTCTTTAATTAAAACACAGCCACACATACCGTAGTATATAAGGTATTGCTATTTCTTTTCTTTCATTATTTCATCTTCATCCTTCCTTCTGGGTTCAAGTTCCATCTTTTCTGAAACATGTGTATTGGTCATTATTTCAGGGGTGTCAAATACAATATAGTTTCAAATATTTTCTAAAAATGTTCTTATACTGCCCTGCCAATCTAGCCAACTTGGAATTCTGAATTAACTCTCATCTCCTTCAGCACTTTGAAGATTTGGGCCCGCTGTCTTCTACACTCTGTCTTTATGATCAGCAAGTCTGTCCTCATCTCTTTGCCCTCTGCGATCACTTGTCTTTTCCCTTAGGCTGTTTCCTGGACCTGACCTCTCTGCTTTTTGTGGAATTGCCATGATGTTTCTATGTGGACTTGATCTCATGTGTTCTGCCTGCCACTCGTCCTGCTCCTTGGCTCTAAGTAACTCCCCCTTTCCCTTTCTCTCCGTGCCTCCACTCCTCCTGTTCTCTTGGTCCAGGATAGGATTCTTATTAAATATACTATAGCTTTCCTGTTTTCCATATTTCACAGTAGAAATTATGGCATCTAAATGAACTGCCAATGGAAAAGAAAGGACAAAAATGTAGAGGAGAAAGGAAATAAATTCACAGGTTACTTCTTCGCTAGTTTGGAGAATAAGTAGACATCTTCTGGGAGATAAAAAAAAAAAAAAAAAAAAAGAAGGGCCCCTGCATAGATGGTCCAGCATGAGCAGAATCATGAGACATTGGGAACAGCAAAGGGGTTAAGCATAACTGCTGTCTGGATGCATCCGTAGAGAATGGTAACAGATGGTAGACAGTCAACTGAAGTTAGTTAAGAAGGCCCTCATGTAGATGCACGAAACATTTAGACTTTTATTCCGTTGACAGTAAGGAACCAACAGAAATTTTCAACTGGTGTTGAGGGGGAAACTTAGGAATGAAGGGAAAGCAGACATGGTAAAATCAGAAAGATAGATTGACTGGAGAGATGGCAGGGAACCATAGTGGCTGGAGCCACAACTCCACTTACAGGGGATCCAACATCCTCTTCTGACCACCGCAGGCAGTGCACAGCACAGGTACACTTACACACATATAGGCAATATACTCATATAAATAAATTAAAATAAATAAAAATCTTAAAAAATTGAGGCTGGGAAGTCAAGATCAGGGCATTGGGAGAATTGGTTTCTGTAAGGACCTTCAGATGGCCAGCTGTTGGCTATATCCTCTCAGGGTTAGTGCTGTGACTTCTTATAAGTTAAGAATCCATTCGTCAGAGTTCTGCCCTCATAGCTAGTTGCTTCCTAAGGCCCTATCTCCAATTTCATCACATTGGGCTTGGGATTTGAACAAATGTTATTTGGTGGAACACAGGCATTGAGTCTCTTGAACCATCCAGTTCCCATGCCCCAAATTTGGTGTCCTCAAACTTAACCATCTGTGGGCTGCCAACCTCTGTAGTCGGGTAGCTGGACATTCATTACATTTACCTAGAAAAATATCTGCTTAAGACCTTTCTCTCCAGCCTTGACACCATCTTAGTTCATGCTCTCATCTTTCCTACTCCGTCCAACAGGGCCTCCTACACCTTCTCTTCTGTGTTCTCAGGGTTAGCTTCCCCAAATTTCCATCCTTCTTTACCTTCCCTCCTCTTCCGCTTCCTCTTTATTTCTCATATTAAAATGTTTTGGTTGATTTATATTATTTGATGTGTATGGCTGTTTTGCCTTCAGATATCTACCATTTGTGTGCAATGCCCATGGAGGCCAGAAGAGGGTGTTAGATCTCCCTGAAGTATACTTAAGGATAGTTGTTACCTGCCATGTGGGTCCTGGGAACTGAACCTCTACAAGAGCAACTAGTGCTCTTAACCACTGAGCCATGTCTCTAGCCCAAGTCTCAATTTTTTTTGTTTTGTTTTGTTTTGAGATAGGGTCTCCCTTTAGTCAGTCCCAGCTAGCCTGGAGCTTGCTATGTAGACCAGGCTGGCCTTGAACTCACAGAGATCCACCTGCCTCTGCCTCCTGAGTGCTGGGATTAAAGGCGTGTGCCACCATGCCTGTCCTAAGACAGTTCTTAGCTGCCATGTGGGTGTTGGGAATCGAACCCAGGTCCTCTGCAAGAGCAGTCAGTTCTCTTAACCACTGAGCCATCTCTCTAGCCCCGCCTCAATTTTTAAGATGATAAATAAGTATTTGTGATTTAAGCCACTCAATCTACGATATACTTATTACAGTAGTCCAAACTAAAATGGATGGACTGTGCCACCATTAAATAGAATATGAAATTCAACTTTGAGAGCTACCAGAAGAAAGTTCCATCCAGGGAACATAATTTGAAAATATCTAAGTCCACTGGGCAGTTGTGAACACACACTCAAATTTTTCAGAGAAATAAGGTGTGAGATTATTGATATAGGACCACCAGCATGCACCCGGAATTGAATTATTACAGAAGAGAGTGGTTGAAGATCAGTGGACAGTACAAGAGTGGCCCAAAATGGAAGCCGTGAGGGAATGATACAAGTTATAAAGCCTGACTAGGAAACTGAAACAGACTAAATGTCCCTCAGCTGATGAATGGAGAGTGAAAATGTAGAACATTTACACAACAGAGTTCCATTCAGCCATAACAAAAATGAATTTATGAAATTTGTAGATCAAAGGATGGAAGTGGAAACTGCTATACTGAGTGAGGTAACCCCATCTCGGAAAAGCCAGCTATGCAGCTCTCTCTCTCACTTGTGGATCTGAGTCTGTAGATCTGAATATATGTATCCTGAAGTAAGGCAGGATCCAAGAAAGCAGAAAGGGACCATACGGGAAAGGGGAGGAAGGAGCTAGAAAGAAGGATACATGGGCTGGAGAGATGGCCTAGTGGTTGAGAGCGCCAACCTCTCTTACATAGGACCTGGGTTCGATCCCCAGCACCCACATGGCGGCCGAGAACCATCTGAAACTCCAGTTCCAGGAGAACTCCAGTTCCAGGGGAATCCAACACCCTCTTCTGACCTGTGTGGCATTGTATAACACGGGTGCACACACCTGCATGCAAACAGTACATTCATACACATACCTAAATAAATAAAAAATAAATGAATAAATAAATAAATAAAGAGAGATACAGAAGCACACTCATGGTATAAAGGAGAAAACCAGAAAAACAGGCTGTAACTGGGGAGGAGAGTGGGATATACAGGGGGCAAGTGAGGAAAGAAAATAAATACAAAGGTAGTCTGAAAAGCCATAGGGAAAATGCATTACTTCACAAGCCTATTTAAAGTATACATACAATATACATGAGCTAAGCTGTATTGCTGCAGGGTCTAATGAAGACAGCAGTGCCAGGCAAGAGGAAAAAAAAAGAAAACTCCAGCAATCAATAAATAATTGTCTAGTTACTTACAGATAAACCTCATCAGCTCTTGTACACCAGTACTGAAATTTATGGAGCAACAAGAGGTTAATTTAATTTGTGAAAAGATACCTGAAAGTTTCTTAAATTTTCAAGATGCTCTGTGAAAGTTGAACTGACCCATCTCACCCCAGAAGTTTCTTGGAACTAGCAAAAGAAGCAAAAACCAAACAAAAAAATGCGATATAAATAAATAATAAAATGTACTTTATATTCTAATTAACTTTAATTGTAAAATAAATAAGAAGGAAAATAAAGCTTTCATGCAAATATTTAAATCGATAAATTACATTAAGAATATAACTCAATTGGGCTGGAGAGATAGCCTAGCGGTTAAGAGCACCGACTGCTCTTGCAGAGGACCTGGGTTCGATCCCCAGCACCCACATCGTGGCTAAGAACCGTCTGTAACTCCAATTCCAGGAGAACTCCAGTTCCAGGGGAATCCAACACCCTCTTCTGACCTCCGCAGCATTGCATGACACAGATGCACAAACCTACATGCAGACAATACGTTCACACACATAAAAAATAAATACAATTAAAAAAATTTTTAAATAAAAAAGAATATAACTCAATATAATAGTTGGCCTGCACATAATCACAATTCTGAGATTTATAGATGATAACCAGTATCTATAATGTCTTATTAAAAACGGTACCAAAGACTTCTGCAGCATGTCTTTGCTGTTCAGGTTTACTTTGTAAAGATACAAGTACTAGTAATAGCAATAATGATAATAAAATAATAGCAACAATAAGTCACAAAGAAGCATTCGATGTTATTGCTAAAGGAAAGTCCAGGAATAAAGAGAATTATGAGCATCTATTTTGTTTCTTAAAACCCGAAAATTAAAAATAGAAACCTCTCTCCAAAATCATACTTTTCCTGAGTTCACTGCTTGCTCTATGGAAAGAAAAAGAAGCCAACTGATGGGGAAATGTGATAAAATGTTCATCTAGTGGCTGCCACTTCACACTCCTCTTTGCTGAAAAATGTCATAACCTTTCCTTACTGTGGCCAAAGAGGCTCTTGGTTTCTTAACTTCAAATATTATTTAACTAGAGCAAACAGAGTCATTTTCTTTCTTGATAAAAACCAAACCCCAGGGAGCAGGAGAGATGGCTCAGTGGTTAAGAGCACTTGCTGCTCTTGCAGAGGCCATGTCAGGTGCTTCACAACTGCCTGTAATTTCAGTTCCAAGGCATCCAATGCCTTCTTCTAGCTTCTTCGGGCACCTGCTAGCACAAACACTCAGAGATGCACACAAATGTATAAATACATCTTTTTTTTTTTTAATCAGACTTAGGCTGGGTGTGGTGGCACATACCTTTAATCACAGCACTCGGGGAACAGAGGCAGGGTCTCTAGGAGTTTAAGGCCAGTCTAGTTAACGAAGTGAATTTCAGGACAGGCAGGCTACATAGTGAGACCTTGTCCAAAAACAAAATCCTCAGGATATTACCAGCATATATGCAAGATTCTCTGTGTCAGAGTGACCATCAGTCAGGATAATCAGGATGGTTAGTCTTGCCATGCGCAGAGCTAATGTTCTGCAAATGCTCCCCAGCACTTTTTGATAACAGACTCTTAGATTCTGATTTATCAATTTAACCATAAATACTTTAGTAGGGTGGGGCCACAGGGAGGGAGTCCTCACAGTACATGAAGGAAAATCAGCAAAGTCCTATGAAGAAGTCTGAGGCTCACCCCATACTGTGAACACAGCATCACCTACTGGCAGGTCTAGGGATCTTAGTTTTAACCAGTCCCATAGCTACTCTTAGCATTTGATGTTTTCCTTTGATTGTCAGGAACTTCTGCAGCATCAGCGTCCTGTCTCTAGGTGGCAGCATCTGTGAACTGTTGAGGGCCACGGACTCCCACCATGCAAAGATTTATTTCAAGAACAGGGTTACACATTGGATTTGGCTGACTAAACCATTTTCTCTAAGCTCTGTATCTACAGAAGAAAATGAAGCAACACAAATTTTTGCATCACTTAAACCTCCAACTCTGACTTGAGAAGTGTAGACAATAAGAAGGCCATCGTTGCATAGACAGAGCTTTCTGCAACTGACTTCAAATGTGCGGTAGCGAAAATTCTAAGGCAGGATGCTGGAAACGTCCTTCTCATTCTGGTTTCTATGTTATGACTTCCAAAGACCAATGAGATCAAGAATCAGCAAATATTTTCTGAAAGGGGGCCAGACAATAAATATTTTAGGTACTGTGGGCTAGCCAATCTGTTACAATTACCTAATTCTGTCATTGTTATACAAAAATCACCATAGAAGGTACAGAAATGAAAGTATGCCTATGTCCCCATAGAAATGTTATGTGAGAAACTGAAATTTAAATTTTGTATGATTTTCATATGTCCCCAAATACGATTATTGTTTTCTAAACCACTTAAAATATTAAAAAAAAAATTACAGACTCCATGTGAACAGCGGTCCTGGGGGCTCCACTCTGCATGTGAGCACCTGAGGTTGACCTCCACTTGGTGGTGAGAGCCCTCATTTGTGCCTCACCATTTCAAATTCCCTACCCAGTACCTCAAGAACACCTGAAGTTCCTCTCACAGCCCCAGGCTATGCTTCTCTGCCCTCTGACCCACATTCAGAAGTTTGCAACCAGCACTGTAGAGCAGGCAGGCAGACTCCATGTGGTACAGGGTCCTGTGGGTTCCACTCTTCCAGTAAGTGCCTGAGTTTGACCCCTGCTTGGTGGTAAGAGTCCCTAATTATGCCATCCCAAACTCCTTACCCCCTAGTAGGGGAACACCTGAAGTCCCTTGGACCTAGATCCAGACATCTGGAGCCCACCCTAAGACCCAACAGGCAGACTCCACATGATATGGGGGACACGTGAGTTCAAGCCTGCCTGATTGATACCTATATTGGGGCTCTGGAGGAGTTCCTGACTAGCTGGGAGAGAAGTAGCAGCTGGTCGCTCCAGTACAAACTCAGAAGTGAAAACCTAAAACCTAGAACAGTTATACCTAATAAGAAGACAAGGAAGGCATCTGAAGAATACAAGCAAAGTCAGTCTCCAATTCAACAAAGAAACACTTGAGTTTCATATCAGAATCACAAACAACAAAAGAAATCTGCATGCCAACATCACAACAAAAAAACAAAACACGAAAAACCCAAATATGTCTCCACTAAATACTGCCAGTCCTACAGGAGAGTTCTGCAGTGATGACCCCCTAGTAGTAAACTAGGACACGGAACTTAAAATAACTATCATAAACATGATCAAAGAATTCAAGGAATTTAAAGAACACACAAACAAATGAAACAAAGAACTAGAAGAAGACAGAGATTATCTAAAAGAAGATAGGGATCAACTTCTGACTAATTTCACAGAAGAGATAGAAATACTGAAGAAAACTCAGGTTGACATGTAAAAGGAAATGGAACACTCAATAAGTCTTCTGGAAAGGACAGGAGAAAGCCTCAGTTACAGAGTGAATGAAGTAGAAAATAGAATATCAAGACTGGACTATAAAATGGAAGAATTGGACCACTCAAGCAAAGATTATGAAAAAGTTTTAGAAACACAAGAATGGGCTATTCAGGAAATGTCCCATGAAAAGACCAAACCTAAAGGAAGTAGAAGAAACTCAGAATAATTGTATTGACTAGATCTTCAACAGGATTACAGAAGAAAATGTCCCCTAATTAAGGAAAGACATATCCCCACAAATACAAAAAGCACATGGAACACAAACTAGACAGGATCAGAAAAGAAATTCCCCACGCCATATCATAGTAAAAACACTAAATGTTCACAACAAAGATAGAATATTGAAAGCTGCAAAAGAAAAACAAGTCACATAGGAAAACATCTCAGAATTGCAGCTGACTTTTCAGTGCAAAAACTATGAAAGCCAGAAGAGGTTGGACCAAAGTATTCCCAGTTCTAAATGACTAGAGTTGCCAACCCAGAATACTTTACCCAGCAAAAATGTCTATTATAGTTGAAGGATAAATAAAAATCTTCCATGAAATAAATAGGTTGAAGAATTCATGTCTAGAAAACCAGCCCTTCAGAAAATACTTGAAGCAATACAAAGAGAGGAAGAAAGGAATGACTATACCCAAGCACCAACAGAAAGTAGTTAATGAACATATAACTGTGGAAATACTAACCTATCTAGACCAAGAATGCAAACAGAAACTAAAATGATGGGAAGCAATATACATCCCTCAATAATAACTTTAAATATCAATGGACTGCACTCCCCAATCAAGAGACATAGGCTAGTAGAATGGATTAAGAAACAAAATTCATTGTTTCATTGTCTGTGAGAAACCCATCTCAACTTCAAGGACAGGCATTATCTTAAAGTGAAAGGGTGCAAAAAAATGTTCCAAGAAAATGGCACTAAGAACCAAGCAAGAGTTGCTATTTTAATATCAAACAAAATAGACTTCAAACTCAAACTAATCAGAAGAGATAAAGAGGTTCACTTTATTCTTATTAAGGAAACAATTAACAAAGATGATATTACAATTATGAATATATACACACCAAACTCTGGTGCACTGAACTTCATAAACACAATACCACAGGACTTTAGGCACATATTAATCCCAACACACTTGTAGTAGGGGACTTCAATACCCACTGTGTCCATAAGACAGGTCAACTGGACAAAGAATAAACAGAGATACATCTGAACTGAACAATACAATACACCAAATGGACCTCACAGACATCTACCAAATATTCCAACCAAGCACCAAAGAATATACTTTCTATTCAGCTCCCCATGGAACTTTCTTCAAAATTGACCACATGCAGGGGCACAGAACAAACATCAACAATACAAAATATTGAAATAATTCCATGGATTCTATTGGACCACAACACAAAAAAAGCTTAATATCAACACCAGAAGAAGCCCTAGTAACTACACAATCTCATGGAGATTAAATAAAACACTCTTGAGTAATGAATGAGTAAACAGAGAAATTAAGAAAGAAATAAAAGGATTCCTGGAATTAAATGAAAAGGACAATACAATACAACAAAACCTCTGGGACACTTTAAAAGCAGTTTCCTAGGAAGGAAATTTATAGTTCTAAGTGCCTACATTAAACAGAAAGAGCACAAATAAATGACTTAACATTGCAATTCAAGACACTTGAAAGGCAATAACAAATGAAACCCAAACCCAGCAGAAGAAGAAATAACAAAAATCAGAGCAGAGGGGCTGGAGAGATGGCCTAGCAGTTAAGAGTGCCAACGCTCTTGCAGAGGATCCGGGTTTGATCCCCAGCACCCACATAGCAGCTGAGAACCGTCTTTGACTCCAGTTCCAGGGGAATCCGACGCCCTCTTCTGACCTCCATGGCATTGCACGACACGGGTGCACAAACCTACATGCAGACAGTACATTCATACACATAAAAAAATATTTAAAAAATCAGAGCAGAGATTAATGACATAGAAATAAAGCAAACAATAAAAAGAATCAATGAGTCCAAGAACTAGTTCTTTGAAAGGATAAACAAGATAGACAGATCTTTAGCCCGGTTAACCAAAAAAAAAAAAGAAAGAGCAACTCCAAATCAACAAAATTAGAGATGAAAGGGGAAACATCACAACAGGCAACAAAAATATCCAGAAAATTATATGGGAATACTTTAAAAAGCTGTACTCTATTAAATGTGAAAACCTAAAGGAAATGGATGAAGATCTGAAATTATGGAAATTAATAATGCTTAACCGAGAAGAGATCAACAGCTTAAACAGACCCATAACATATAAGGAAACTGAAACAGTAATATAAAACCTCCCAACTAAAAACAGTACAGGCCCAGATGGATTTATGGCAGAATTGTATCAGACATTTAAAGAGGACCGAAAACCAATATTAGTTAAGTTATTCAAAAGTATAGAAACAGAAGTAAATCTCCCAAATCCTTCTATTGAAGTCAGCATCACTCTAATACCAAGACCAGCCAAAGACAAAACCCAAAGAGAAAGTTTTAGACCCATATCCTTAATGAATATAGATACAAAAATTCTCAACAAAATACTTGCAAACACATACAGGCACACATCAAAAAGGTCATCCACCATGATCAAGATTTATTCCAGAGATAGTTAAACATATATAAATCAATAAATGTCATAGATCATATAAATGGACTCAAAGACAAAAACCACATGATAATCTCAATTGATACAGAAAATGCCTTTGATAAAATTCAATGTGCCTTTATGTTTAAAGTTCCAGAGGGAACTGGACTGGAGGGAACATTCCTCAACATAATTAAAGCTATATACAACAAACCCACAGCCAACATCATTCTAAATGGAAAAAAAAATGAGAAGTATTCCTGTTAAAGTCAGGAACCTGGCAAAGCTGCCCACTAGCTCCACTCCTTTTCAATATAATGCTTGAAACTCTTGCTAGAGCAATACGACAAGAGAATAAAATTAAAGAAGCAATAATTGGGGGGAGGGGAGGAGGTCAAACTATCCCTTTTTGAAGTTGACATGACATATCTAAGGGATGCTAAAAATTCTACCAGAAAACTCCTAGAAATGATTAACAGTTGCAGTACAGTGGCAGGTTATAAATTTAATCAAAAAAATCAGTAGCCTTTCAATATGTCAATAGCAAGCAACTGGAGAAGGAGTACATGGAAACCCTCCCATTCACAATAGCCTCAAAAAAAAAAAAATCTCAGAAGAAGTCCTGACCAAAGACATTAAAGATCCCAACGATAAAATTTTTAACTCTTTGAAGAAGGAGATACTAAGGAAAACACCAGAAGGTTGAAGGACCTCCCATGCTCATGGATTGGAAGAATTAATGTGGTAAAAATGACCATCCTAATCGTGAACTTCTGCTCAGAACAGCAAACTTCTGCACCGAAAATTTTAAAAGAGCTGAATAAAAAGATGAAAAACACACTTGGCAGAATGCATGAGCTCTGGTGTGGGGGGGAATGGAAGGGGGAGTGGGTCTCGACTTGATTGGAAATTTTGTATGAAATGCACAAAGCTTCAATAAAAATTGGCTTTGAAAAAAAATGACCATCCTACCCAAAGTAATCTATAGATTCAATGCAATCCCAATCAAAATCTCCAAGACTTTCTTCACAGAATTAGAAAAAAAAGCATCCTAAAATTCATATGAAAACACATAAAACCCAGAATAGCCAAAGCCACCCTGAACACAAAGAGCAATGCAGGAGGGATTACTACACCAGATCTCAAACTACATTATAGAGCTGTAGTAATAAAAACAACATGATACTGGCACAAAAATAGATCAATGGAACAAAATTGAAGACTCAAAGTTGAGTACATGCAATTTCAGCCACCTGATATTTGACAACAGGGCCAAGAACACTCATTGGAGGAAAGGCAGTATCTTCAGCACATGGTTCTGGTAAAACTGGATCACTACCTGTCGAGGAATGAAACTAAACCCCTACCTTTCATCTTGCACACAACTCAACGCCAAATGGATCAAAGACCTCAATGTGAAACTTGAAACTCTGAAAATGTTAGAAGAAAATGTTAACCTACAAGATATAGGTGTAGGAAAAGGCTTTCTAAACCAGATAGTAGTTGCACAGGAAATAAGGAGAACAATGAACAAGTAGGACCTCATTAAACTAAAAATCTTCTGTAAATCAAAGGAAACAATCAAAGAAGTGAAGAGAATAAACCCACAGAGTGGGAAGAAATCTTCACCCATGACACATCTGGCAGATATTTACTATCCAGAGTATATAAATTAGTTTAAAAAAAAAAGCAAAGGACCAAGAAAATAACTTAAAGATGGGCTAAAGATCTGAACAGAGAGTTCTCAAGAGAAGAAGTAAAGATGGCTAAGAAATATCTTAAAATGTGTCCAACATCATTAGTAATTTAAGAAATGCAAATTAAAACCACTTTAAGAGACTGGCTATGATCAAGAAAACAAATGAACCAAATGCTAGAGGTTTGGAGGAAAAGGGAATGTTCATTCACTTCTGGTAGGATTGCAAACTTGTTCAACCCCTGTGGAAAGCAGTGTGGAGAAATCTTAAAAGACTAAAAACGAACCTACCATTTGACCCAGTCATACCACTCCTGCTTGTATACCCAAAGGATTCATCCTGTTGCAGAGATACTTGCACATCCATGTTTATTGTTGCTCTTTTTACAATAACAAAGGCCTGGAAGCAACATAAGTGTCCCTCAACTAATGAGCAGATAATGAAAATGTGGTACATTCACACAGTGGAGTTCTATGCAGCGGTAAAGAAAGACATCATGAAATTTGGAGGTAATGGATGGAACTAGAACCTTTTATGCTAAGTGAAGTAACACAGACTCAGAAAAACAAATGATGTACATTGTCCCTCATTTGTGGATCCTAGCACCAAATCCTTATAAGTATATATCCAGATGTAACTGCAGGAACCAGGTAACTGAAAAGGAACTAGGAGGGAAAGGGAAAGAGGGAACCTGAGACAGAAGGGTAGTAGGTGGCAGGTGATACTAAGGGAGGAGTGGACAAAATTGGGGTGTCCAAATGGGAAGGAGACGAAGGGCTATAGAAGGAAAGAGGAGGGGGGTAAAGGATAAAAACGGAACCCAAGAGAAGTGGGGTCATAGAGACTTGCAGGATCAAGGGAGAAATGAGGATGCTTTACATGGAGAAGACATGGAGAAAAAAATGGAGGGAGGGTAGACAGGTAAAGTGGGAGAAATAAATAATGCCTTTCTGGGGGGAAAAACCTTGAGAGAATCATATTAGTCTAAGAATCTATTGACAAATTATATACATAATACCTCTTCATGAGTCCATATACAAAGATGAAGGCTGCATATCAAGAAACAGCACCAGACAGGCAAAACCTTCCTTTGAGTCATCAGCCAGGGTAGTCTAAGAAACTCCCAAAATTACACAAGCTATTGCCACAGTCCTTGATTGCTTCCCAGAACCTGAAGGTAAGAACTTATTGCTGAAGACAGGACATGTTTTGGAGATCAGATCTTGAGCAATGGAGCTGGATCTGATCTGGAACTACCACCCTGAGGCTTAGCTCTCATAGCTGTGGAGAGCACTATGCAAGCCACTAAGGGAGAACATGAATTGATGGTCCAGCATCAACCTCAAGACCAAATATCCATGGCAATATCTAGCATAGCATATGACATCAGTGCAATAGTGGCACTTCTATCTTGGGGGAAATCAATGGCTAATCTATTGGACCTAAAGCCAACTCAGTGGGAGAAAGCTCATGTGTGGTATTGCTAACATAGCCAGATGCACACAACTGGAGAGGTCATAGCTCTTAGACAATTCCCCAAAGTTCACACACTCTTATGCTAAGGTAACATTTTACTAACAACAAAAGAAGTATCTTTTTATTTACAAATATCCCTGACACCACTCAGAAAAGAAGCTTCTTTTGCACCAGATGAGACTAATACAGAGTCCCACAACTGGACACACACAGACATGGTCTGTGAATTGTTCATGCCTAGGCGACCATCTACAATCTAACCTCTACACATAAGCCCCAAGCATCATAGAAAAAGGACCCAAGAAGGCATTAACTACCTCTTAACTCTCATTAAGGGAATTCCTCCATGCAACAGGAGACTGGGAACCCAAAAGGGCCTGAATGGCCAAACCATGAAGATTAGGAGTCTACAGAGTGTGGTTCCATGGAAAGGTCATCTGTATTAAGCTTCACCCACCCAGGGCTCAGGGAACATTGCAGAAGAGGGAGCAGAAAGATTGTAAGAGCCAGGGAGGTGATGCAAGACCAAATGGAAAGGAATCCTACAAGCTCCTGGGACTCTGTTCATATGAATCTACATCATTGGTATCAGCATGCACAAGACCCATGCAAGCTCAGCTGGACAAAAACCCAGCACAGAACTTTGGAAATGGGGCAGCAGATCCCAACATTGGCTGAGGAAATTTTGGCAGCAGACCATGGTTGGGTGAGGAAAACCTAGACTTCTTTAGAAAAGTGACTCTGGGGCCAGGTGTGGTGGTGCATACCTTTAATCATAGCACTTGGGAGGCAGAGGCAGGCGGATCTCTGTGAGTTCAAGGCCAGCCTGGTCTACAGAGTGAGTTCCAGGACAGCCAGAGCTACAAGGAGACCCTGTCTCAAAAAGACAAAAAGAAGAAGAAGAAGAAGAAGAAGAAGAAGAAGAAGAAGAAGAAGAAGAAGAAGAAGAAGAAGAAGGAGAAGAAGAAAAGAAAAGAGACTCTGGATAGGCTGACTAGAGCTCAAGGGATGAACTGGCACTGAGAAGTGAGCGGGGAGAATAATTTGGCAAAATGGACCTTAGCACAAATGACAGAAGGTGAGAACTCTGGGAGTGGGGGGAGGGGAGGCGATGGGGGTTATTGCCAAGGGAGAATCATGTATAATGGCAATTAAGACTGACTGAAAAATTATGTATGAAACACATAAAAATTCAATAAAAAATTACTAATTCTTCAGCACTTAGAAGAGGCAAGCAGATCTTTGTGAGTTCGAGGCCAGCCTGGTCTACATGGTGAGTTCCAGGCCAGCCAGCAATACACAGTGGTTTTTGGACTTTTGACATAGACCAATTTGGTGAAGCAAAGGGAATTGGCTCTAAGGTTTTTGGGGGGTTTGTTCGTTCATTTGTTTGTTTTGGTGTTTTTGAGACAATGTCTCCCTGTAGCCCCAGCTGTCCTGGAACTCACTCCGTAGACCAGGCTGGCCTGGAACTCACAGAGATCCACCTGCCTCTGGCCTCCCGAGTGCTAGCTTAAAGGCCTGTGCCACCAACGCCTGGCTTAACTAAGGTATTTAAAAAGGACTTTTTGTCTTGGTCTGTGCTGTGATTAAAACACTGATTAAAACTAATTTGGGGAGGGAAGGGCTTATTGGGCTTACAGCTTACAGTCCATCATCGAGGGAAGCCAAGGCAGGAACTGAAGCAGAGACCATGGAGAAACACTGTTTGTTGGCTTGCTCCTCTGGCTAAAGCTCAGCTGCTTTCTTTTGCCCAGGGGTAGCACCACCCACAGTGGGCTGGGCCTTCCCACATCACTCATCAATCAAGAATATGCCCCATAGCCATGGGCACAGGCCACGCCAATGGAGAAAATTCCTCAATTGATGTTCTCTCTACTCAGGTATGTCACGCTATACAGCATACATTTTTAAAGCCATTTTTAATAAAAGAATTTAGTCCAAGAGAGTTACCTTGTCAGTAAATAAAAAGCTAAAGAAATTAAAGAAAACAAAGAGACATATGTCAGACCTTGGCACTGTCATTCGAAGTTGTTTTCTCGAGAGTATTTTACCAAATGGAATAATACTCCAGTCACACATTTCCCAGCACACCCTTCTTTCCTGCCCAGCTAACAATTGCAATAAACATGGAGGGACCAAAGGATCCAGAGCATCACACAAGCAGAAATGCAGGTGTGGTTTGTTCAGCAGGGTAAGCTTCTGAGTTCACAAAGGAAGCTCAGCGAGGCCAAATCCTGCACCTCTCCCAGGAGGCCAGCACTCTTACCTGTTGTGTCTTGACTCAGGGTTTCCTGGCTGCTGCTGCTGTAAGAAGGCACTGGAGTGATGGACAGAGAGGCTGGACAAGACAGCGGCGTGGCCAGGTCAGCTTTGCGTGTGAGGGATTGGTGGTACACAGGGATGCTCGCATCTTTGGGGAGGAAGAGGGGCAGCTCTGACGGGAGGGTGGGTCTACCTTGCATATATGGATTTTTCCAGTGGGTGAGTCCAATTGCAACAGGCCCAGCAACGTCATAGCCTGTAGAGACAAACACATTAGGTCAGTGGCCACAATCAAAACCTTATATATTATTTAACTGTATTAACATTTCTCAAAAGTCTTAGCTATGAGTCAAATCAAATACCAATTGTTTTTTTTGTTTTGTTTTGTTTTGTTTTTTTATTTCTGTATGTGTATGAATGTACTGTCTGCATGCAAGTCTGTGCACCCGTGTCGTACAATGCCGCGGAGGTCAGAAGAGGGTCTCGGATTCCCCTGGAACTGGAGTTCTCGTGGAATTGGAGTTTCAGACGGTTCTCGGCCGCCATGTGGGTGCTGGGGATCGAACCCGGGTCCTCTGTAAGAGCGGTCGGCGCTCTTAACCGCTAGGTCATCTCTCCAGCCCTCAAATACCATTTGAAATAAGGATATATGTTTATGATAAACAGCCATATGTCATCACACTTGATGAATTGTGTTAATGTGTTCAACATGCATGTTTTATAATAAACACATTCTGTGTGCTATGTGCCCTCTGGGAACACATAGTCCAACAAAAGAGATAAGACTTGTGGTCATAATTTTTTCATTTATATGTTTGCATGTATGTGTGTGGGCATGTTCATACATGGGAATCATCATTTCTAAAAAGTAATTGAAGGCCAACTATATGCTAGATGCTATACACTTTGAATACCTGATTCTCTAATCTTCACAGCAACTGTAGAAGGAATTCTTACTATTTCAGCTTTACAGATGAGGAAAAGGGATGTCAGCTTTCCCTAGATCAAGCAGCCTGTAAGTATTAATGGCAGGATGTAAGCCCAGATCTGTCTGAATCCAACATCTATGTTGATTTCCCTAGACTGCAATTCCAAAGCACACAAAAGGAACAGATCAAAAGTAGGACAGAAATGGGTCCCCTGGGAGCTCAAGTTGGACAGGCGAGACTGTGGCAAAGGTGGTATGAACAAAATCTTACAAAGTTGACAATTAGAAGCCAATGGGACAAATTCTCTATGTGGAAGTATTTTGTTTATTCCATTCTTTTTGGTAACTTGAAGTAAAATTAAGTGATGATGATAAAATCTAGAGTGTTCTCATAAAAAAAATACAGCTTTTTGGCTTCTCCTAAAAAAAGTCTCTTCTTATGAATATTAAACAATACTGTATCACATCTACACATGGCAGCTGGCAGCTTGAGCAATGACAGTTCTAATCTCCTGGAGGTGAAGGATCTGTCACAACGCCACACTCCTTAACACCTCACCCCAGCTTCCCTCATGGATCTGGCGTGCATGCCTGACTAATTCAGGCCTCCGCGCTTGCAGCTTATGTACAGACTATGGGGATGTACCACATGTGCTGTCATCTGAAGTAAACAAAAATGAAAAGTAAATTGATACAAGAAAGTTGAGGGTCTTGCACACCAAGATGAGAAAGGTGAGTTTTATCTAGAGGCAAAAAAAAAATGTTCTCTCCAGCCCCTGTTGCTCAGCCTTTAACAAAGACATCCTGCCACTTGTAGAATAAGCCAGGAGGAGATTTTACTAAGTGAAATAAGCTAGATGCTGATAGGAACATACTGCTAGACCTCAGTTACCTATGCAATCTAAGAAAACAGTCAAATGACAAGTATATAGAAACAAGGAGTAAAATGGTAGTTTGGGGGAATAAAAAGAGGACTGGTGAAGTATAGGTCAAAGGATACCACACTGCAGTTATTAAGGAGACATCTATAGCATGGTATTTTACACAGCAAATATACCAAGAGTCAATTTTACATGTTTGTATTATATATACACAGAAAAGAAAGGTAGCTGTGAGTCAATAGCTATATATGTTTTATATATTATATATTTGATATATATTTCAAAATATATTGCATACAGCAAATATATATATATATAAGTACATAAATATATAATGCCCAACTTTATCAAACTGTAACTGTTGATCATAATTACATATATATTCTTTTCCTCCAAAAATAACTTTCAAAGATTCCAAGAACTCTAGACTTCCTAAAATTTCAGGTTTTACCAACTTTTACACAAATTGTGGCTAATTTGTAGCATTTCCTTAATTTTTAAAAGATATTGTTTACATGGCTGTACTGGATCATTTCAGTTATCACACACCTGAGAAGAGGGAAATCCAAATGGGGAATTTCCTCTATCAGGTTGGCCTGTGGGCATGTCTGTGAAACAGAACTGATTGTCGAGTGATGTGGAAGGGCCCAGTCCACCGTGGGCCCCTCCACAGGTGGCCCTGGGTTTTACAAGAAAACAGGCTGAGCACAAGCCAGAGGAGCAATCCAGGAAGCAGTGTCCCTCCACAGTCTCTACTTCAGCTCCTACCCCCATGTTCCTGCCTTGAGTTCCCTCAGTGATGAACTGTAACCTAGGAGATGGAAGATAGAATAACCCTTTGCTCCTCAAGTTGGAAAGTAGCTAGAATAACAGCTAATAAAGGGTTTTTGTTTTTACTTCAAAAATTACCACACATTGTGTACTTCAGAAATATAGTTCATTAGCAAATATTTTCATCCATTTTATTGATACAAATGAACATAATTATGATTTAATACAAATGGGTCACTCTAGATTTAAAAGTAGCAATGAGGTCAAAATATTTTGAGGGAACAACCAACCAGAGGAACAGCTGGTGCCTAAGAAGGAGGCAGAAGAAATGCCACACTGATGGTGAGCCCATTCTTCTTCCCAAACCATTAGTTCCCTGTCAGGGAAGAAGGTGGCATAGGTCTCTTTGTTCCCTTTGTTCATCAACTCTGTCACTTGGCAGACTCACAATTGTGAAGGAAACCACAGAAGATATACCCAAAGTTGTTGGCCGTCTTGAAGAGGAAAGTGATATTCTTTACTTATAAGGTTCTTAAATCTCTAACATAGATAAAAACGTGAATTTACTACCAGAAAAATAAGAGTCTTCCAGGAGTCTCATCGACACACAGGGTGACTTCTTCAGAAGTTGTCTCTTCTTTCTGTCCCTGGGATCTTTCTGACACTTCTGCTTTGGGCGGCTCCTAGGTTTCTATGGGAACTAGTTAATAGGGAATCCACACAAGTACCCTTAAATGGAATACCCTCGCAGATGGGAGGCTGCAGGTGAGATGACTGTTCTCCAAAAGAATGAAGTGTAGAAGGTGAAAAAAGAGTGGTTAAGAGCGCCGACCGCTCTTACAGAGGACCCGGGTTCGATCCCCAGCACCCACATGGCGGCCGAGAACCGTCTGAAACTCCAATTCCAGGAGAACTCCAGTTCCAGGGGAATCCGACACCCTCTTCTGACCTCCGCGGCATTGCACGACACAGGTGTACAAACTTGCATGCAGACAGTACATTGATACACATACAGAGATAAGTAAATGCTGGGTGTGGTGGCGCACGCCTTTAATCCTAGGACTTAGGAGGCAGAGGCACGTGGATCTCTGTGAGTTTGAGGCCAGCCTGGTCTACAGAGTGAGTTCCAGGACAGCCAGAGCTACGGGGAGACCCTGTCTCAAAAAGACCAAAAAAAAATAAATAAATAAAAGAAAAAAGAAAACATGATTTTTTGACACAGAACTCCTCAAATGATCCAAAGAGAGACATCCTTCCTCCAGCACTGTGTGACTAAAGTTGCTCATTATTTTCTGCTTTTGTCATAAATATTGCAAAGGGACTTTGAGCAGGACAGAGTGTGGACACTGTATGTTGCCTGTTGCCTCTGCAGAACCCATGGCCCTCCTTCTTCCAACAGTCTCATGTTGTCTTTGGGAATCTCTCTTACTTCCACATAACCCTTGGCGCTCACAGGGGATGTCATTCTCCCACACTCTTCTACAGCCTCGAGAGCCCCTTATGGGTATAAAATCATGCCATCTTCTGGCTCAGAGATAGTCAAGGAATGCCACCAACCTAGACAAGCCAGGTCTGCTGAGAAGCCTCAGGGAGAAGGCTAAGGCTCTCCACCTTTCAAGTTGAGGTCCTCAGGGAGAAGGCTAAGGCTCTCCACCTTTCAAGTTGAGGTCCGAGGAGTATGATCCATACCCTCCTCAGATCTGGACCAATGTAGCCATGTGGCAGACACCATGAAGATAAACAAACGCACAGCAAACTAGAAAGGCAAAGGCCTCTCCTCTCACAACTGCACGAAACACCAGGCCTACCTCTGATCTTCTGTTACATGAAGTAAGAAATTCCTCAGGTTCTCAGTCAATTTGAGTCAGGGAACTAAAACACTCATCTGAGGGGGCTTTTGGATACACCATCACCTTAGGAGTAGACCCTTTTCCCCTTCAGAGGTTAGTTTTGTAGATCAACTGACCCACCGCCATGAACTAGAGAACACAACAGAAATATATTGTTTCACAATTCTAGAGAATAGAAGTCCGAAATAGGGAGGCCCACACTGCCTCTGAAGGCTCTGGTGGGAATCTAGACCTTGCCTTTCTATTGGTTTCTGGTGTTACTGAAACTCCTTGCTATTCCTTGCCTTCTAGACATCTCCATCCATTATCACATGACATTGTCAGTACGTGTCTCTGTGCCCCTCTCTTATTACAGGGATGCCAGACACAGTGGAATTGGTCCCATGCTAAGCAAATATGACCAGATCCTAACTTGACGGCATCCACAGAGACCCTACTTCCAAATAAGGTCATATCCACACGGACTGGAGGCGCAGAATTCAAGGTATCTTTTGGGGAGACACAACCCAACCCGCAACATCCTGATATGGGAGTTACAGCTTCCTAGACCAAGAAAGGGCATTTGCCCATGTGCAAGATGGCAGGTCACAGGAGTGTCATCCAACAGAAGTAAAGTTGCCTGGGATCAAACCCAAGCTCCGCCTACCCATGAGGCTTTAGGCCCTTCTTTGGGACTCAGTTTCCTCATTTGCAAAACAAGAGCAACAACAAGATTTACCCCAGTACTTTTGTTGGCATTAAGAAAATACGAAAAAAGTACCCAAAATAATACTTGGGGGAAAAAACTCTCCCAAAATGTTTTCTACTACATCATCCCTCCATCTCCAATTTCATTAGGAAGTGTTTTCAAAGACAAATCCCTGCCCCAGTCTATCATAACTTTATTCAGAGCTCTCTCCCACATTTCCTGTCCCCCATCTACCCACCTAACTCACAGGGATGCCTTCAGCACAGACTTTGGCTTCTGACTTGCCTAGAAATTCTCTGGGTTTTCAAGAAATGAATGTGTTTGCTTCCTGCTCTTACCTCTGTCATTATTTCAACTGAGCTTCCCCCAAAGCTGGTCCTCTACACACTGAATATTTATTCATATTTATTCTCTCTCTCTCCCCTCTCCCCTCTCCCCTCTCCCCTCTCCCCTCTCCCTTCTCCCCTCTCTCTTCTCCCCTCTCCCTTCTCCCCTCTCTCTTCTCTCCTCTCTCAAATTTACTGCAAATTATTGGGATGTATAAATGGATTAAATTAGCTGGGCGTGGTGGCGCACGCCTTTAATCCTAGCACTTGGGAGGCAGAGGCAGGTGGATCTTTGTGAGTTCAAGGCCAGCCTGGTCTACAGAGTGAGTTCCAGGACAGCTGGGACTACAGGGAGACCCTGTCTCGAAAAGACCAAAAAAAAAAATAATAATAAAAATAAATAAATAAATAAATGGATTAAATTTGTTGTTGCTCATAGCAGTGCTACCCTAAGGTCTTAGAGAAATGTTTAGTAGAAGCTGGAAATGACTATGCTAATTTGACCAGATCTTTACAGCCAATGCTATGTGCNCCTCTCCCCTCTCTCCTCTCCCCTCTCCCCTCTCTTTCCTGCTCAGACTCAGCCAACATCTGGACGCAGGCAGTGCCAATCTCCTATAAGGGATCTTGAGATGGAGACTTGCTCGAACACCTCTCACCCCACCTGAACCAACACATCTACTACATTCATTGTGCCCTTTTCCTAACTCGTGTATTTCTGACAATGACTAGACTCACTGTCACCCAGAGCATACTTGTCTCTCCTCATACCCAGTCCTGACTAGTCTTCCACCCCTCTTGCCCCACACCTGCCTCTCTACTCTACATCCTTGGCTTGTTATTGCCCCATGTCAAGACTATTCATAGTCACTAACTCACCTAGGACATGGGATTCTCCCACAGAAAATCTGCCATGCTCATCATCAGATCAATCCTTCATCCACACATTCATCTTGTCACCCTCACAGAGGACCTAATACTGCAGGCCGTCTATCACCTCCTACTATTTGACAAGCGTTTCTAAGAGCATGCTGGTATATCTGGTATTCTGAAACCAGCTCTGGGCTGTGAGCTCCCCATAGAAAACTGTAAAATGTCTTCATCCTTCATTTTACAATTAATTGTTAATCTTGGCCACATTCTGCCATGTAAGTTTCATGTCTGGTCTGCTTTGGTGTTTGTACTAGGTAGCACCAATTGACAGAACTCATGAGAGGCAGCAAAGGAGGTGAGCATGTTATGGTAAACACAGGATCCAGCACCCTCACAGCAGTGAGCTGTAACATTCTCCAGAGTAGGCTGGCCAGATAGAGGTGACACCATGGTGCAGAGCTTTTATGAAATATCCAGTAGTATGGGGTGGCAGGCCCTCCCCGCTGCACCCATGCCTCATTGTTCTGCAAGCAGCAACTGCATCTCAGCAAAGTCATTTTTTTGTCTCTTCGAGACAGGGTCTCCCTGTAGCCCCAGCTGTCCTGGAACTCACTCTGTAGACCAGGCTGGCCTTGAACTCACAAAGATCCGCCTGCCTCTGCCTCCCGAGTGCTAGGATTAAAGGAGTGCGCCACCACACCTGGCTTAGCAAAGTCATTTTAAACAAATGCAGTAGATGTGAGGCTCTTTTGCCTTGTAACATTTTTTAAGTTTTATTTGATTTTTATGGCTTTTTAGAACACAAGATGTGTATATTTAGTTTTATGTTCAAACATAATTACACAATTTTTAATCAAAAGAATTTAAATCCACTTTACAGGCTCATCATTATTTTACAGGACTTTATACAGTGGCAGTTGGAGAAGCCCTGGCCTGGAGTCTAAAAGCCTGGGCTTTCGGGTCCAACAGACTTGGACTGAAATCCTGAGCAGATTAATAACTAGATGGATGGCACATATGTCAAGTTTCCACATCTATAAAATGAAGAATGGTGCCCTCTCAGAGCTCTGATTAAATCAGATAATTTAGGGAAGAAGCCAAGAACAGCTGACAGATATGAAGTACAAAACAAATGCTAACAGTGATTATCATCATTCCCTCTGCTAATTAAGGGCCTAAGATTCTGGAATCAAGAAAATTTTGAAAGAAGTGGAAAGGAGTAAATGGATTCAAACAACAGAAAGGTGAAGGCAGTCACTTTGTTCTTTAGAGCAAAATAAACACATTTGGGTTTGAGTGGGCAAGGACATAGGAGAGAGTCCCGTGCAATGAAGCTGTCCTCCACCCCTGCCCTGCAGCCCCTGAGCTTCCCACCACTACACAGGGAGGGAAGGGAACAGCCGGCCTGTGGCCAGCAAGAAGACAGCCGTGGGATCCGAAAAGATTACAGGGCTCTGAGAAAAGGAACAAGGGGCCCTGCAGTTTTGTGTCTTTGCTTTATTTCTATTTCTACATCCATGCACAAGCACTGCAGACACAGAGAGCTCCGTTTTTATACTCATGCTCATTAGAGTCACAAATGAATATTTATAGAACAATGAATAATAATAAAGTGGCTGGAATGCAGTGTAGTTCGGTGAAATATGAGCAAGATAGCATCACCGCCATAACACGTCTTCCCGAGAGAAGAGTGTCTCCTGAGAAACTAAGGGAATACCGGCCTCCTGGAGTGAACTCCTCAGTAAGTACTCGTGGGCTTCCTCAGACCACAGAATTCCTCTTACTGATGACAAGCGTTAACTTGAGGAGGTGTGGAAGTGTATTCAAGAAGGTGACGATGTCACTCGATCTCACTTTTTTTGACTGCCTCAGATCAAAACAATGGATATCTGACTTTGGCTTTCAGCATCAAGTTAACACCTGCCCACATGCTCCTCAAACAAGAAAGAATACAACTCTAGTCCAGAAATGGGTGGACAACACCTCCCAGGTAACGTTTCATAACAGTCATTTGTTTTATTATATCATGAATGTATGCATTACTGTATGGTAAATATACATTTTTATTTGCAGGTACAAAAAGATTTTTTTAAAAAAGCATCAGGACCTGGAGAGATGGCTCAGTGGATATGAGCACTGGCTGCTCTTGCAGAGGACCTGGGTTCAAATCCCACCATCTCCATGGCAGCTAACAACTGTCCTTAACTCCATTTCCAGGGAATCTGACACCCTCTTCTGACCTCTGTGGGCATTTCATGACACAGGTACAC
Source organism: Rhizomys pruinosus (assembly GCA_009823505.1). NCBI lineage: Eukaryota > Metazoa > Chordata > Mammalia > Rodentia > Spalacidae > Rhizomys > Rhizomys pruinosus. The sequence continues at coordinate 3,286,521 of VZQC01002875.1, forward strand.
TTAGATACATGCAGGAATTACACTCATACACGCAAAATAAAAATAATAAATAAAATATTTAAGAAAACCAAACAAACATTAGAAATAAGCTGATGGCAATATTAAGTGCCTAACAGCACAGAGAATATACAAATGAAAACTCTAAAGCAAATGTTGAAAAGTTGTAAAATCAGGAAGGACTGGTTCACTACAGACCTTAGTCTTTCAAACGCTAGTCAAAGGCACCACAATTCCACAAGAGGGCGCCCCAGGAAGGTGAGTCCACCAGCAGGCAGGGTGGTTCTGAACATAGTCTTATGCACCTGCATTTTCTTCTCATTCCTTCCTGAGCTGCCTACCCTTCCAGGTAACAATAGTGTTTATAAAACAAATTAATGCAACTGCTCACCTATGGTGATCTGGCTGACACAACTGTAGTAGCTGCCCGTGGTTGCCGAGGACAGGTTATAACTCCCGCTGCTCACATCTTTGTCTGGTAAGAAAAAAAAGACAAGAAGGTTAATACAGGCTGGTAGTCACCATGACCACAATGAAAGCTTATTACTGAAGAGAAAGATAATAAATCCAATGCTCTGTGTCTGCGACACTGGTGGTCTCATTCTCGACAGCTGGTTCAAATATTTCTGACTATGCATTCGAGTCTTACACATTGGCATATTCCTGGGCATGTGAAGGACAAAGCCACACTACTCAACAAACGTTCACAGACCTCAAATCAAGTAAAAAGGAAGGAGCTGAGCAAGGTGGCACATGCCTTTAATACCCACTCACTAGGGAGGCAGAAACAGGTGGGTCTCTATGAGATTGAGGCCAGCCTGGTCTACAAAGCAAGTTCCAGCCAGTTAGGGCTACAGGGAGACCTGTCTCAAAAAGAAAAAAAAAAAAAAAAAGAAGAAGATTGTTTTTACTTCTTCCTAGTTATGATGTCAAAAAGGTTGTGTTCACAGAAAAACAAGCCTGGGCTGGAGGCCAGGTGCCTGGGGTGGAAGCCCGGCTCTTTGAACTTGTCCACATTGTTTGCCTCCTTTCAGTGTTGTCTCCACATGGAAGTGCTGGTTATAATGCTTACCTCACTTTTTGGAGAATAGGGTGATGAAGTATAGTTAATAAAGATAAATCAGCAGCATAAAATGCACACCTAGCACACCAGTCAGTGCACTGTGGATTCTGCTAAGTCAACACAATCCAGACCTAAAACATACCAAACTCACTACTCTAAAACTGCCATTCTGGATTCTTTTTAAACCCTTCACTAATGTTCTGTCCTTAAGATTTTTGAAAGATATATATATATATATATATATAAACTTTTCATAGGTCATACATCATTTCTCAATCAAATCTAGAATCACTTCCCTTTCCATGCCCCCACCCCACTGGAGTCCCTGCACTCTGCCGTACATGTCCTGCATCTTTCTCTGAGTCTTTCCAGAGTTTTCTTCAGTTCTTTTGTTGTTGTTCCCTCCAACTTGTATTGCTACAGTATATATACATAGTTATGTGTATATACAAAAATGTATACATACATACATACATACATACACATATCACTTGAATTGGAGGATTTTTTTCCCTAAAAGATGTCATGTTTTCCTTAAGAAAGTGCTCGAAAGTTCCTCCTTGGCAATCTCAACCAACCATCAATCCTGCACTTTTGCTCCACATTGGGGTCTTTCCCTCCCACGGTCCCCCAAAGGAAGTCCAGTAAGCATGCGTCCTGTCTTGATCCCCCTTTATTTCATTTTTGTCCGTTTCATGCAATCCATCATCATCATATTTAGGCCCACTCCCTTCTCCCTTATTTGCACCTGCCCGTAGCCCCACTCTGCTGGATTTCATGCATTCTGTCATATATGTTAAAGCCTGTCAAGTCAAATTTGTAACCCCGAATGTGTGAGTCAATCCACTGGAGTCTGGTCAAGTTTTCAGGAGAGCCTTAACATCCATTTAATCCTTGGGGAACAAATGTCAGTAAAATCAAGATATCATACACCCAATAGAAAAACCCGAAAATGTGGATGAGCTCAATCAACCCTGCAGATCCTGGAGCAAGTAGCGAGGTTAGATGCCTAGTACCAATGTTGGGCCATGTTACTTTTCTGTATGGCTGTGTGTCTTTCTATGGAAGCTGAGAATAATAAAGACACTTAACTTATTAGAGTGTATAAGCATTAATCAGCTAATATATGAAAGTCTTTATATGACAGCACTCAGAAGCATTATACATTGATAGTCTTAACACCTGTTCTTTTACTGCTCTTTCAGGAGAACCAGGTTACCTACAAAGGGGAATAGGAAATCAATGGCAGAAAGCTACACAAAGCATCATGGGTGAATTGCATATACATAATGTCGAATGAAAAACAGTGAACACTCTTTAATTCTACTCTTGGAAACTTGAACAACGGGGACTGGGGTGATAGTGAGATAGTAATATACTGTCTCTAAAACATACACACAACCCGTGCAAGCCAAAACCAGACAAAAGCCCAGCTATTTTAATTCTAATTCTTAAACTTCTCACATCAGACTAATTATTATTCTGTATTAGTGGTTTATGTTCAGAGTTCCTACATCCTTACCAGATTCCACATTCAGTGCAGGGACAGAGGCAGCTCTGGGAAGTGGGCAAGCAATGTCAGCCCTGGCTGAGGAGCCACTGGCAGTTGACAGCATCTGGGAGTGGAAGAGGCAATGTTCTCTAAGGGTGTGATTCATAGGTTGACCAGACTCCAAGGGGAGGACTTACACCCCAGAGTATTTGGGGAATACAAACTAGACCAGATAAGCCAAAGAAGAAGGAGGAGGAGGGGGAGGAGGAGGAGGAGGGGGAGGAGAAGAAGGAAGAAGGAGGAGGAGAAGGAAGAAGAAGAAGAAGAAGAAGAAGAAGAAGAAGAAGAAGAAGAAGGAGGAGGAGGAGGAGGAGGAGGAGGAGGAGGAGGAGGAGGAGGAGGAGGAGGAGTTGGAGGAGTAGCAGGTGGAAGATGAAGAAGAGGAGGAGGAGGAGGAGGAAGAGGAGGAGGAGGAAGAAGAAGAAGAAGAAGAAGAAGAAGAAGAAGAAGAAGAAGAAGAAGAAGAAGAAGAAAAGGAAGAGGAGGAGGGGGAAGAAGAACAGGAGGAGGAGGAAGAAGAAGAAAAAGGAGGAGGAGGAGAAGAGGAAGACGAGGAGGAGGAAGGGAGGGGTGGGGGTTGGGGAGGAGATTTGAATATGATCAAAACTATTGGAAAGTTTCAAATAATCAATTTTTTTTAAATAATAGGCGGTGTAAAGATGGCCCAGTGGTTAAGAACAATGTCTGCTCTCACTGAGGATCTGGGTTTGAATTCCAGCATCCCTACAGTGGCTAACAACCATCCATAACTCCAGTTCCAGGGAATCCTATGCCCTCTGCTGGCCTCCATGGGCATTGTACTCATGGGTGCACTAACATACATGAAGGCAAAACAAAATAACTAAATTTTTAAAATTTAATAATAATCACCACAAAAGTGAACATAGCAGATCCACTGGTAGGGAAGAGAAGAGTTTGAATTATGAAAGAATATAGAGCATGGACAGGACCTGAGAAAGGGGTTCTGTTATGTGATTTATGTAGCGGTCTCAAGATAATCATCTGATAACTGTTAAGTTATACATTTCTTTTCCATCTGTGTATATTATATCACAGTTTATAATTTTTTAAAAGAAATCATGAAGAGCAGATATTATGGTAGACAGGCTGGAATGGAAATTCTACAAAACATTGTAAGAGAAGGCAAAAAAATTAGATGGAAGTTATCCAGTCCCTTCTGTCTGTCATACACTGTGTTGAACATTCATTACTTCATGTGCACCTGTGAGATAAATAATTCTTCTCTGAAATGGGCTCATCACTGGGAGCAGCTGAGTTATTTGATCGGAGGAGCTAAATTCACAGCCCAGCTCTGCAGCAATTCTCCCCAGTACTGACAATCCCCATCCCCAGGCTGGCATTATCCTGAAAAGTGCATGGGACTATGGAATCCTGGTACTTTGGGAGGGGCAGAGACACATAAAAAGCCTACCACATGAGGCTGTCCCACGTACCAGCTCAGGCAGACAGCACAGAGGGGTCCTGGGATGGCTGTGTTGATCTGGGGATCCTGTGTCTCTGGGGCTGGAGTAAGTGTTACCTTCCCAATTGTTACTTTGTTGCTAATCTCAATAAATTCTGGTCTGGTCTGAGATTGAAGAGCTCTCTACTTGAGTTGCCTTAATTACCCGGGAAACCTGGAAAATGGAGAGGCATAGCAGGGGTGGGGGCTGTGGCGCCAGGCTGGGGATGCTTCCAGAGAGGAAAATTCCTCTGGGACAGCACCACTGTTTCATTTAAGGCTCAAAGCAACTGTCTGAAGGTAAGTGTATATCCCACTACATGGGAGAGAAACTGGGAGCTCAAAAAATTAAGGAACTTGCCCAGAATCACCCTCTGGAAAGTTAAATAGTTGGGGTTGAAACCAGGTTTGTCTTACACTAGAAAAATGATTGAGAACAGAGACAGTGACAGAAGGAGGACAGACTATGGTGATGACCCGCTGTGTTTCCGGAACTCCTCCAGGATTTGCTGTTGTGTCTTTGAAAGTCATTTATCTATTGGATGTGCTAAGCAATGAGGTTCTGTGGGAAAAAATCTACTGCCTTCAGAAGACCACCCAGCAGAAAAGTGTGAACAAATTAGCACTTTGGGCTCAAATTATTCTCACTATACTGTTGAACAACAAGAACTTTTACCCAAAAAGGTCAGATCCAAGACAATAATGGATAGACCTCACTTTTCATCTTAATTACAATGAAAAAGAAAAAATAAGAGCTGCCTCTGTCCCTGCACTGAATGTGGAATCTGGTAAGGATGTAGGAACTCTGAACATAAACCACTAATACAGAATAATGATTAGTCTGATGTGAGAAGTTTAAGAAATAGAATTAAAATAGCAAGTAGTGAAAATACAAACCAAAGTCTCAAAAATCAAAGAATTCAAGGAAGAGGCTGGCATATTAAATTTAGAGTTGCTTAAACAAAATGTAATGAGTATGACTAGAATTATGAAGAAATTTTTAAGTAAAGGCACAAGAGTAGTTATAAAAAAAATAGAAAATTTTAAAAAATAGAAAATTACACATTTTAAGAGCCTTTCATTGAGTTCAAGGCAGGAGACTTAAAAAAGAATAAGAGGGGGACTGGAGAGACAGCCTAGTGGTTAAGAGCACCGACGCTCTTGCAGAGGACCCGGGTTCGATCCCCAGCACCCACATGGCGGTTAAGAACCGTTTGTAACTCCAATTCCAGGAGAACTCCAGTTCCAGGGGAATCCGAGACCCTCTTCTGACCTCCGCGGCATTGCACGACACGGGTGCACAGACCTGCATGCAGACAATACATTCATACACATACAAAAATAAATAATAATAAAAAATAATTTTAAAAAAAGAATAAGAGGGGCAATTTAATGAAAATTTCAAATTGGTAAAAGGAAATGAGAAAAACTACATAAGAAAAAAAGAAAAGGTAAAAGTAAGTTGCTAGAAACATATTCAATTTCTTTAGTAATAACAATCATGTATACAGCCTAAATCTACTATTTTAAAAATTATTGATTTCTTCACAAAAATAACTAATGATTGCTTATGAAATAAACATCTGAAACATAATGACTCAAGAAATATGAAAAGTAAATCGAGTGTGGTGGCACAAGCCTGTAATCCCACACTCCGGAGGCAGAAGCAAGCAGATCGTGAGAGTGGATCCAGCCTGGTCAGCTGGAGCTACAGGGAGACTCTGTCTCAAAATATAAAAAAGAAAGAAACATCATAAGTAACATATAAAAAGATGCATGAAGGGGGCTGGAGAGATGGCCTAGTGGTTAAGAGTGCCGACTGCTCTTGCAGAGGACCAAGGTTCAATCCCCAGCACCCACATGGCTGCTGAGAGCCATCTTTAACTCCAGTTCCAGAGGAATCGACACCCTCTTCTGACCTCCATGGCATTGCATGACACGGGTGCACAAACCTGCATGCAGACAGTACATTCATACACATAAAAAAAGATGCATGAAGAAAATGATAATACAGAGCAAGCAAATATTAACCCAAATAACCCTGAGGCAACTGCTACTTTTAGAAGAAAAAGGCTATAAGATCCAACCATACTGAAGGATAAAGAGGGTCAGCGACAGTTTACATTTCATGGTTCAATCCTCCAGGAAGATATAAAAGAAAAATTCAAAGCTGCATGCTCAAAATAAAGTAATTTCTTGAGGCTAGAGAGATGGCTCAGTGGTTAAGAGCACTGGCTGCTCTTGCAGAGAACTCAGGTTCGATTCCCAGTACCCACATAATGGTTAACAACCATCCAATAACTCCAGTTCCAGGGGATCCAACACTCTTTTCTGATAACTGGGGACATTGCATGACACAGGTACACTTACATACAAGCAGCAAAACAGTCATACATAAAAATAAAAAGTAAATAATTAAAGTAACTGTAAAATATATAATGCAAATTGAAATTAATATGTTAACATATGACAATCCACCATCATGGGGGATTTTAAAAAATATTTTTTACTATTTTTATTTTACATGTATGAGTGTATTGCCTGCATGTATGTGAGTGCACCTGTGTCAAGCAATGCCTGCGGAAGTCAGAAGAGGGCGTCAGATCCCCTGGAACTGGAGGTATGGACAGTTGTTAGCTGCCATGTAGGTGCTGGGAATCACACCTGGGTCTTCTTCAGAAAAACAGCCAGTCCTCTTAACCACTGAGCTATCTCTTCAGCCCCAGTGGGGGATATTTTAACATCTACTTAACACTGAGTGAGTTAAAAGGAAGAAAATGAGCAGGAGCACAAGAGAGGGGGAGGAGGAGTCGGCATAATCAGAATGCAGTATATACATGTATGAAATGTCATAACAGAGCCCATTATTATTTATAGTTAATACAGTAACAAAAGAAATTTTAAAGGGGACTGGGAAAATGGCTCAGTTGGTAAAGTGCCTGCCAGGTAACAATAAAGATGTGACTTTGGATTCCAGAACCTATGTTAAAAAGCCAGGCATGAAGGCGCACTCATAACACCAGCTTTGGGGGGCAGGGGAGGGAGACAGGTGGATCCCTGAAGCTCACTGGCCAGCAGTGTAGCCAGATCAATGAGTTTTCAGTTCTGTGAACAATACTGTGGAAAATAATAGTTGAAATCAAGCAAAGAAAGATACCCAACATTGATATCTGGTATCCACAAGCACATGCACACACATCCACACATGAGCACATGTACACTAACAAGTGCACATACCATACATACCAAAGGAAAAAATTGAAAAGGTAAATACCATAAGTAATCTCGGTTTAACAGACATATATTAAACCCACTCATGAAAGAGAACATCTATCTTTTGTTTTGTTTTGTTTTGTTTTGTTTGAGACAGGGTCTCCTTGAAGCCCCAGCTAGCCTGGAACTCACTATGTAGACCAGGCTGGCCTCAGTTTCACAGAGATCCACCTGCCTCTGCCTCTCCAGCAAAGAGACTAAAGGCATGCACCACCACACCCAACTGAAAACACAGATTTTTATTACAATTTATTACATTAATTCATTTGTGTGTGTGCATGCACATAGGCATTTGTGGACGTCAGAGGAACACTTGTGGAAGTTGGTTCACAAGATCAAACTCAGGCTGGCAGGCCTGGCAGCAGGTACTGTTACACCCACTGCACCATCTCCCTGTCCCTTTACACTCTTAAATCATTTAAAAATTCTTATTCTTATTTTATTTTATGGGTATGAGTGTTTTGCCTGTGTATATTTAAGGGCACCATGTACTGCCATGCTCACAGAGGCCCAGAAGAGGGCATCAGAGCCCCTGGAACTGGAGTTACAGATTGTTATTTGCTTTGTGAGTGCTGGGAACCAAACATGGTTACTGTGCAAGATCAGCCAGTGCTTTAAGCTTCTGAGCCATATCTCTATCCCCTTTACCCTCCCCCCTTCTTTTTAGATTTATTTACCTTCTTAACCCATAATAAGCCCTGTCAAACTATTACAAAACTTGACCATAATTAGGCCATAAAGTAAACTCAATAATTACAAAACAAATATCATCAAAGGGTATGTTTTCTGACTTTATAATGTCAGATAAGTTCCTTTGGGGAAATAGATGGCGAGGAGAGGTGATTACCTTGAACTTTTCTGTGTTCATGACTGTGTGTGTGTGTGTGTGTGTGTGTGTGTGTGTATAAAACATCAATTTAAAAAAAAATTAATGTTGGACTAGTAGCCAAAAAAAGAGTATGTTGAGGCTACCCAGAAGCCACCTGGGCAAGTTGCTCGGGAGCCGGGTTCTTCCCGGGGCCTTGAGGGCAGGACCGGGCACTGGGCCAGAGGGCCAGAGGGTCCGGAGAGTCAGGAGGGCTGCTGGTGCGGCTGCGCCTTTGGGCAGGCTACCCAGAAGCCACCTGGGCAAGTAGCTCGGGAGCTGGGTTCTTCCCGGGGCCTTGAGGGCAGGACCGGGCGCTGGGCCAGAAGGCCAGAGGGTCCGGAGAGTCGGGCGGGTGGCGGTGCGGCTGCGCCTTTGGGCAGGCTGCCAGGGCGCGGGCTAGATAAGGCATAACCCCCCCCCCC
>VZQC01002875.1:3306633-3514040 GCA_009823505.1 Rhizomys pruinosus
AAAAAAAAACTGAGAGAGATATGCAGGACAGTCATGGCAGAATGCATGATCTCGGTTGGGGTGGGGGTGGGGGGGAAGGGAAGGGGAGATATACCTGAACTGAATTGGAAAATGATGTATGAAATGCACAAAACATCAATAAAAAAAATGTTAAAAAAAATGAGAAGCGCAAAAGAAAAAAAAAAAAAAAAGGCTGGGCGTGGTGGCACATGCCTTTAATCCTAGCACTCGGGAGGCAGAGGCAGGCAGATCTTTGTGAGTTCAAGGCCATCCTGGTCTACAGAGTGAGTTCCAAGACAGCTGGGGCTACAGGGAGACCCTGTCTCGAAAAGACCAAAAAAAAAGAAGCACAGATCTAAGACATAGTGCTAAATTCTCAAAGGCTTGGGAATCAACCAAAGATATTTTAAGGACCTGTGTGATCTAGCAGGGAGCTGAGAAACCCACTGTGTGTCAAGAGAGAGAAACCCAAGGAACTCAGAATCTGTATAGTCTGAGACTGTAGAGAGAGATGACAGCTCCTTTGTGATCCAAACAGATATTCTTCACAAATATCTCCTCTAAGGAAGAAAGACCTAAAAATACAAATAAAAATTAAACACCCATACAATAATGTGCCCAAGCCACTGGTACATAGTGCAGTGAAAATTACCATAAAATGAACATATCACATAAGATCCATGAAGAGAATTCAACTTTGTAAACTCAGGTAAGAGGACATTTCTTAAGACAATTACCTGAAAATGTATAAGAGCAAAGGACCTGGAGCAGTTCTTACACCACCGGGTAATTGGCAGGTTAGACTGGCATCCATTTCTGGGCTGGGTTCTGAGGAAGGAAGCCCCACATGCTAAAAATGCAAGGATCCTGTCCTGTAGAGTGATTATCTTACTTGCTGCGCAGAAACAGAATTTTCAGCTCCCCCACATTTCTCCTATCTGGGCCATTTCTATCTTTCCACATAGTCTCCAAAGCCTCAGCCTTCTTCTTTATATTATGATTGAAATTTACCTACTCTTCATTAGGTGCCTACTGTGAACACAGACTGTCTGCAGGTACAAACAGGTACATTGGGAGGGTGCTCTGAGATGCTGCTGAGTCCATCGCGGTGTGGTAAGTCCACTTCCACAGCCTTTTCTATATAAGCAGAACTCTTTAACACCATGATAAAAAGCAAGCAGCATGCCCAGTGCCTTGCGTCCCACTGCCGTGGGGCTCTCCCGGTTTCCAGAGCGTGCATCACAGTTCCTTCATGTGCTTTGTCACATCAGAAGCCAAGCTAGGCAGGCTCTGGTTGTAAGAGGACTTGTAATAACAGCATCTTCATCCATCTTCTTCTAGCCCTGAGTGAGAGTCACATTCCCACAGGGCAAAGCCATCTTTGGCTCTGCCAAGAGCATACAAGGCACAGCGGTTGTTTGCCAAAACCTCCAGAAAGCTTTCAAATACTTTAATCACCGTCCATGCATTTTAAACAATGTGCCTGACACTTATTATCTCGGCCTCCCTTGGATCCACTCTAGCAGCAGGCACTGTGACAAAGGCCCTTCATGAACCCTGATTAAAGTCTTTCCTACTTAAACCTACCTAATTCTATACTAACAAATTGTACATCCCATGTTCATTTTCCTCAGAGGGTAAAGACATGTGTCTTATCATTTCATGGTAAGATTCATTAAACAGGCAGGTTTTGATTTTTTTTTTTTTTTTTTTTTTTTTTTTTGTTTTATTTTTTTTTGGTCTTTTTGAGACGAGGGGTTCTCTCTGATAGCCCTACTGTCCTGTGAACTCCCTCTGTAGAGACCAGGCTGAGACTTGGAACTCACAAAGATGCCACCTGCTCAGGGTTTTATTTGGTATTCCGAATCACAACAGACCAACACAAGCCATCCATAAAGCTTAGTTGAAAATCACTTGTTTTCCTAACAAACTTAGCCTAGTGGGAGACTCCTGGAAAAGTATTTATAATAATATCATATGTCTAAGTTTTATAATTTTTCATTTTTAAAAAGCCTCATCAATACTGTTTATAAGTGAGCTTAGAATGTTGTGTGCCAGGAACTAAGTCCCATGTGGAAGCTGTAAATGCCACGATATGATGGAAATGAGGACAAGTCAGCCTATAGCAGAATAAAAACAAGNTTCCAGAAAAGGATGCAGAAATGATCTCTCTTTGCCCATTCAACCAGAACTCTGTTAATACTCGAAATTGCTGACGTTTAGGACAGTGGCTTTATAACATCTCCTAACCTGTAGGTAGAGATCGCTCCAGAATTCTTGTCGCCAATCATGCTCACGGGTTTATTCGGCACCAGGAGAGGAGAGTCAATTCCTTTGGAGTCCCATTAGCATGATTAGTCAGGGCTGATAGGCAATATTAATCCCACAGGCACTATGCCCTTACTTACATCATCTCCATGTTGGTTAGTACCTACTGAGTGCTGGATCATGACCCTACGTGCAGACTCTCTCCTAGTGCTGCTGAACAAGGGGCAACAAATTTTCTGAGTTATGAGTAGAATGTGGCTATGCCTGGATGTGACGATGAATGATAGCATTTTATGTGAATCAGCTCGGGAAATCTTCACAAAGACCTTTAAGAAACTGGTCCAGTGTTAGTTCCATGTTCATTTAAGGAGACTTTGACATAGATACCTTGATGTAAGTGGGCAACCCAAATGCTGATGGAAGGAGTTTGGCTCTAGAGCCTAGGAGGTGGGTGGGGGTAGCTAGGAGGGGGAAGAAACATGAACCAATATTTGTGTTTGTAGGAGTGTGAGTAATCCCATCCACAAGCCTGGCTTGAGGCAAGGTTAGAAGACAGTGAATGCTCAGGCCAATACTTCTGATTGGAAGTGGTTAATAGAAGGGGGCAGAGTGGGGGTTAAGCATAACCACAGAACCTGTAAACCAAAGGAGGCTTGAAGAAAGAGCACAGATCCAGTTTCCCCTTCAACGACTTCATCTTTACTCTCATGTCTCCATGTAGAAAACAACTCAGAATTGCTTTAAAAAATTTTTATTTATTGTTTTTTTATATGTGTGTGAGTGTACTATCTGCATGTAGGTTGGTGTACCCTGTGTTGTGCAATGTCTTGGAGGTCAGAAGAGGGTGTTAGATTTCCCCTGGAAACTGGACTTAAAGATGGTTCTTAGCCGCCATGTGGATTGCTGGGAAATCGAACCCGGGTCTCTGCAAGAAAGAGTTGGTGCTCTTAACCACTGAGCTTCTCTCCAGGCCCCAGAATTGCACTTTTTGCAGGAACTGTGCTTGCCTGTCTATCTGCTAGACCGTTGTACCGAATGTCCTTCTACCATCTCAAATTCAATGTGTCCACAACAGAATGTTCCCCAATATTGAGCTCAAACCATGTGTCGGGTGCTAGCCTGAACCCTGGGTTTCCAGGATGAATGATCCATCACTATTTCTCTCCCAGATGGCAAAGTTAGCCAGAGCACAGATAGATCTCTAAAATGGAGAATTATAGTGGGTAGAAGTGTGGGTGGGGAGGGATATGGGGAGACAATGTATAGAGACTAACCGGGAGGAAGAAGGGATTCTCAGAGTAATGAAAGGGTCAACAAAAGTGAAAGGAACAGCCATAGGGTGTCAAGGCCACACAGAGTGTGCAGGAGCATGAAAAAGGACACAGGGAGATGGGCAGGGGTCAGAACCCCTAGGCCAGAACCCTGGGGGCATCTTCCAGTCAGTCCCTTACTAGCATGTACTGACAGTGGCCTTGAGTAGTTTAATCCACCGCCCATGCTGCAGCTACTTTTAAAACAGAGTCACTACTGAGCTTTAGACGCAATAGTACTTGCAAGTGTATTTGAGCAGTACATAGTAAGTACATCAGACACGTGGTACCTACCTTCCATTTCTCATTGCTGTGACAAAGGCAATTTTTGGAGGCTGAAGAGTTGATTTAGGCCCACAGTTTGAAGGTGCAGTTCATTATCCTGGGGAAGTCATGGCGGCAGGTGCTTGAGGCTGGTTGCATCACATCCGCAGTCAGGAAGTGGAGAGACAGGAACATTTGTACTCAGCCAACTTTTCGCTTTTTAAATATGGTCTAAGATTTCAGCCCATGAAATGGCACCACCTGTATTTAAGGAAGATCTTCTCATCTCAATTAAACAAATCTAGAAAACTCCCTCATGGAGCTGCCCAGATATTTGTCTCCAAGACTATTCTCTATCCTATCAAGATTAGCCATTGTGGTATCCACAGATACAAAAAAAAAAAAAAAAATCTATAGATGCTTCAGCCACTTCTCCAAAATGATATGATACTTGTATGTAATATATATTACATATATATATGCTTGATTCCTTGGCTGTAGAACCTGCAGATGTGGAGAGCTGGCTGCTCTCTGTAAGCATCAGTGGTTACCATCAGCAGCCTCTCCCTGCTACACACTTAGGCGCCAGTCCTGTTGATCCTTCTTTATGAACATCTTTCACCTTGGTTTACGCCTCTCTTGTCTAGGCCTTCACCATATCTGACTTCAGTGGCAACCTCTCAGCAGGCCCCTGGGCCTCTAATCCCTGTAATTTTGGTCCCAATTGTTTATTGGATTCTCTTATTTCTCTGTTCAAGATTCTCCATTGGCTCCCCTCCACTTAGGGTCCAGGTCAAACTTTCTCAGTCTTCTCCATTTCTGCCCTTGGCTTCAGGAGCGAGCTTACACTTTAGGGAGGCAGATGATTGAAGACTTCCTTAGATTTTCTGGGTGCATTCTCTGAAACATATCCCTTCCTTTTCCAGATCTCCTTTCTTCCCCCTGAAATCTTTCCATGTCACTTGCTGCTTCCTCTGGAACTTCTTAGAGTTAAAAAAGCTTCCAGTTTTGTACTGGGTTGAGTGAACTGTAAGACCCCAGAGAACAAGTGCTACATCTGCCATCTTTGTATTCCTGGTGCTTGTCATCATGACGGGCATGGAGTGCGTGACCAAGGCTTGGCTGTCTGATTGACTAAAAGACTGTATGGACTCTAGCTGTGAGAAGCCCAGTAGTCCATCCACCATGTAAAGTTGAAACCTTCTTCCCAACAACTTCCCTTCTGTGTGTGTGTGTGAGTGTGTGTGTGGTGTGTGTGTGTGTGTGTCCTACTGAGTTTAATTAGGGTTGCCTGAATATGCATGAGTGGGAAGTTAGTTACTAGAGCATGGGCAACTTCTCAGGGACTGTACCACTGAGGAAAGCATATTGAAGATCACAAGCACAATGACTTTCAGCCTTCAGAAAACAGGAAACAGGCCAAAGAGAAAAAAAACAACATTTATACTACAGCAAAATGAGATGCGACTGACTAAGGCTTATGCTTTGCTACTAAGGGACTCCAAGGAGCAATCAGTGACTCCTTTTGTCCTCTTTCTTCCTCCACCACCACACGGCTGGCATTCTTGTTATTATGCTCTACAGACACTCATACTCAACATTGATTAGGATCTTTTTAATTATGGTATTGCTGCAAAGCATCTAAGTGTTATTCTTTGACCTTCAGCCCTTCACAGTATATAAGTGTCTTCCTAGGGTAAAAGTAAATTGAAATTTTATTGTGATCCTATGAAGAATATTTTGTTTCTTTCTTGTAAAACATATATTTTTATAATAGTGTCTTAGTTTACTGCAGGATGCTATGTCACAAAATGGTTTCAACATCAGACATTTATTGCTTACAGTTCTGCACGGTAACAAGTCAGGACCAGGGTGCTGGCAGGTTCTGTGTTTGTTGAGAGCACACTTTCTAGATTACAGATAGCTACTCCATTGAGGCTCACATGGTCTGTCTTAGGGTGAGCTCATAAGGAGAGCAAGAACTCTGGCTTCTTTAAGATCTCTGGGTTCTTCTTCTAAGTACAGTAACCCCACCATTGGTCCCATCCTCTAAAGCTGGTTATCTGCTAAGTGACTGTCCCTAAATACCATCATATCAGGGCTTACAGCTTCAACATGGGAGTCCTGAGGACACAACATTCAGCTCATATAAACAGTGAGTGGAGATTTTTAAAAATGAAAATATAAACCTAGATAAATTTTATCCAGAGCTCCCAAGGAAGTTTGTAGAACAAGTGATTCAACCTAAGCTTTATGGAGGCTTGTGTTTGGTCCTGTTGTTGATTCTGGAAGTTACAAATAAAACCTGAGGCAGGTGGATCTTTGTGAGTTCAAGGCCAGCCTGGTCTACAGAGTGAGTTCCAGGACAGCTAGGGCTACAGAGAGACCCTGTCTCAAAAAGACAAAAAAAAAAAAATGTTTCCCATTCAAGATGAAAATAGCTGCTTCGGAGTCCTAGTGATGCTTCAGCACCCTGTGTTCTTGCTAAAGTCAACTTCTATGAGACTATGGATGTTTACATATACCTTATTTTTTTTTTTTTGGTCTTTTTGAGACAGGGTCTCTCTGTAGCCCTAGCTGTCCTGGAACTCACTCTGTAGACCAGGCTGGCCTTGAACTCACAAAGATCCACCTGCCTCAGGTTTTATTTGTACTTCCAGAATCAACAACAGGACCAAACACAAGCCTCCATAAAGCTTAGGTTGAATCACTTGTTCTACAAACTTCCTTGGGAGCTCTGGATAAAGTATTTATCTAGGTTTATATTTTCATTTTTAAAAATCCTCATCACTGTTTATATGAGCTGAATGTTGTGTCCTCAGGACTCCCATGTTGAAGCTGTAAGCCCTGATATGATGGTATTTAGGGACAGTCACTTAGCAGATAACCAGCTTTAGAGGATGGGACCAATGGTGGGGTTACTGTACTTAGAAGAAGAACCCAGAGATCTTAAAGAAGCCAGAGTTCTTGCTCTCCTTATGAGCTCACCCTAAGACAGACCATGTGAGCCTCAATGGAGTAGCTATCTGTAATCTAGAAAGTGTGCTCTCAACAAACACAGAACCTGCCAGCACCCTGGTCCTGACTTGTTACCGTGCAGAACTGTAAGCAATAAATGTCTGATGTTGAAACCATTTTGTGACATAGCATCCTGCAGTAAACTAAGACACTATTATAAAAATATATGTTTTACAAGAAAGAAACAAAATATTCTTCATAGGATCACAATAAAATTTCAATTTACTTTTACCCTAGGAAGACACTTATATACTGTGAAGGGCTGAAGGTCAAAGAATAACACTTAGATGCTTTGCAGCAATACCATAATTAAAAAGATCCTAATCAATGTTGAGTATGAGTGTCTGTAGAGCATAATAACAAGAATGCCAGCCGTGTGGTGGTGGAGGAAGAAAGAGGACAAAAGGAGTCACTGATTGCTCCTTGGAGTCCCTTAGTAGCAAAGCATAAGCCTTAGTCAGTCGCATCTCATTTTGCTGTAGTATAAATGTTGTTTTTTTTCTCTTTGGCCTGTTCCTGTTTTCTGAAGGCTGAAAGTCATTGTGCTTGTGATCTTCAATATGCTTTCCTCAGTGGTACAGTCCCTGAGAAGTTGCCCATGCTCTAGTAACTAACTTCCCACTCATGCATATTCAGGCAACCCTAATTAAACTCAGTAGGACACACACACACACACACACACACACACACTCACACACACACACAGAAGGGGAAGTTGTTGGGAAGAAGGTTTCAACTTTACATGGTGGATGGACTACTGGGCTTCTCACAGCTAGAGTCCATACAGTCTTTTAGTCAATCAGACAGCCAAGCCTTGGTCACGCACTCCATGCCCGTCATGATGACAAGCACCAGGAATACAAAGATGGCAGATGTAGCACTTGTTCTCTGGGGTCTTACAGTTCACTCAACCCAGTACAAAACTGGAAGCTTTTTTAACTCTAAGAAGTTCCAGAGGAAGCAGCAAGTGACATGGAAAGATTTCAGGGGGAAGAAAGGAGATCTGGAAAAGGAAGGGATATGTTTCAGAGAATGCACCCAGAAAATCTAAGGAAGTCTTCAATCATCTGCCTCCCTAAAGTGTAAGCTCGCTCCTGAAGCCAAGGGCAGAAATGGAGAAGACTGAGAAAGTTTGACCTGGACCCTAAGTGGAGGGGAGCCAATGGAGAATCTTGAACAGAGAAATAAGAGAATCCAATAAACAATTGGGACCAAAATTACAGGGATTAGAGGCCCAGGGGCCTGCTGAGAGGTTGCCACTGAAGTCAGATATGGTGAAGGCCTAGACAAGAGAGGCGTAAACCAAGGTGAAAGATGTTCATAAAGAAGGATCAACAGGACTGGCGCCTAAGTGTGTAGCAGGGAGAGGCTGCTGATGGTAACCACTGATGCTTACAGAGAGCAGCCAGCTCTCCACATCTGCAGGTTCTACAGCCAAGGAATCAAGCATATATATATGTATATATATTACATACAAGTATCATATCATTTTGGAGAAGTGGCTGAAGCATCTATAGATTTTTTTTTTTTTTTTTGTATCTGTGGATACCACAATGGCTAATCTTGATAGGATAGAGAATAGTCTTGGAGACAAATATCTGGGCAGCTCCATGAGGGAGTTTCTAGATTTGTTTAATTGAGATGAGAAGATCTTCCTTAAATACAGGTGGTGCCATTTCATGGGCTGAAATCTTAGACCATATTTAAAAAGCGAAAAGTTGGCTGAGTACAAATGTTCCTGTCTCTCCACTTCCTGACTGCGGATGTGATGCAACCAGCCTCAAGCACCTGCCGCCATGACTTCCCCAGGATAATGAACTGCACCTTCAAACTGTGGGCCTAAATCAACTCTTCCCTCCAAAAATTGCCTTTGTCACAGCAATGAGAAATGGAAGGTAGGTACCACGTGTCTGATGTACTTACTATGTACTGCTCAAATACACTTGCAAGTACTATTGCGTCTAAAGCTCAGTAGTGACTCTGTTTTAAAAGTAGCTGCAGCATGGGCGGTGGATTAAACTACTCAAGGCCACTGTCAGTACATGCTAGTAAGGGACTGACTGGAAGATGCCCCCAGGGTTCTGGCCTAGGGGTTCTGACCCCTGCCCATCTCCCTGTGTCCTTTTTCATGCTCCTGCACACTCTGTGTGGCCTTGACACCCTATGGCTGTTCCTTTCACTTTTGTTGACCCTTTCATTACTCTGAGAATCCCTTCTTCCTCCCGGTTAGTCTCTATACATTGTCTCCCCATATCCCTCCCCACCCACACTTCTACCCACTATAATTCTCCATTTTAGAGATCTATCTGTGCTCTGGCTAACTTTGCCATCTGGGAGAGAAATAGTGATGGATCATTCATCCTGGAAACCCAGGGTTCAGGCTAGCACCCGACACATGGTTTGAGCTCAATATTGGGGAACATTCTGTTGTGGACACATTGAATTTGAGATGGTAGAAGGACATTCGGTACAACGGTCTAGCAGATAGACAGGCAAGCACAGTTCCTGCAAAAAGTGCAATTCTGGGGCCTGGAGAGAAGGCTCAGTGGTTAAGAGCACCAACTCTTCTTGCAGAGGACCCGGGTTCGATTCCCAGCATCCACATGGCGGCTAAGAACCATCTTTAAGTCCAGTTCCAGGGGAAATCTAACACCCTCTTCTGACCTCCAAGACATTGCACAACACGGGTACACCAACCTACATGCAGATAGTACACTCACACACATAAAAAAACAATAAATAAAAATTTTTTAAAGCAATTCTGAGTTGTTTTCTACATGGAGACATGAGAGTAAAGATGAAGTCGTTGAAGGGGAAACTGGATCTGTGCTCTTTCTTCAAGCCTCCTTTGGTTTACAGGTTCTGTGGTTATGCTTAACCCCCACTCTGCCCCCTTCTATTAACCACTTCCAATCAGAAGTATTGGCCTGAGCATTCACTGTCTTCTAACCTTGCCTCAAGCCAGGCTTGTGGATGGGATTACTCACACTCCTACAAACACAAATATTGGTTCATGTTTCTTCCCCCTCCTAGCTACCCCCACCCACCTCCTAGGCTCTAGAGCCAAACTCCTTCCATCAGCATTTGGGTTGCCCACTTACATCAAGGTATCTATGTCAAAGTCTCCTTAAATGAACATGGAACTAACACTGGACCAGTTTCTTAAAGGTCTTTGTGAAGATTTCCCGAGCTGATTCACATAAAATGCTATCATTCATCGTCACATCCAGGCATAGCCACATTCTACTCATAACTCAGAAAATTTGTTGCCCCTTGTTCAGCAGCACTAGGAGAGAGTCTGCACGTAGGGTCATGATCCAGCACTCAGTAGGTACTAACCAACATGGAGATGATGTAAGTAAGGGCATAGTGCCTGTATATCCCAAATCTAATTGGCTATTGACTCTCTCCTTGGAGGAATAACCCGTGGCTGATGCCACAAGCTTACATCCTCTACAGGTTAGGAGATGTTATAAGCCACAGTAAGACCCTGTCATATTTAACAGGGTGGGGAAATGTAATTCATGGATTAACATATCATCCAAACATATGTGTCTATGCCAAAGTAACCTACCATAACTATTAGTGCTGCTTAAATACCTATATATCTAATTGCTTGTGCTTCATTAGTAGGATCGAAAGGTTACTCCTGGACAAACTGTCAGCCCATGAAAGGAAACAGCCAGAATTGACCAGAGTCCAAGTCAACAGCTCCAGAGAGAGTGGACTGTTTTACTTCTCATCCACCTGTGCCCCTTTTCTAAGCCTAGGGAACAATCTGCGGAAGAGGGGGCGTGGTAGAATGTAAAGGCTGCGATTGGGGTGAATGGTGAAACTACAGCAATGTAGTCTGGACACTCATTTGATCAACTTGATTGAACAAACAACCTGTCACCCCCCACTGGATGGTGGGGCTGTAGGTGTTTGGGCACAACAGCCTGCAGATAGGTTTTGCATGAAGGATGCTTGTACTCATGGATTATCACTTATAGCTAAAAATGAAAAAAAAAAAAAAAGAGAGAAAGATGCAGGACAGTTATGGCAGAATGCATGATCTGGGATGGGGTGGGGGTGGGTGGGAAGGGAAAGGGAAATATGCCTGATCTGAATTGGAAAATGATGTATGAAATGCACAAAGCATCAATAAAAATTAAATTAAAAAAAAAAGTTCAAGGACAGAATCCAGACAAACATCAGCCTAAATAGGGAGGTCTAAAAGAAGAAGCAGCTTAGAAGGGGAGGATAAGCTGGGCATGGTGGATGCCTGCCTTCAGTCTAGGCTTGGGAGGCAGAAGCAGGCGATGCTCTGTGAGATCAAGGTCAGCCTGGTTTACCTAGCCAGTTCCAGGCCAGCTTGGGCTACAGGGAGACCCTGTCTCAAAAGACCAAAAAGGGGGGACCAGGAGGGCATGGACTAGGTTTCCTTCCCCTCTTCTGCTTGCTTTCTCTTCTCTGGTCACAATCCCTCTTTAGCTAGCCTTGAATGTGACAGGCTCGTACCTGCCACAGGACCTTGACATGCATCTCCAATTTGCTGTCAGTCTCCCCCCATAGAGTAGACTAGCCTGTTTCTTTCCTTCTAAACATTTAAGTCTCTGCTCAAATATCTACTTAGAGAGCCAATCCCTATGTGAAACAGCCACTGCTGTACTGTCATCTCTTTGGGTCCCTTATGAAGCCTCCTGAGATCCCAGGCCACCAGCTCAAGGCCAGCCCTGCCAGTCCAAAGACAAAGCTCTTCTTGGATGCAGCTGGGACAAGACCCCTGTGCCTTCCTTTCTATGGCCAGTCACTTTCTCCCAAACAATCTAGTCACCCATCTTTAGCCTTGTGCATATGGTTACATAATGAGCTAAAAGTGGTTAAAAACCTAAACTTTATTTAAAGGACAAGCAAAGAAATATCAATGGTGAGAATAAAGATTGAGGTTTTTAAAAACTCAGAAATGTACAAATTATGTCATTTATTGAACAGATATTTATTAGAAGGCATATTATAATTATTTTTTTAGCCTCATCTCATTCCATGTTCCTAGAACATTTGAGTTAGACAGCAGCCTAAGAGAAAAAAAATCATTTAAAACATAGGAAGACCAACTGGAAGACCAATTCTAATACAATATTGAAAATGCATATTGGAAGGGAAGCTAACAAGGTTCACTGGAAGCCAGATTTCTCTCTCACCTTAGGAACCTGAATCATGTGGTCTACAATATAACTAACTGTTCATTCTCTTGGCAACCTTAGTGCTAAACTTAGGAGCAAAGCATTTATTAGATCAGGCAAATGAATATAAAAATTGAATCCTCTAAATTCTGGGCATATATGAGACTATATATATATATATATATATATATATATATATATATATGCTCTGGATGAAGAAATAAAGCATAGACCATGTTTCAACTCTTCACTGGCTCCCAAGCAAATCCTATGAACTACTCAATGATCATTTTAAGCAACTGAGAGAGACAGAGAGAGACAGAGACAGAGACAGAGAGAGAGAGAGAGAGACCCCCCTTTAACCTTGGGAAATGACATCATGTAGGACATCGGTTTTCAAATCTTTTTCAATTTCTTTAAGTTTCTGAAGTGAAACCTGTGTAATTCTTAAGCACCCTCCCCAAATATTAGCCATCTTTTCCTTTAATGAGTCAATATATATACTCCTCAAAGTAATTTCACTTATTATGACTTCATTGTCCCACCTGGGTGCTCACTGAATCTTCTAAAGCATCTAGAAATTTATAGAACTGATTATTATGTAAACTTATTACTGGCAGTATCCAGAGGGCAGCATCTTCAATGATGAAGAAAAAGAAAATAGAATTTAGATATTTCTGATGGGAAAAGGTGTTAAAAAAAATGGTGTTATTTTGGTGATTGATATGTCTTTAACACCATCAGAATAATCAATTAGGTCCCAGATAGCAACCCAGGAAAGACGAAGCTGAGTGTCAAATGTGAGGGATATTAACAATCATATCCTGAAATAAATACTCTGGGTGGAGAAATAAAGCAAGCAGAGACCACGTTTCAACTCTTGACTGGCTCCCAAGCAAATCCTGTGAGCTACTCAATGATCATTTTAAGCAGCCGAGAGAGAGAGAGAGAGAGGGAGAGAGAGAGAGAGAGAGGGAGAGAGAGAGAGAGAGAGAGAGAGAGAGAGAGAGAGAGAGAGAGACCCCACCCCTTTAACCTTGGGAAATGACATCATGTGGGACATCACCACCTGGTGACTGGAACCTCCACAGCTTGGAGCAGCCCCTGCCCTCTCGTCAACCTCAGGATTCACGGGGTCCCTGCAGAACACCCCCTGAAGATTGCTCACAATCTTCCCGTTCACGCTCCAAACTAGATGTTATCACAACTGACTGCAAACAAGGGGAGTGGGCACATGGATTTCTTGCTTCCCATAACCCGCGCTCACCACCCTTTCCCATAAAGGACTAAAGAGAATTGCTTTTTTTTTTTTTTTTCCCACGCAAACAGCAATGTTAGTAAGAAGCAGCCTTGAGATTTCTCTCTGAATCTCTAATCTTCGCACTGATTCCCCTTGCCTTCGGAATTGTGCAATGCCCTACATGTCTACACACTTCCGAGTACTTATATACATTCTTTAACCAGGAAATAGAGTGCAGGAACCATGCCTTCTACTGCCTAAAAACTTTCATTGCTAGTCTGATTCCCCTTTTGCGTTAAAGACAGACATATTTCGGTGCATATTATTTTAACTGCACAGCATCTGTCAGAGATGTTCTCGTCTCTCTTTACAGATAGAGGCCAGCGGGAGCAGAAAAGTTTAAATAACTTGTCCAAGGTCAGTCAGGGACAAGACAGACGCCGTGGGAACACACATCTCCCAAATCCAAGGCTCGCATCCCTGAACTGGGACCTGATACCCAGCGTCCTTTCTGCGGGCTCAAGAATTTTCCTGGAGTCCCGAAGCTCCCGGCTCTGAGGAGTTTGTGGTCCCCAGAGTCTGCCAACAGTTACTCGCCTCCCATCTCAGACCAGGGATTCCGCCCCCTCTCCTGCAACCCCTCTGATGGAGCTGAAGCCCGAAGTTTGCCGGGGTGCTAGGATGGCTCCCACGGTCCCGCCAGCCCGCGCCCGCCCTCCTTACCGTAAGCGGTGAGGGAGGCCATCCTGGCCCGCGTCCCCCGCACGCTGGCCAGCGCATCGGCTAGAGCGGCGGCCTGCGCCCCGCTCCCCTGGACGGCGGGCACCCTGCCCGGGGAGTGCATGCGCTCGGCTCCCGCGCCGGGCCGCGCAGCTCCTGAGCATGCCCAGTCGGCAGCCAGCCGCGCTGCTCCGCTGGACCAGGCTGGGCTGGGCCGCGAGGGCGTGGGCAATCCGCGCGCTCCGGGGCCGGCGCGGATGGAACCTGCGCTGCAGGACGCGCGGCGGGAGAGCAGAGGGGAGCGAGTGGCGTGGGAGGCGCGGGGCGGCGAGCGTGGACCCGAGCTGGGTCCCCTCCAAGCAGGGCTTCCCTGCCCCTGACCCCCGGCCCGAGGTGATGCCCGGAGGATCTGCAGCTTCCCTGAATTCCCCTCAGGCTTTTCCTAGGCAAGTTCCACTGACGAGCTTGCAGGGGACGCAGGGGGTGGGTCCCGCTGCCTGTGACTGGCAAGATGCCCAGCCTAGGGGATGGGCTTGGAAAGCGTTGGCCTGGCCTTCAGGCCAAAGCCCAGGGGACAGTGGCAACCTTGACTTGAGGACTTTCAGTGAAGACCTTGCCCACCAAGCCCCAAGTTCTGATCCCACCCTCAGCACACTATCCTGTCACCTCTAGTTCGACTTTGGAAGCTATGACCAACCTTCTGTCTCACTCTGACTATGGGACATCTGACTTTTGTTGATTGTTGAATGACTGAATGGACCCTTCTGTGCGTCCACCCTGCAAGCCCCACCTGTCCTGTTTTGAGGGCTCTGGGTTTGGAATCCGCTGGTTAGGAAATGGAATAGATGGTTGCAGAGGTCTGGGAAGCCTGTGGCAGCTGTGGGTGATGGAGCAGGAGAGAAAAGAAGAGGCTGCCCAATGCCCATGGGGTCAGGCTTACCTGAGGCTTTGCAGTTCCCAGCTGTAGCCTTGGGAACACAGTGATCACATCCTGGAGATCATGGCGCTAGGCTGATTGTCCCGGCCATGAAAATGACAACAACAACAGTGCAATGAATTCGAGTGGAGGAAGAACTTGAGGCTGTGGTCGCCCATCTAAGCCTGCCTGACAGGGCCCTCTAGACGCCCATCTTGGCCTCAGCAGGCTCTGTTCCACCTCATCCCTCACCCCCACCTGGCTGGGTGCTCATCTTAGTTTGTTCCCCCTCCCGGCAGCCCTTCCTAAGGCTGGAGCTGCCTCAGCCAACCCCCTGTAGACCAGGCGGTGCAGTCCCGTCCTCCATCCTCCAGTTCCTTCTCCAGGCCTCACTGTTTCAGCCCAGGCGCAGTGATGAGGAAGGACAATGATAATGAGTTACAAATTACACTCTAATTCTTCTTGGCAGTTCTTTCTAATTAGGAAGGAACTAAAAGGTAGTGTCTAATTAATTAACGTGTCTTTTAAGGCTTCATGAACTTGTGTCCATACAAAGCAAGTCTAAAATATTCAATCCTTTGGCAGAATTAAGTTTGTGAGTCTTGGGCTTCTTCAGGAGGAACTGATGGCAAAATACATCTCATTCCTTGTCAGGCTGGTAATGAACCTGTCGGTTTCTCTCAGGTCCTGTACTATGATTGAAATCTTAAAGTAGCCTACCTGGGCCCCTGTGTGCAGTAGGAAGAAGGCTCTATGCCTGCCTCCCATCCTTTGGGGAACAAATGCAAATGAAGAATTGTGCTATTCTGCAGGGCAGGCAGCAGTTCTCTCTCTCTGTAGGATTCACACAGGACTTTACTGAGGAAGTGACATTTGAAAGATGAGTCCAGGGTTTGTAAGTTGCTCATAAAATGTCCCTGATAAGCTTGTCAGTCAAGCTTTCTTATGTTTTATTCATTTACCATTTTCAGGGGTAAAATATGAACTCCCACGACCTTGATGAAAGTTGTATTCTAAATCTTTCCAGGACAATGTTTTTCCCCATGATAGATTGAAGAAAACTAATTTTCTTCTTTATTGTGTTTTATAGATTCTATATAGGAGTGGGGCTGGCGAGATGGCTCAGCAGTTATGAGCACTGGCTGCTCTTGCAGAGGACCTGGGCTTAGTTCTCAGCATCCACATAGCCACCAACAGCCATCCGTGACTCCAGTTCCAGGGCATCTGATACTCTCCTCTGACCTGTGGTGCATTTTGTAGCCAAAACACTCAAACACATAGAATAAAAATAAATAAAACAAAAATTAAAGAGAAATAAATGACATTTGTGTTTCTTTACAGAATAGCCACTTGCATGTCATCAGTTTCTGGGTGTTGCAATAGTTGTACAGATAATAATATTTTATGCTCAGAATAATCTGGTTGGAGTTCAAGTTCACCATCTCATTTTGTATTCATAGCAAGGAATGACATCATTACATACATCACATCAGACTGCAAAAAAAACAACCGTGTCTTAAAAAGCCATTTCCATTGTCATAGAAAGAAACTACTTTAAAAAAAAAGATTGCCTTTCTAGTTCACAATGAACATTTCAAAATTAAGAGTCATGAACAACAAATATTTATTCTGAAATTTTCCCATTAAATTGTCTGCCTGGAGCTGGGCATGGGTTTATCCTTTAATCCCAGCTCTCTCACTCTGACAGAGGCAGGGGGATCTCTTGTGGAGTAGAGGCCAGCTGGATAGACATAATGAATTCCATCTAGAGCTACAGAGAGATCCTGCAGAAAGAAGGAAAAGAAAGGAAAGGAAAGGAAAGGAAAGGAAAGGAAAGGAAAGGAAAGGAAAGGAAAGGAAAAGAAAAGAAAGAAAGAAAGAAAGAAAGAAAGAAAGAAAGAAAGAAAGAAAGAAAGAAAGAAGAAAGGGAGAGAGGGAAGGAAGGAGGGAAGGAAGGAAGGAAGGAAGGAAGGAAGGAAGAAAGGAAGGAAGGAAGGATCCAGTCCTCTGGACAATGAATCACACAACAGTATTTGGGTCTTTTTTTTCCCCTACAGTGCTTTCCACAGAACTCTAGAAAATAGAAACCCAATAAATGTTCATCACTGACTGACAGAAGACAGGGAGCTGAGAAGGTTTAGAAAAGAGCACAGACTCTGTCTGTCTGAGTTCGTACTGTACACTTACCACGTTGTTGTGTTGGGCCAGTCCTTAGCCCTAGGTTTCTATTTATTGTAAAATGGAAGTAGCAACAGCTACAGTGCAGACTCGTTGGAAGTTTTGAATAATTTATATGTATAAAACCTTTGAAACAGTCCTAAGATGTAGTGGAGCAGACCTAGAATCCCAACGTTTGGCAGGCTGATGCAGAAAAACATAAGTTCGAAGCCAAACTGGAATACATAAGGAGACCCTCTTAAAAATAAAAAAATAGAAAACCAGTTCTCAATATCTGTTTATTACCACTATTATTACCACATCCAGTCTTCTGGGACTCTCTTGAGGAACCCCAGGACTGCCAACCACTTAGTATTTTCTTTCCATTCCTGTCACTAAAGAATGATCTTCAGAATATTTAATAGTTAATACTTCATCACGCAGCACAAATCAAGCAGTAACTCTAGACATGCCATCTTTAACCCTTTAGCTCCATTGATGAGGAGAAGTTCAGAAGATCCAAGATGACAGGCATCATTTTTAAACAACTCTAACATGTATTGAAAATACTCCAGTTTGCTTTTCTCGTAATTCCTCTCTGAGTTCTCTTAGTGACATTGACCAAGAAAACAACAACAGCAGCAAAGAAAATGAAGCTATCAAAGAAACTGAGCCTGCTGACACCCAGGGACCAAGCAAGCCTCAGGCATCAGGCTATGCTCCATTCTGTCACTGAAATCAGGCTTATTTTCTCTAGTGTTTAAAATTCCCAAGAAGAACATAATCTTAAAGTTTCACTCATTTTTAAAAAAAGTAAAGTTTGAAAGCTAAACAATTTAAAAATGTCACAGTAAATATATTTGGGAAGGTGAGAATTATCTAAGTAACAAAAATTTATAATATTTCTCAAACTTCAGTGTTTGACACTTGATTAATTCTCAGTGTTGTCTGAAATGTAAATGAAATGCAAATTGTCCATTTCAATTGTGATTTCAGACAAAAGTTGCAAGATGTCATATGTTTGAGGAGAAATCTCAGAAAGATACTTGCTCAACTTTCACAAATTTTCCTAGCTCTAAAGATGGGTATTTTTTGCAGAATCAGGGTCCAAAAGTTCACATTGCAGGCATCTTTGTAAGAAACTCCTGAGGCATGGCCTATTTTATATTGCACACCTCGGGACTACAAGGTCTATTTATATTCTACTTAAGCTCCTGATGTAGTTTGAGTCTTAAAAAAAAACACTTTGTGAATTTGGGGATAACAAGTTTCAGTAAACTAAAATTGCCCCTCAAACCAACTCCAATATACACCTTCCCCTAAATATGATACATTGAAATGAGGCAGTTTCATAGGGATCTGTTGCATTCTGTCAGTATAATTGTAGGTAAATCACATTACCAAGATATTGCTATATCCAAAAGTTCTTCATGATTAAAAAGACTTTATAACACAAAAAGGAGTATGGAAGTTTAAATAGAAAGCACTGTGCACAACTCATTGAGATCTGTTGTGGTGGCTTTTGTTCTTCAATCTGTCTGCTCAACATCTGCAACACTCATTACTCCTCTCAATTGTCCCATGACCAAAAAGAAATGGACACAAGACACAGCACCAGTTATATCCCGAGGCTTGCCTCTGAGAAAAACAGACCTGAATGACCTTTCCAATATACTTTCTCTGCTTTAATTTTAGTACTAGAAACCTAGTTATGTTCACAATAGAAAGGTACTCAGCTAAATTTGTAATCTCCTAGCTTCCTTTGCAGCTATGTGGGGGCACCTGGGACTATCAGAACATTTAAATGTGGGATCCGCTTACCCCAGTGATTGCACATGATCTGCTGGTACCTTTCCCCCTATTCATTCTTCTTTCTTGTGGAAATGACTATTAGAATTCTCAGTCATTAGGAGCCAGTGTAAGAAAGGCCCAACAAATCTCAGGGATATAAATGTGGACGTTGTCAACCCCATAAACCAATACCAGGAAACATCTGTTTCCTGGCTTCATTTTATATAAGAAAAATTAACTGTTTTAATAATCCAGGCCAGTAACGCTATGTATCTTATTACCTTCAACTAATAACTGCCCTGATGTTACCCCTCCTCACTCCAGTCTTTTGTGTAATAAGGTATCAAATAAAGCTTTTCTTTAATCCCTAATGGAATTCAAGAATTGGGATTCCTGGCACATTAATTAGAACAGCTGTCCTCGCACCTGTCTACTAATGAGCTGCCCCACAAGAATTTTTGCTGTCAACTGTAAAATCAGCACTCTGGTAAATAACTATTTATATTGTTCTGAAAACTGCCCTGTACCCAAAACTCAAATGCTGAAACATACTTGAGATACTCATCTTTTTGAGATGGGATTGTATGGCTGATGGATTTCCTAGATTCTTCATGTTTTTGCTGTGGCACTAGTCGGAGCGTTAAGGACACATTGGCTGTGAAAAGTTATTACGCAGAAGGAAAAACACTGAGGGAAAGATTTTTCCGGATGATTAAGTGAAAGCACAGTTGATTACTAAAGTCTAAGCTCAGAGGATTTTGCACTGTATTGAATACAGGATACAATTTCTGCCTTAGGTTGAACCATAAAATTTGGGAGGAGAAGATAATTCTTTGGGTTACAAGTGAATATATAAGATGAAACTCGATCCAAGCACAGTAGTGTGTGATCTCAGCACTTAGGAGGCTGAGATAGGAGAATCACAAGTTCAAAGACCAGCTAGGCCTACACAGCAAGATCCTATTAGGAAAAGAAATGAAAGGAAAAGGAAAACAAAAAAGTAAAAGAAAGGATGAAGCAAAGAATAAGAACAATCCCAGGGAACTTTCTCTAAATACTTGGTCTGAGCTGGGAAAAGTAGCTTACCTTCATCTTTCTCATGTAGCCTTCACAGCTGTCATTATTAGTAGCTCCAGCTTATAGCTGCAGAAACACTCAGGACAATTCAACTTGCCTGCACTTACGCAGTTAGTAAGAAGCAGAGTGAAGCCTGCCCAGTGCCAGAGGTGTATGATCTCAGCACACTCCATAGTCACGACCCCAGTGGCTCCCAAGATTTTCAAGCATGACAATCTCTTCTAGCACTGTGAAAATTCACTGGTCAAGGGGCTGGAGAGATGGCTCAGTGGTTAGGAGCACTGGCTGCTCTTGCAGAGGACCCAGGTTTGATTCCCAGCACCCACATGGCAGCTAACAACCATCTATAACTCCAGTTCCAGGGAATCCAATGCCCTTTACTCACTTCCATGGGCACTGTAAGACATTTGTGCATACACTTACATGCTACCAACATACTCATACATATAAAACAAAAATGATAAATAAAATATTTTAAAATTCACTGACTGAATACATAGTGATAAATCTGCTGTACCCCCCAGTGCTCTTAAAAGACCCTGCATTGTGTTTATCATCCATATACATTTGTAACGTTACTGTCTGTATAGCCTCAAGATCCAGGATCCACAGACTCCAAAGACATTGTTTTTTGGACAGGGAAATTTATGCAACCATTGAAATACTTTCTTGCTCTCCCCATGTTGTAAACTGTGTCAGTCCTGATCCCCTGTGTAGCAAATGCCATGACGTGCTTAGATGTACAGATCTCCTGAGGGAAGTGTCTATAGAGGGTAGTGCAGGAAGGACAAGAGTGATCTGGAAGAGATTTCAGATCAGCCTGTAGGTTCAAAGCCTGCAGCGAGGGAGAGTGGGACTGGGCAGGAAGATCCTCAGACTGGAACACAGTTTTGAGAAGGCCCTGGCCAAGTGATAAGGAGTTCCTGAGCCAAATCTGCACCTAATGGGAATTCTGCATTAAACCAGCACAGTGGGCAAGCCCAAAGCCCACACCCAGTCACTGATCAGAAGTTGTCAGTCAATCAACCAGGAGTTGTCAATCAATGATGCATCCTATGCAGATTGGGTTTTTTAAATTATATTTCTTTTTTATATTTTACTTTTTAAAATGGTCTTTTTGAGACAGGGTCTCTCTAAAGCTCCAGCTGTCCTGGAACTCACTATGTAGATCAGGTTGGTCTTGAACTCACAGAGATTCACCTGCCTCTGCCTCCCAAGTGCTGGGATTAAAGGCATGTGCCACCAAACCTGGCAGTTAAAATCAACGTTTTTATTAGTTCTTTGATAATTTCATTCGATGTATGTTGATCATAATCATCCTCTACTGTTCTCCTTGATCATTTTTTGAAGGAGATAGAGCAGCACATCTCCAAAGCAGTCATAAATTAGGAATCCTGGAAATGACCCAAGAACTTCAATTTTCAGATAAGAACAATGAGGCCCAATTACATTCATCTACATAATTAGGGTGAGAATTTACTTGATTCAACTCTCCCGCCACCAAGTGCTCTAGCACTTTGAGTCCAATTCCCCTTTGCACTAAGTCACTGGGGGAAGATGTTTAACCTCTCTAAGCTTTCTTATCCTCCTACAGTCTGAACGATAATGGCTTCTATCTCAAAAATTGCTGTGAGCTTTAAAAGAGAAAACATGAAAAATGCTTAGCCTTGTACCTGGGACATACTGATTACTGAAAATTTGGTAATGATTATTTTTTTCCATCCAATGTTTTTCTACAAGACACCAATTAACTAAAAGTGCAGAGAAGATCTTGCTGCACCGCTCACTTTCTAGGCAATTTATTCCCACCGTTCATCGAAAAGTTATCCAGTTCCCAGGGAGTTATTCCTAAATGGCAATCCCATGCTTGCAAAAACTCTAATTTTTAGTAATTCTGTCACTATTCCAAATACTACAAAGTCAGATGGCCTGTGTGCTGAAAAGAGACAAATGTATTACAAATACGCAATTAAAATGCTTTTAGAAAGACTTATTCAGCAAATATTTAGAATAAAATCATTTAGTGCTTCAATATTAATTCAGTTAACTTTAATGCAGGATAAAAATAAGTCTTTTGATATTTAAAATCCAATTCAATGTCTTAAAATATTTACTAAAAGTGGAAGGGAACAAATCAATGTTGCACCGCCAAGGTCGAGAGGTAATGTGCATGTTCTTGGAGAGGCTCCGAGAATCTCGAAAGCTCATCTCTGGCTTCCCAGAAGGCTTCCTGAAAGGCCAAAGGAAGTGGGCATTGCAAGAGTGAAGGCCAGGCTGACCCTGGGGTGCCGTGTCAGGAGGAGAAATGAGACTCCTCCCAAAGACCATGAGCTCTTGCTGAGGCAAGAAAATTAGACACCAGGTTGAAGTCAGCCGGGGTTGCACAGTGAATTCCAGGGCTGCATGGGCTACATATTAAGACATTATTTGAGAAAACATTAAAAAAAAATGCTAGCATAACAATGAGTGTAGTTGACACTGCACTTAAAAAATAGTTAAGATGACAGAAAAGAAAAGTAATGGAGGAGTTTGTATAAGGGGGTGGGAGGGAGGGTGTAAGAGAACTCTGGATTTTCAGTTCAATTTTGCTATAAATATAAATTTCTCTAAAAAGGAAAGACCGCCAGTTAAAATATTAAAAAGGATACTTAAGTGAAAAAGGCCAGACACAAAGAGCATAAGTATTAGTCTATTTATTAATATATGAAATGTCCAGAAAGACTAATCTATCAAGAGTGAAAGTAGAGCATGGTTGTCAGTCCCATGGGAAGGAGGGTGTGTGTCGCTTCTGGTTAGGATGGTAGAAGAGAAATTGGATCCAGTTGTGCACTCGATATCAAGCATAACGTTGAACATCTGATGAAAAGTTACCTGATTTAGGGTAGCAAAATGGCTCAGCAGGTAAAGGTACTTACTGCCAAGCCTGATGACCTGAGTTCAATTCCTGGAACCTACATGGAGGAGGGGAGCTAACTTCCCCAAATTGTTCTCTGACCTCCACATACACACCCACCATTGCCTGTGCATACCCTCCCCCACAAATATAGAAACACACAATAAAGAAAGTAAGTGAATAAATAATTGTGTGTAGTTACCTGACCTGAGGTCAGGCTCAGGGGTACCTGCCTGTGGTACCAACTACTTGGGAAGCTTAGGCAGGAGAAGGATGGGTTTAAGGCCAGTCTGAGCTGTTATTGTGAGATCATGTCTCAAACCACCACCAACAACAAAAAGACACAATTACACACTGCCTATAGAAACTTTCTTTTTAGTAGAGATAAATATTTAAGAAAGGGAGATGGTAATACTGTGCTAACATAAATATGAATAAAGGGGAAATAGTTCTGTGAGCACCAAGTAGATGTCACAACAAGAAGTATAACTAGAGAGGAGGGAGAGATATTTTTGGTCTCTTTGAGACAGAGTCTCCCCTTAGTCCCAGGTAGCCTGGAGCTCACTATGTAGACCA
The DNA here is from genome assembly GCA_009823505.1 of Rhizomys pruinosus. Lineage (NCBI taxonomy): Eukaryota > Metazoa > Chordata > Mammalia > Rodentia > Spalacidae > Rhizomys > Rhizomys pruinosus. Next base: position 3,330,029 of record VZQC01002875.1, read on the forward strand.
GGCTGGGATTAAAGGCCTGAGCCACCAGGCCCAGCAAGGGAGAGATTTTTACATGAAAAAAGAGGATTTACTAATTCCCAGTATGTATGCACTTAAGCACAGATCTTCAACATATTTGAAGCAAAAGGAGAAAAGACTAAAATTTAAAAGTTTCTATATGAAACAGGGAAAATGCTTTGTGATCTAGGGATAAAGGGTTATTGAATAGAGTATTATATATATATATATATATATATATATAGAGAGAGAGAGAGAGAGAGAGAGAGAAGAGAGTATTATATTATATGTATATATCTATCACTACAAAAAGAAAAATGATTCATGCTTCATTAAAATGAAATTTGCTTTTAGAAAGTTAAAGGAGCCAGGCATGGTGGCACATGCCTTTAATCCTAGCACTGGGGAGGCAAAGGCCAGGTGGATCTTTGTGAGTTCAAGGCCAGCCTGGTACCTACAGAGTGAGTTCCAGGACAGCTGGGGCTACAGGGAGACCTGTCTCTGAAAGACAAAAAAAAAAAAAAAAAAAAAAAAAAAAAAGAATATATAAAGAACTCTCAGCATAAAACCACACAATTTTTTAATGAGCTAAAAGAGAACATACATAAATGACCAATCAGTACATTAGATGTTAAAACATGTTATTACAGAAATGCAAATCAAGAGATCACTAGAATGTCTTACACTGGAAGGTTAACAATACCAAGTGTCAAGTGTCGGATGTTACGGTTTGCATAGGAAATGTCTCCCACAAGCTCATGCATTTGAATGCTTCTTCTCCAGCTGGTGGTACTATTTTAGAAAATTTAGGATGTAAAGTTTGACATAAGAAAGTAGGTTACTTGGGGTGTGTCCTGGAGGTCCCTATCTTATCTAGACTCCATTCTCTCACTCTACTTCCTGTCCATCATCCAGTGAAGAAGCTCAGTGAAGAATTCGGCCATATTCTCACAATACCACACTACTCTGCCCCAGCATATATGTCCAAACAACCATGAACTGATCCCTCAGAGACCATGAGCCAAAAGGAATCTTTTCTTCTTCATGTTGTGTCAAGTGTTTTGTCACAGCAACGAAAAAACCTAGTTAACTCTCTAAACATCCACTCTTTAGTTATTCACTGCTGAATGTTAAGAACAACTTTATTTATAATAGACCCAAACTGTAAACAACCATGTCAGTAGTTGCAGGGCAACATTAAGAAATTGTGATATACTCAAATGGCATTAATGGAAAAGGAACTGACAAGTGGCATAAGCAAAGGATTTCAGTCCATTATGCAGAGCAAAAGAGGCATAAAGAACATGCAAAGCAAGGCATGACTTCAGGTGAAATGTGAAGGGAAGCTTAAGCTCAGCTCTAGTGACTGAATGATCAGTGGTTGCCTGATGCCTGGAAGGGGAGGAGGCCGAAAGGAAAATAGGGGGACTGAGGAAAATCCTACATTTTGCTAATGGTGACAGAAAGGTGTGGACATTCACCAAACCTTTCAAATGCATGCATTTTACTATTTATAAATTATATCTTAAATTGATTTACAAATATAAAGTCTCACATGACCCATTCTAATCTATAAACTATTTGTGTCCTGAGTTTACTTTCAAATGGATTCTATTGAAATACTGAGGCCCAGCACACCTCATCACCTATGGTCGGTGCACATCTTTAGCTGCTAACTATGTGTCCTCCTTTCTGACTTTCCCAGGGGGAAGCTATTTTGCAGCCATCATGAGATTCCAGAATCATTTGTCCCGTCCATAACCAGCACACACTTTTAGCCTGATTTCTCAGGAGAGTTCCAAGCCTAATGGAGACACTTTACTCCTTTCTTCCCGCCCAGAAGTGACAGCGGTGGGCAGACCACAGGTACAGCACTGTCCTACCTTACCGCCTCCTCTACAAGGTGAATTTTCAGATCAATAGGGAAACTAGCAATCTTGGTTTGTTGTTTTTTTTCTCTTTGTCTTTTCATGCAGTTTCCTTGGCCAACTAACTTCATTTGTGGAGAAGGCACATTCATTTTTCTTACTTCTTAGAAAGCTCAGACTGACAGAGGGATGACCTGACTCTTAGCAGTGAGTTTAATTCCACTGGAGAACAAGATCTTGATTTTTTCCAAAATTCATTTTTTGGGATCAGCCATGAATAGGACTAACTTGGTGGGCAGTAATTCCAGTAATTCAATCCCTGTTGTATTTAATTGTTTTGTTTGTTAAATGGAAGGTTCTTAACAGGACTCCACCTTTTCATGATTGTTGGACTTAAGAATTTCTGTAAAATGTTGGGAGAGCTCAAGTTACTTTCTGCATATAAAGAAAAAAAAATATTTTTGAAGAAAAAAAAAAGAGTGAAGATCCCCGTCAGACTGCAATGTCTTCACCCCAGTGTTCTTTTCAGACAAATTGTGAGCAGAAAACAATGTAAATTCTATGATGCAACTTCCAACCTTTCATTAGTAAATGATTGCAAGATGTCACAGACTGCCCTCAGCAAGAGTTGCTAATCTACTACATGAAGCGTTCTGCTCAAGGTCCCTAACAGCATTAGACAGGATATTTCAAGCGTATAATTGCAGGTACACCCTTATTTTTCAGATTAATGAGACGATCTTTCAGGCTGTTCCATTTCAACAATGCTGTCTTTATCCCTCCTGGGGTTTTCAAAAGCTTTTAGGATCAAATCAGGTGACTTGCGAATGTCTTTTCTGAATGTGAAAGCTTTGAACAGAACTTGATAACTTTCAGGATATGCATTGAAGACCCACTTGACTGTAAGAGATACAAGTAGTCGGTTCACACAAAAGATACATAATTGTCTCTAAATATATGATTAACATCCTATTTCACTTTTCAATGTTAAAAATGCAAATTAGGGCTCCAGAATAGCTCGGCAGTTAAGAGCCCTAGCTGCTCTTGCAGAGGACCTGGGTTCAATTCCCAGCACCCATATGGTAGCTAAAAACCATCAGTAAGTCCAATTCCAGGGGATTCTAATGTCCTCTTCTGGCTTCCATGGGCATTGCATGACATGAGTGCACTTACAGGCAGAATACTCATAATATATACAATAAAAATAAATTTAAACTTAATACAAATTAAACTTATAATGAAATACCACTAATCAACTCTTGCAAAAGAAAAAAAAAGTCAGAAGTTTGACAATACACTGTACAGAAAGGCTGTGGAACAAAGTAGTTTCATATGTTGCATTGGGAAAGTAAAGGAGATTCAGCCTATTTGAAGAAGAATTTGGATTTTTTGAAAAAAAAACTGTATCTGCATTTGGTCTTTTGACCCAGAGCTCCTCCTGCTAGAAATTTACCTTGAAAATATACTGTCCAAAATAAAAAAAAAAATACACATTATCTATTACATCGAAATATTACAGAGCCCTCATCTATAAAGGTGAGAACAAGTTATGGTTCATCTGCCAATGGAGCACGATGTAGCCACCACAAAGAGTGTGGTTGCGTGCACACTCACGGGGGTGGGGAATACCTGAATGTGTGTGTATTTCTTTAGTTTTACAAAAAGAAAATCAAGAAGAATAAAAGTTTTTTGTAACAATCTCAAGCTTACAGCAGACATATAGGAGACTGGGAAAATGCACATCGAGTGTTTACTTAATCTAACATTCTGCATAGATCATGGAATGCGCTGTTTTAGGTATGACCTTGCATTTCAATGGGGGAAGTATACTATCAACTTCAATAGACTATATCTTGGTGACTCCCCTGACCTCCCTCTCTGAGACCAGTAGACCCACCTGGGAGTGTGTCCTAATAAACCTCCTTTTATACTTTGTTAATCTGGTTTGATCTGGCCTGTTTTGCGTCGAAAAAAGCCTTTCATCTTGGTGCCGGAAACCCAGGAGGAGTTGAGCCCCTCAACTGGGTTGGCTTAGCCCCGAGACCCCTGAGGGCCACTCCTCAACCCCGACCTGACCAGCTTTAGACTCGGGTAAGTCCACCCTTTTTGACATTGCCTTTCCGGGCCTCTGGGCTCTCTGGGTTTCTGTCCTCCGAAGTCATGCACACCAGGACAAACCCTCTGTTTCCGGGAACTTTGGTGGAACGGGAGACGTCCCTTCCCCAAAGGCTCCCTCTGTCTGGCCTCAGATCATTACAGTGGATGCTCTGTTCCCATCTCTGCCCCCTGTCTGGCCTCTGATCACAGCTGGGGACGCTCTGCCCTGATCCTTGGCTTCGGGCACAGGCATGGGATGGGCAACTCCAAGTTGAAACTCGGTCAGCAAACAGCCCCTTGGCTGTTTGCTACAAAATCTGTCTAAATTGGGGCTCTCCCAGCCCTTAATCCTAAGCACCTCAAGTTTTCCTGTTCTGTTGATGGCCACAGTACCCATTAGACAATCAGTCTAAATGGCCTCCAGAGGATACTTTTGAATTCGGCATACTGCGACTTCGAAAATTTTTGCTGGCGCATGGGCAAGGCCTCAGAGCCACCCTACTTACAAGGTTTTTAGGACCTCCACTCGCACCCCCAGCTTTGTAGCCATTGCTCAGTGGCTCCGGTTCTCCTGGTCAGGGCTCTGGCCCCTCCTGATACTCACAGGAAGCCATGGAGGCTGAGTCTTCCTCAGTGAGCCGCTGAGTCCCTGGCACCCCCTCCCGCCCCCTGCTGTCTCTCTTACCCCCTACCACCATCTCTGATTTCCGCTCTGCCATTCCTGAGCCTGATTCAAATTGTCCCGGTAGCCATTTTTATATAATCACATGACATGGATACACGGTCGCCATTTTTATCTGAGCACATGGCATGAATGCATTTAACAGGTAGATTAACAAATTAATTCCAAAATGTCCACTATTGGAGTTTTACAATTTTATCACTGTGTTTTCATCTGTTTCCAATTAAAATCACTTTTTTCCATTTTAGCTTTTGTATGGGTATAGTTAATGTTTTCACAGGATTGCTGCTTAAGCTACTGGCTTTTAACAAACGCATTTGGTTTGGTTTTTATTGTTTCATTAAATTAGCAGGTAAACCCCACACTGTTAGACACAGGCGAGCCGTGCCGTGAGCCAGATCTGCTGTCTCTGCACCTGACCCACTTGCACTAACTTGCCGTTTTGCAAGTTTTTGCTGCTGTGAGCCAGGCTCCTGTGGTTAAAGCTGTCCCCCTCCCTTGCAGTTTTACTGTGATAACTGATCAGTATATTTTTCACTGTGATAACCGATCAGTATATTTATGTTATTAAGTCATGTGTGTGTCTGTCCAAGCTGTTTCTGTGTTTACTGTTTTCATGTGTGTTAACTGTTTCATGTATAAGTCTGTCATGTGTCTGTCGAAAAAGTGGCCACTTCTAGGTTATATTGTAAACCTATTATATTCAAAGGCCAAAATGAACCCAGTTCCTTAAATTACCTGTTTAGGAGTAAATTTGATCTCCAAATTACACAGGGTATTTCTTTTCTTCCAAACTGACTGTTTTAATGTATTTTTACTGTGTGTGCTGCTACCCTGGCTGTTACCCCCAACACCGTATGTCATACTTCTGCCTTCCTCCCTCATTCTAGGTTCCTGAATTCCATTCTCCTGTACCCAGATTCATGCTTTTGATATTGCCAATTGCTGAATTATCTTTGTTTTGCACTGCCTCAGTGGGACTGAATGTCTCCTCCCCATCCCTTAGCTTCTTCTTTGATGAAACTGTATGTAATTCTGTTTTATAAAATATTTGGTAACAGCCTGATAGGGAAACTGTATTGGCCAGGTTGGACATCTCAACCTTGAAAATGCAAAGAAATTTGTTGGGACTGCATGCTGTAAATGAAGTCTACAATATCTGAATGAAAGCATCTCTACGTATGTGCCTATGGTCAGTACAACTTATATAAAGTGCCATCACCAAAATTAATTATTAGATGCTTATTCCACAGCTGGAAATTCTCAGTACTGTGCAACCCGAGGACAGTACGATTAGGTTCTGCTTCCGGGGATCACATGGGACAGTCCAAAAGAAACCAATTTTCGTGAGTTTGATTTAAGTCTATTTCCTGTCTGTTGAAGACACGTGAAAATACCTCCCCTCCCCAATTTTTTTCTTTTCCTTCTGCAATTCAGAATTTATTAAGGACAACCATACTTAAACCTTGCCTTGACCCTGCCTCCCCAACAGTGGCCATGGTCTTGGCTTCTTACTTTATCTCTTAGTCTTTTCCAGATATCCAGAAAAAAATTAAAAAGGCTGAGGACAGTCCCCAGACTCCTGTGCAGGATTTGATGAGAATGGCTTTTAAGGTGTTTAATGGCTGAGAGGAAACAGCTGAGTTCTTCGACAGGCTCTGCTACAACAAAATACCCAAGCCCTGGTAGCTGCGTTGAGGCAAACGACATTGCCGCAGTGGGACACGTGGGGCTCCATCAAGCCCCATCCCAAAAGGGCCCAGGTCCATTCTGCCAGGAGCCTGTGAAGTGTGGCAAAGAAGGTCACTGGGCTAAAAACTGCCCAAACCCCAAGCCATCCACTATGTTGTGCTCTCTATGCCAGAGCTCTGCCTGCAGCCTGGCCATTCAAAGTCTGAGTGCCCAGATGTGGGCTTGTCCTCTGTGCCACACTACAGTGGTCCAGCCTCATTGCTCTGGGCACCCCAACGTCCTCTAGCCTCTGAATTCCTCAGTCTGGCAGAGGACTGATGGTTAGCAGCCATTCGGAGACCCCCACTGACCCTTGTCCAGTCCAGGCTAATGCTCCATGTAGTAAGTCCACCTCCTTCCTGTTGGACAGCTGGGCTACCTTTCTGTACTGACCTCACACTCTGGCACTAGAGTTCCCTCATCAATTTCTGTCACAGGAGAGGGCAGGACCCCCTCTTTCCTGAGAAGAACTTTATGTCTCCCCTGTGTCCTCACAGGTCATTTTTTCACACGTTTCTTCTTAATCAAGTCTGTCTGTCCAGTGCCCCTCCTGAGCCATGACATCATTAGTCGCTTCTCCCACTCTGGTTTATCTAGCCTCTGCTCTCCCTGATCCTGTTGACCCTCAGGTCTGGGACAGTCCCACTCTAGTAATCGCCTCTCAACTACCTGCCAGTCCTGATACACCTCAAGAACCCTGCCTCTTCCTTCCAGGCCAGTTTCTATTTCTGAAACCCACCACCATGGGCTCAAGCCTACCATTACCTGCCTCATATCTGCTCCACTAATTAACCCTGCAACACCCCCATTCTTCCAGTTCATAAGCCCTCTGGCACCTACTGTCTAGTTCAGGACCTCCATCCTAACCCCTAAACCTCAGTCTCCCATTTCACTGTCTTTACTGTGCCCTTCATACTTCCTTTTGCCTTCACATGGGAGTACCCAAAAACTAGGTCTGCAGCCCAGCCTTGGCCTGAGATCTCTCCTCCTTTGACTCTTATCCTAACATATATCCTTCCAGTACTCTCAGGTCAGATCGAGCCAACACCATATGAGACCTACAGCCTCCAAAGACCGCAGACCACATCCTCTCTTTTCTAGGGTTGGTGGGCTTCTTCCATCACTGGATCCCTAATTTTGCTGTTAGTGCTGGACCCTTGTACCAGGTAGCTAAGGAGACTCCCAGGGGGCCTCTCTCCCATCCCACCATCATCCACTTCTCTCTCCTTAGGACGCCCTCCTGGCTGCCCCTACTGTGGCTCTCCTGGACTCTTCATGCCCTTTCAACCTCTTTACAGACAGAAAGTTGGGAGTGGCCACAGGGGCCTTAGCCCCACCCATCGAGCCCTCACACTGGGCAGTAGTGTTTCTCTCCAAACAGCTTGACCCCACTATCTCCCTCTCTTCCCCTCCCTGCTCCTACCTCAGTGGAGTCCACAACCACTGACCTGCCCTCTCACACCAGGGGACAGTGTTCTCCGTAAAACTTTATCTCCGGGCTGGAGAGATGGCCTAGTGGTTAAGAGCGCCGACTGCTCTTGGAGAAGACCTGGGTTCGATCCCCAGCACCCACATGGCAGCTGAGAACTGTCTGTAACTCCAATTCCAGGAGAACTCCAGTTTCAGGGGAATCCGACACCCTCTTCTGACTTCCACGGCATTGCACTACATGGGTGCATAGACCTGCATGCAGACAGTACATTCATACACATACAGAAATAAATAATATTAAAAAAAAAACTTTATCTCCTAAGTCTCTTGATCTCAGGTGGACTGGACCCCACATCGTCATCCTTACTACGCCATCAGCAGCCAGACTTCTAGGCCAGCCACACTGGTATCATTTATCCAGACTCAAGAGAGACCCAACCCAGGATGGATGGTCCACCAAACAGCTGGGACCCATGAGTCTCAGGTTTTCCAGAGACCCTCAAAGACAGGTCTGAATGGTCAGGCATGGCAGCCTTCATGCTCTGTACCTTCACCCTCATCTCCCTCTTTTCCTGGATCATTGTTTTCCTCTGCTGCCCCTGGTGCCACAGGTACCAGACTCTGACACCCCTGCCTGGTTGCCCTTTGTCTTGTTAATTGTCTCAGTCTTCACCTGACCAGGTGATGCTGTGCCAGGTTCGACATACTGCTGGCATGTCCGTGCTTGGGAAACCTGGACGTATGAAACTGGCAGGCCCACGTTTAGACCTGTCCTCCAACCAAGACCATCCAACAGTAAGAGGAGCCTCTCCAACCTCAACCAGGAGACTCCTTCTGATCTCGGCTTCTTGCAGGAACACATCCAGGAAGTCTCCAGAGTGGCTGTTAACCAGATGCTTCTACAATCTTACTCTCCATTGCCTACGTGCCCCCTACTCCTGACCACTCCCCTTTCCCGATGTCGCCCCTTTCAGCAGGAAGTAGCAAGAGCTGAGTCAGCGCCCATATACCCAAAGAGGTCGGATGTTAGCCAGGGCCTGGGCTTGGAGATCTAAAGATGGCACCTACCACCCTTCTCTTCAGGTCAAAAGCCTACCTCATCTTAGGCAGCTGATGCAACTTCCCTTCCTGATGTCACCAGCCACAATGAGAGCACAGCCTAAGACCATATATGGTTATATTCCAGCTTCATGACAAATAGTAAAGACCCACTTTGTCCCCTCCCACTGTACCAGTTTTGCCCTCACAAGTACATGCTTTGTCTTACCACCATTACCTCAACTTTCTCTCACCAGAACTTATAAAAACCCTCATCCCCAGCCCGCGTGCTCGACTCCCCTGGCCTCCCTCACTGAGACCAGTGGACCTGCCCAGGAGCGTGTCCTAATAAATCTCCTTTTATACTTTGTTAAATATATATATATATATATATATATATATATATGTTGAACCAAAAGAAAGTGCAAGAAAGTTGATAGATTTATGTTTTAGGGTTTTTTAATCGATTTATTGTTGATAGTGCTATGATATTATTCTGAAAGAATTTTTATTTTAAGATGATACCGAAACAAATATTTTGTGTTAGGGAACAAAGTCTAAGTCAGGACAGTATACATGTGGATTAGAGGGGTTGAGGTTTGGGGTTGTTTTATTAGAATTATGAATCATTATGATCTTGCTATTTAATTTTCTGTAGTTCTAATGATAGATGCTGATACTTCAATAGCAATTATCACAGGTGGCACTTGGGTCTTTGTTTCTAAATTCCATTTTCTGCTTGAAGAAAACAGGACTTCCTAGAGATGTGGTTGGTTCCACATATGGGACAGGGCAAGATAAAGGTGGCATGGAGGCTCTTCTGTCAGAGATCGAGGGGGAAAAAACAGGTGGGAGACAAGAGAGTCTCTCAAAAGAGAAAGGAGAGGAGAAGGCTTCCTAACGAAGAAGGTTAGGAGATAGAGGAGAGATATTATTTTTAACCTTTAATAGATTTATCAGATCATCATCCATAGAGGCTAAAACCACTGGATGAAAAGTCGAAGGGAGCCAGGCATGGTGGTGCACGCCTTTAGTTCTAGCACTCGGGAGGCAAAGGCAGGTAGATCTTTATGAGTTTAAGGCCAGCCTGGTCTACAGAGTGAGTTCCAGCTCAGCTGGGGCTAAAGAGAGACCCTGTCTCGAAAGGACCAAAAAAAAAAAAAAAAAAAAAAAAAAAAAAAGAAAGAAAAAAAGAAAAGGCGAAGGGAAAGACATTCACAAACCCTCCAAATGTCACCCCACAGGTTAATTGTTACAAGTGGAATAGAACAGAGATTCTCCAGCTGATTACACACAACCCCCTTGGCCTCAGCTTCTAAAATCCAGATTCCGATTCCTCAGGTTTGGGGTGGGACCTGAGACTCATTCACTTTTGATAAGCCCCCAAGTTGATTTCTGGTTACTCATTTACAGACACTGCAAATTGCCAGGGGTTAAAGATTTCTTGGCCAATGCTGTTCTCCATCTCATTCTTAAATATATTATATATAGCCTTTTCTCTGGTGAAAATTACTCTTTCCTGACGACATTTTGGTTTTTTTTTTTTTTTTGATGCAATGGTTTTATTTTATTTTAATGTATTAAAATGCATCTTCGTGATTTCTCATTAGCACTTCAATAGTTTTATACAATATGTGATAGATCCAAGTTAGAAATCTTAATTTCTACTCCCTCCACATTTGCCTTTACCTATTTTCCAAAGAAATTTCTCTGGAAAAAATATTTGAGGTAACAGGAAGATTACACTGAATGACTGTTGAAGAAAATATGATACTTTGAAGTCCAGTGCTTAAATTTTCTAAAAGGCAGGGTCAATCTCAGAAAACTGTGATATTGAAGGATCACAGAGTCCCATCAGTAGCCAAGAAAAGCTTGCTTCCCAGGAAAATGAACACAGTGACACCACTCAGGTTTGAGTCTGTGGACTCTCTAACACTGCTCCACAGACTAGTAAATGGGCAAAGGCTGCACATTTGTGAGTAGTCACCTTGTGGAATGGGCAAATGCCGCACCTTTATGACTAATAACCTTGTGGAATGGGAGGGCAAGAGCTTCAGCTCCAACACTTCCATGTATAATTGGAGGGAAACAAAGGAGAATTTGTACAAAGTGGTTTTGCATCTTCAACCTTGGGAGTAATAAAACAAATTGCAAACAGGCATTCTGGATTAAAAACACTGCATCTTGCCACGGATTCTTTTAAGGAGCAGAGAGATGTGAAGGAGAATAGAGCCAGGCTAAGATATTCTGCTCAGACTGAAAGGATTAGGCCTCCATTGAGAGAATTGTGAGATAGGACTGATTGCCTTGTTTTGCTCAGAGACCCTTGAATCTCATCTCCCAAAGTACTTGGGTTGAGACTCTTCATGTAATAAAGCGAAAGTGCTTCTTTGGTTCATAAATGTGTGCGGCTAACAGAATGATTTAATGAGAGTAACTGAATCTGATGTGATAGCACTATTTATAGCTGTGGTATTCTCCCCCCCCCATAGACACACTAAAAAGAAATCCACAGTGGGTTTGAAAAAGTTTATAGCCCTTCCTTCTTAAGGAAGTGGCAAGTAAAAGACCTTTACCAGACAGGTTTTGCCCACTGTGTGCCCATGTTGTCCTTGGCACTGCAGACATCTTACTACAGCATTCAAGTCTTTCTCCTCAAGACTTGCTCAAATTACACCTCTCATTTAACTCTGAGTTTTTAACCCATTGAAGTCTATAAGAGTGAGCATGTCCCCCTACCATGCCTTGTAGGATGCCCGTGGGTGAATATGTGACAGCAGAGCTCACTCTGGCACACCCAAGTGCTCTGTTTCTCTTGGCAGAACTACCTTCCCTCAGCTCTAGCAATGGCATTCTTGGCATTTAATCAGCAGGAAGAACATTTGAAGTTCATCAGCCAGAACAGTCACTTGCTACTTGAGGTCTCTGAAAATTAATCCATTAAAGAGAAATGGGGATGTGATGACACTTCCTGTGTAGGCCCATTAACATCCCTCAGGGGCCATAGATGAAATTAATGCTCTTTAATCACTTCACAGTCCAAATCATATGGAGGCATGAGATGCTCTCCTTGATCTGAAATGGTGTCATCAAAGTTGGAGCCAAAGCCCTCAAACCTGGCTGTTAGGAAAAAGAGTTAGAGATATATTGCCACTGCCCTGGACTTAGGTTAAGTATATATCACAGGTAAAGTACAGCTGTCTCACATAGACACAAAAGCAGATTGTTAACTCCTCAGGAGTTTGCAAGCCAGTAGAATCTGTAGCTAGGCTGAGATAGACTGATAGAAATATTTACAACAAGGAAATCAGCAACTGCTAAAATCAGAAGTCTTACTCTGAACCCAACTGGTTGAATATTTACCAGCACAGTGCTATATTAGTCATGATTATCTATCTAGTGCACTATTACATAGTGGTTAAGCACAGGGCTTATAGTCAGGATGATTTGAATAACAGTTCTATCCAGCTTTGCGTTTTTTTTCCCAAAATAAAAATGAGAATGAAAAAGAAAATAGTAGTACGGAACAACACTGATTTCCCACTCCTCATGTTTCCATTCAGAGAACTTTCATTAGAAGAGCACCCTGGCTTTTCCATAATCCTCAGGTGTGACTTACTTACATGGTTAAGGAAGTTAGAAGCTCAGCATGAAAGACAGCCATCTCAACGCATGGTTACTGCTGGTCCGTGTATGCCCCTGAACATCCTTATATGCACAGTACAGCCAACAAGAAGGAAGAAGGCAAAAAGAAGGACATGGACCCTTATCTTTTTTTATTTTAAATTTTCATTTTTTATTGATGCTTTGTGTATTTCATACATCATTTTCCAATTCAGTTCAGGCATATATCCCTTTCCCTTCCCCCCACCCCACCCCAGCCCATCCCAGATCATGCATTCTGTCATAACTTTCCTGCATCTTTCTCTGTTTTTTTTTTTACATTTTTTTAACAATAAGTGATAATTTATGCGTACAAGCATCCTTCATGTAAAACCAATTTGCAAGCAGTTGTGCCCAAATCCACACAGCTCATGGGTCCCACCATCCAGCAGGGGGGCTTGTATGTTCAATCAAGTTGATCAAATGAGTGTCCAGACTATATTGTTGTAGTTTCACCATTCACCCCAATCGCAGCCCTTACATTCTACCAAGCCCCCTCTTCCACAGATTGTTCCCTAGGCTTAGAAAAGGGGCACAGGTGGATGAGATGAAAAACAGTCTACTTTCTCTGGAGCTGTTGTCTTGGTCTCTGGTCAATTCTGGCTGTTTCCTTTCATGGGCTGACAGTTTGTCCAGGCATAACCTTTCCATCCTACTAATGAAGCACAAGCAATTAGATATATAGGTATTTAAATAGTACTAGTTGTTATGGTAGGTTACTTTGGTATAGGCACAGATGTTTGGATGGTATGTTAATCCATGAATTACATTTTTTTCTGTTAAATATGACAGGGTCTTACTGTGGCTTATAACATCTCCTAACCATGAGAAGATGTAAGCTTGTGGCATCAGCCATGGGTTATTCCTCCAAGGAGAGAGCTAATAGCCAATTAGATTTGGGATATACAGGCATATGGCTGCCAATGCTGCACAGTATTTCCAGTATTTAAGGACATTTCCCATATCCTGCGGGTGCACGGGTAGTCTATATACCACTGATTAGAACTCAGCAGGAAGGGAATCTAGGAAATTTCTCATTCTAGCCAGCCACATACCCAGATCTAAAAAAATTTATTTTAACATGGAATAAATGAATTGATTGATAGACATGAAGTAGAAATTAATAATGTCTTTCAAAGCATATAAACATTGGACACAAAGCTTTCCTCATAATAAGCATGCAGGAAATAATACCCCTAGTTATCTTCTGATCAAATCCTCCAAGTTACTCTGGATCTCCATGCCTATAATTATACTGGAAGTTCAATGCCAAAATAGTCCCTTAGCTAAGGGATTTTATTACTATTTTCTGGAATTCTCTGTTTAAATTCCAAATACTCTCTTAGAAAGGATAAACATAAGAAGAAAGAAAAATTTAATGGAATAGAAACCATTATTCTTAGATATTCAAGGCCCAACAGGGATCAGACAAGGAACTGAGTTTAATCAAGTAAGAGGGTAGAGGAATAGAATTAGGGAGTTAGGGCTGGGTGTGGTGGTGCAAGCCTTTAATCCCAGCACCTGTTGTGGGGCAGAGGCAGACAGATCTCTGTGAGTTCAAGGCCAGTCTGGTCTACAGAGTGAGTTCCAGGCCAGCTCGGGCTGCAGGGAGGCCCTGTCTCAAAAAGACACTCCCCCCATAAAAGGTCAAGTGTGGGAGTGACTTTATAAATGGCCATAAACTGGACTGATGACTTTTAATTAACCCCAGCAAAACTATGTGCTCTTATATCTTGTGACCTGGCATCTGATCTCATCTTGTTTCCTAGGCAATCTTAGTTTGGTACTGCACCCAAAAAGATAATGAATAAGTGAATGAATGTGGATATGCTTGAGAATTAACCTATCAAAGTGCTGAAAGGTGGTGCACCCATCTCCATTGGACACAGTAGAGACTAGGAAAGATGCTTGACCTTGAATGAATTGGATATTCTAGAACTAGGGATGAAAAATTTAGTCTGTTAAGATTAGGGCAGAGCCAAGTTCGTAGTTCCCCCAATTGAAGTTGGAGGAGCCATTTTCAATAAAATTATGGATGAGGCCAGGCAAGACACAGTAACAGAGATGGAGTTCCAACAAGCCAGTTTCATCAACACAGTTCCAGAAGACAGACACAGATAGGTTCCCAGAGATATCTAGGGGACCAAGCATCCTCCAATTTGGGGCACTGTCATCTGAAGTTTATCGTCTGGTGTTCCTTTAAATGTATGATGCACATTTACTGCCTTCCATGAGAGGTTCTTCTCCCTTGGAACAGGGCTCACAGCTCCACAGTACTGCAAGCTGGCCAGCCAGTTAACAGTCTGGGCTTGGGCCCAAGCAGGGAGGATGAGGGAGGTAGAAAGTAAGACCTGGAGAAGAGGAAGAAAGAGACAAGCTTGAGAGACCAGGAGTAATTCCACAAGGGGAAAACTCAGTTTAATGTTGTAACTCAGGGATTTTTATATAGAACCTTGTAGGGTGCTAGGACACACAGAACTGGAGGTTGGGACAGACAGGGCTCCAGGCCATATGCTATGGGAATGTGACAATGCTTTGTCCAAGGCATCAAAGACAGTTGACATAGGGGAGATATCACAAGCAGGCAGGAGTCCAGGCTTTGAGGCTGGTTGCTGACTCTTTTAAGTGCTTCTGTTTACATCCCCTTTTTCTTTATTAAAAAAAAAAACTCAGTCATCACATAATGTTATTTTTTTTCTATTGGGGATACTCTGGGAAGTATGACCCAATGTGGCTCCTACTGGGGACAAAAGAACCTGGGTATGTGTAAGCTGGAAGTGTGACATGTGCTGTGTACATCAAAGAGAGAGAGCCCTTAGGGTCTGGAGCTCTGTCCAGGCAAGGCAAGAATACTGCATTATCCTAATGCGATGGGGTTGCCAGATGGTTACAGGGATGCCAGATGCGCACAGAGCTACCAGGGCAGTATTTTATTGATCCTTGCTTCCAGCCAGACAAAGTCTCAGCCCTACAGCTAGCTCCTTCTACAATTTTAATTAAAGTAGAGCAGTGTTGTCATCTTTTCCAGAGAGCTTTTAGGGATGGCTTGATATTGAACCAAGACATTCTGGGCTGTAAACCCAAATTGGCTTTTGACAAACCAGGAAGCTGACTTCCTAAGGTGGAGATTAGTCTTAACAAAAGGGATTATCTAGGTGGCCTAGAGGGACTGTGGTTGCAGGAAATAGGGCTTTGTCAACAAGCCATATATAAAGATAACATTTTTCCTCCCAAATATAAAGACACACAGGCATCTTTTGATTTCCGCCTTAACAGAGAGGCAGCAAAAGGCCGCAAGACAGCTGCCAAAGTTCTCAAAGCCTCCAGTGCTTTCACACCTATTAGTTTAAACACAGAAACTGGTGCCAGTGTATCACAAACAGACCATGTAAAAGATGTAAAGAGACTTAAAACTAAGCATGTAACTTTCCCCTCGAGTGGTGGAACTCTAAGAAATGACAAAGCAAAAGTAATACCTTTTTCTCTCTCCAAGATATACAGATATATGAGTGACATTTTTCTTCTAAAAGTAACATTTTTCTCCTATATATGAAGGCAACATTTTTTCTATGATATAGAAATGTGAATGACATTTTTCTTTATAATGTAACATTTTTCTGCCCCCAAGACATAGAGGTATTATTTGATGTCCGCTTAACATAGATGGTGATTTTAATTGTACCCCAAAGTCTTAAGTTTGGCTGGAAAGGCCTGTATATGTAACTATATTGATGGAATAAAGTCCAGACTGTAAGAGTCTACAACTATCCTTTTTGGCCTCTGGAAGGTATTTTCTTTAGCAAGCATCTCCTAGGCTTTGGAGAGGAAGGGGGAAAGGGCAGGTGAGATTCATTTTTTGTTGTTGAAGATAGCACTTGATCTGTCCTAGCCTTTTTTCCCAGCAGGAGGTTAGCAGCTTGGCTCAGGCTCCAAGTTCTTCCTGGAGGGCAGAAGGCTGGCTGTGAGCCCAGAGAAGAAGAGAGGTGGGGGATCCAGCAGGTGACCTCGAGCTGAACCAGAGTCTAGGCCTTTAGGGGTGCCTTCTGTAATTTACTGATGGAATATGAAAGGTAAAAGTATAGGTGCTTAAATAAACATTATTTATTATACTAGGTTGTACTGCTGGTATGGCACAGGTGGTTAGAAACACCATTCTTTTATATTACTGTGGGTATTTATAGAAAATACCTCGCTTTTAATTTTAGTAGATAAACAGATGAAGGCTAATTAAAGTTCTTTTAAGAATAAAATATTTTAGCCCTTTAACATTAAGTTTGAAAAACAAAATACTGTATCAGTTTAGTACTTGGTGTTTTACCTATGGCCTTTTAGCCTTGATAGATTTATTAGGCCTAATTTTTAGTTTGATAAAAGACAGCTGTAATATTTTTTACTGATACAATTGGCTGTTGGGAGAAGTCTCAGCCAGTACAGTACCTGGCTTTGATACATATTTGATAGATGTTTTTTGAGAAATAGAATATCCCTCCAAGAGATATTTTGCCTCTTAATGTAAGGAAGAAGTTAAGCTGTATTTTGGAAGGCATTACATTAATTTTACTTTATTTTAGGAGAATTTAGGCCTTCTTGAAAATCACACTAATATATACCCATACAGGAACTGGTGTTTTGAAGTTCATTGCTGATGAAGAGGTGAAATGCAGTCTTTCAAAGCTAAGCTATCTTGTGGAAAAAAAGGGGGTGTTACAGATAACATCACAGAAAGACACAGGAAACACTGATATACATCAATGTCAAGGCTGTTACCTGGAAATTACGTATGAATTAGGAATAAGAGTAATAACAAATTGTAGTTCCCATACATTTAAGTATGAACAATATTTTATATTGATAGTATTAGACCAACTTTTAAACAACATAAGTAATTTAGCTTACCATTATATAATGTGTGAATAAATTTTGGATAAAAATAAAAATAAGTTAGATAACCCTTGATTAAACATGCATTGTGATCTTTAAGTTACCTCATTAAGACTTGATCCTAGGAGATCTCCCAAGACCAGCTGAAGCAAGTGCAGGCAAGGAGAAGACATATGCCAGGAACATGAAGAAGAGACATCATGGGAAAGGGGCAGGATAATCCCACACCAAGCTCTACCAACCCTGTGGAAGATTCCTACAGTGGGATCCCCCTGGGGATGGCCCAGGACACAGATATCAGAAACACAATTGGGAACATACTTAAAGAACTACAAGATTATAAAGAGCAAATCAAAGAACTAAGAAAAGAGAATGAAGAACTCAAGAAGGACCTAGAGAGAGAGAATTACAAACTCCAGAAGGAAGTAGGAACACTAAAAAGATCCCATACTGAAAAAGATAAGGAAACCAACCAGTGAAGCAAAGACCTACAGGAAGAGATTGAGAAACTCCAAAAAGAAGTAGAAATACTAAAGAAATCAGAAGAGGAAATGAAAAAGGAAATCAAACACCAATCCAATCAAGAGGAAAGGAATGGAAAAAGCCTCAGAAGCAGAATGGAGGAAGCAGAACAAAGAATATCAGACCTGGAAGATAACACGGAAAAAATAAAAACCTCAGGAAGATGAAGAAAAATTTAAAAATCACAAAAGTGGAACAACCAGGAACTGTGGGACACGATGAAAAGATCACAACCTCTTGCCATCATAAGAATAGAGGAGAGAGACCAAGAGAATAATGGTATTGTCAGATCGTCAAACAGAATAACTAGAGAAACTTCCCCAATACTAAAAAACAAGAACCAAGTACAAAATATGAAGAAGCACATAAACTCCCAAACAGACAAGATCAGAACAGCAGAATTCCCATGGCCACATCATAGTTAAAATGCTAGAACAACTCCAAAAAAGGCAAAACATCCTTAAAGGCCACAAGAGAAAAAACAACGTTGACCCTAATGGGGAAACCTATCAGAATTACAACTGACTTCTCAATGCAAAGTATAAAAGCAAAAGAACCTGGAGCAAAGCATTCCCAGTATTAAAGGACAATAGATGCCAACCCAGGTTACATACACCCAGCAAAAATATCGATTATAATTGAAGGATAGAGAAAAACCTTCCATGACAAAAACAAGTTGAAAGAATATCGTGTCCAGAGAAACCAACCTTCAGAGATACTTGAAGCAATTCAAGGACAGAAGAGGAGCAACCATCTCCAGGCACCAGAAAGAGAAAAGCAATACAAAGCATAACTGCAGAAGTAGAACCTAAACCAAAAACCAAATGAGAATAAGAGCAAAAGGAAGCAACACAAACCTATCAGTCATAAAGCGAAATATTAATGGACTAAATCCCCAATCAAAATACATAGAACTGGGAGATTGGATTAGGAAACAATCCATTGATATTTTGTCTACAAGAAACACTCTTACCTCAAGGACAGGCACCAACCTTAAAGTAAAGGATGAGAAAAAGTCCAAGCAAATGGTACCAAAAAGAAAGCAGGTGTTGCTACTTTAATATCAGACAAAAAGACTTCAAAAGTAAAAGAAATCAAAGAGACAAAGAAGGCCACACATTTTTTATCAAAGGACAATTCACAGGAAGATTTCACATTTGAAATATTGCACCAAACTCTGGTGCACCAAACTGATATAAAGACAATCTCCAGGACCACAATTCACACACTAACCCGTACACTCATAGTAGGGGACTTAATACCCCACTGAGTACTTTGGAAGGTCACAGGACAAAGAATAAACAGAGAGACATCTGAACTGAATTATATGATACACAAATGGACCTCATAGACCTCTACCGAATAGCATCCACCTAATACCAGAGAATACACTTTCTACTCACACCCCACGGAAACATACTCCAAAATCGACCACACACTGGGACACAGAAGAAACCTCCACAAATACAAAAAGATTGAATAATTTCATGCATTCTATCAGACCTCATGCAATAAAGCTCAACATCAACACTAGGATAAGCCCTACGCTACACTAACACATGGAGGACTAAACACACAACTTTGAATAAGGAATGGGTCAAGGAAGTAATAAATAATGAAATAAAAGCATTCCTGAGCTAAATAAATATAATACAACCAACAAAAACTTGTGGGAACCTTAAAAGCAGTCCTAAGAAGAAGTTTATAGCCTGGGGGCCTACATTAGAAAAACAGAGAGAGCACAAGTGAATGATCTAACACTACAGCTAAAAGCACTTGAGAGACAACAAAAGATAACCAAACACAACAGACAGGAAGAAATAACAAAATCAGAGCAGAATCAATGAAATAGAAGCAACAAAACAATACAAAAAAAAATGAATGAATCCAAAAGGTTGGTTCTTTGAAGAATAAACAAGATAGGACAGACCTCTAACCCAGTTAAACCAAAGAAAAGAAACAACTGTCAAAACAATATAATCCATAATGAAAAGGGAATATCACAACAGACAAGGAAAAGCCCAGAAAATCATATGGGAATACTTACAAGAGCCTATATCTACCAAGTTTAAAAAACCTAGAAGAAATGATGAATATCTGAAAACCGGGGAATCCACAAAGCCACCAAGAAGAGATTGACAGCTTAAACAGACCCACATACAAAGAAGAAATTGAAGACGTAATAAAAAACCCCAACTAAAAAAAGCCCAGGCCCAGACGGTTTCACAGCAGAATTTATATAAACATTTCAAAACAACCATTATACTGAACTGTTTAGAAGGATACATCAGAGAATTCTCCCCAAATTCCTTCGTCTAAGCCAGCATCACTCTCTATTACCAAAACCAGGCAAAGATCCAACTAAAAAGGACAATATAGACCCATCTCCCTAATAACACAGATGCCAAAATCTCTAAAAAGGATACTGGCAAAAGTCGCATACAGACCACATCAGAAGATTGTCCATCCATGACCACGTTGGATTCATACCAGAGATGCAGGGATGGTTCAACATATGAAAATCAATAACATCATCATCAAACCATAAATGGACGGAAAGAAAAAAACACACCATCATCTCAATTGATGCCTGAAAAAGGCCTTTGACAAAATCCAGCATCCTTCATGCTTAAAGTCCTAGAAGGAATTGGATTGGAGGAATCTTCCTCAATGTAATCAAAAGCACATAACAGGAAAACCCACAGCCAATATCATCCAAATGGGGAAAGCAAGACAGAAACATCCCCTTTAAAGGTTGAACTCTGGCAAGGCTGCCCATGTCACCACTCCTCTTCAATGATAGTGCTTGAAACACTTGCTAGAGCATAAGACAAGCAAAAAGGAAATTAAAGGAGTACTAATGGGAAAAGAAGGGTCAGCTATCCCTATTGTCTGATGAATATGATTGTTTACTTAAGGGATGCTAAAAACTCCCACTCAAAAACTTCTATAACGATAACAGCTTCAGCACAGTGGTCAGGATACAAAATTAACCTCAAAAAATTATGGCCTTTCTTTACACAAGAACAAGCAACTGGAGAAAGAATTCAAAGAGACCTTCCCACTCACAATAGCCTCAAAAACAATAAGATACCTAGGAACAAACCTAACCAAAGACACCAAAGACCTCTACAACAAAAATTTTAAACCCTTAAAGAAAGAAATTGAAGAAGACCTCAGAAGATGGAAAAACCTCCCATGCTCATGGATTGGGAAAATTAACATTGTAAAAATGTCCATTTTACCAAAACTCTTGTATAGATTTAATGCAATCCCAATCAAAATCCCCAAGAGTTTCTTCACAGGCTTGGAAACAAAAGTTCTTAAATTCATTTGGAAAAACAAAAGACCCCGAATAGCCAAAACAACCCTGAGTGAAAAGAGCTACACAGGGGGGATCTCTATACCAGACTTCAAACTATACTACAGGGCTATAGTCATAAAAACAGCCTGGTACTGGCACAAAAACAGACCTGTTGACCAATGGAACAAAACCGAAGATCCAAATCTGAGCACATACAATTTCAGCCATCTTATATTTGACAAGGGGGCCAAGAAGCCACAATGGAGAAAAGACAGCATCTTCAGCAAGTGGTGTTGGCAAAACTGGATCACCACTTGTAGAAGATTAAAATTAAACCCCTACCTCTCGCCCTGTACAAAAGTCAACTCCAGATGGATCAAAGACCTCAACGTGAAACCCCAAACTCTGAAGGCGATAGAAGAAAAAGTTGGCAGCAGACTACAAGACATAGGCATAGGAAAAGACTTCCTAAATCATACAGCAGCTGTGCAAGAATTAAGGTCTACAATTGACAAATGGGACCGCATTAAACTCAAAAGCTTCCGTACATCAAAAGAAACAATCAAGGAAGTGAAGAGAATTCCCACAGAGTGGGAGGAAACCTTCACAGCAGAGACATCTGACAAAGCATTGATTTCCAGAATATATAAACTACTCAAAAAACAAAGAAGAAAGAAAACACTCAATAGATGGAGCAAAGAGCTGAGCAGAGACTTCACAAGTGAGGAATTAGAGATGGCTGAGAAACACCTTAAGAAGTGTTCAACGTCACTAATCGTTAAGGAAATGCAAATCAAAACCACTTTAAGATATCATCTTACTCCAATAAGACTGGCTAGAATCAAGAAAACAAATTATACCAAGTGCTGGAGAGGTTGTGGGGAAAGGGGAACACTCATCCACTGCTGGTGGGAATGTAAACTCATACAGCCACTATGGAAAGGAGTGTGGAGAACCTTTGGAAGACTTGGAATGAACTTGCCACCCGACCCAGCCATACCACTCCTAGGCATGTACCCTCAAGATTCACCCCACCACATAGACACATGCATGGCCATTTTTATTTCAGATCTCTTCACAATAGCAAGGAGCTGGAACCAACCCAAATGCCCCTCAACTGATGAGTGGTTAGAGAAAATGTGGTACATCTACACAATGGAGTTCTATGCAGCAGTAAAGAAAGACGACATCATGAGCTTTGCACTAAAATGGCTGGAGCTAGAGGACATCATGTGAGGAACACAGACCCAGAAAAACAAACAACAAATGGTATCCCTCATCTGTGGATGCTAGTGCCAATTACCTAGTTGTAAGTATTTCTTGTGCACGGCCCCTTGAGCTTTTTTCCAAAGCAGTTGGGAGTGATGCGTACTGGAAACAACACCATCAACAACAACAACAACAACAACAACAGAAAGGACTGCATCAAATAACTGACTGAAACAGTGAACTTCTGCTCAAAACAGTCAACTTCCACATGGAGAATATTGAGAAAGACTGAGAAAGAGATGAAAAGCATGTTTGGCAGAATGCATGAGCTCTGGTGGGGTGGGGAGGTGGGGGGGACACGGGTCTAGATTTGATAAAATATACATATATAAATAAATTTTAAAAAATACTTGATCCTGAAGAGATAAAGTTTACATGTATAATTTTAACCTGCATATATTATAACCCCTAGACACATAACTTTAAGGAATAACTTTAGAGAATGGCTTCTATAGATCCTTATTGCGTGTTGGTGGATCATATCCAGTAGATGACAATACATACTCAATAAAACTTTGAACTATCACATGTGTAAATTTATATTAACCTTTAATCAATTAATTTTTAACTGTTTAAATATACTGGCAGACCTGAGTTAGGGATAAAAAAAGTCAATCTTGGTTTTAGAGTTAGCCTTTACTGAATTTAAATGCTAGATTTATGTAAGTAGTAAAATCATAGGAAGCTAATTGGGAAAAAAAGGTTCATTTTAGTTGTAGAGTTAGCGTTTACTGAATTTAAACAGTAAATTTATGTAAGCAGTAAAATTATGACAAGTACATTTTTATCTAAGACTTTAGAGTATTTTAAAATGACCAATAGTTGCTAAAGAACATTTTATTACCTTTAGCTTTTTGTTAGACCAAGCTAGCTTGAAAATATCCATACAAATCTGCCTTGTTTTGGTTTCAGGATGCTGGAATTTAAAAATGGTGTTAATTTTAAATTGACAAATATGAATCAAGATAACTTGTTATTTTAGCCCAGTGGTAGGTTACAAACCACATGGTCCAGAAGCCTGTGAATTTTAAAATGTGGAAACAAATCTAAAGGACTCCAAAATTATCTAGGACCTGTTTAATTAATTGACTTTAGAATTATCTAGGATCCTTTTAATTAATTGACTTAGCATTGCCTAGGACTTCTTTTTTTTAAGTTTTTTTTTTATTTTTTATTTATTTCTGTATGTGTATGAATGTACTGTCTGCATGCAAGTTTGTGCACCCGTGTCGTGCAACGCTACAGAGGTCAGAAGAGGGTGTCAGATTCCCCTGGAACTGGAGTTCTCCTGGAATTGGAGTTTCAGATGGTTCTTGGCTGCCATGTGGGTGCTGGGGATCGAACCCAGGTCCTCTGTAAGAGCGGTCCGTGCTCTTAACCACTAGGCCATCTCTCCAGCCCCTGCCTAGGACTTCTTAACTGACTAATTGTGCTCATTGTATTTAAAGATGTTTTGGGGGGCTGGAGAGATGGCATAGTGGTTAAGAGCTCTGACAGCTCTTGCAGAAGTCCCAGGTTCAATCCCCAGTACCCACATGGTGGCTGAGAACCATCTTTAACTCCAGTTTCAGGGGAATCCGATGCCCTCTTCTGACCTCTGTGGCATTGCACGACATGGGTGCACAAACCTACATGCAGGCAGTACATTCATACACACAAAAAATAAATTAATTAATTAAAAAAAAGATGTTTTGGGGTATACATGTATTAGGTTCAGAAATTTAATATTTTAATAAGCATGCTTGAGATGGAATTTAATTTAACAGATTTTGAATGGCCATATAAAAATACTATCTCGAGATAAAAGTTGACATGCAAGGAACAGTACAATTAAACTCAATTTTGAACAAGTATCATAAGAAAAAACACAATAAAGTTTACAGGTACATTTTCTCTGTGTATTTTGGGGATACCTGTTTTAGAAAGAACACAAACCATTTTGAAGTTTTTGGTTTTTGGGTTTTTTTCTGCCTGGTGACAGGCTTGAAGCATTCTGGAAACCGTAGTCTGCTGGCTTGGAATGTTTAAAAAAAGCAAGTTAACATGGCCATGACAGGCTCAAAGAATTCTGGAGTTTGTATTCTCTGTGCACGCTCGGTCCTGGCACATGGATTTATTTGGAATGGGAAGAGAGAGAGATGATAGAAAATAAAAAAAAGTTTACAGGCAGAAAAAAAATGGGCTCTAGATGTTGGTTTTTTGTTTTGTTTTGTTTTTGTTTTTGTTTTTGTTTTTGTCTTTTCGAGGCAGGGTCTCCCTGTAGCCCCAGCTGTCCTGGAACTCACTCTGTAGACCAGGCTGGCCTTGAACTCACAAAGATCCGCCTGCCTCTGCCTCCCAAGTGCTAGGATTAAAGGCGTGTGCCACCAAGCCCGGCCTCTAGATGTTGTTTTAAAATGGTTCTATCTGCCCCTGTATCTATCAAACATTTAAAAGGCCTCCTTCCGATTTTTATTGTTAGAGCAGGATGGGAGCCTTCTGAAATGGGTGTAGCTTGAACAGCATGTACCGAATCTCTCTCCCTCTTTGTTCCCTGGGCTAGGGGCTCCCCACCTAAAAGTTTAAAGTTGCCAATAGTTTACCATCTTTATCATACTTTAAGCAGCAAACTTTTTCTCCAATGATATCCTTTTTTACAGTAGGGGAAGAGAGTGCATGGTTGGGGGGGGTTAGAGGTGGCTGTTCTGATATTTTGTTTAACTTGTTCCATTACTGCAGAGTCCTTTTGGTGTGCCTGTTTGTTTTCCATGAGAGAGAAAGAAAGGAAATGCTAGTGAGTAGAGAAATACTTAGAAGCAGAGGGTTTGATACTTACCCTACTCGACAAAAGTCGTGGGGATAGGCCACAGCCTGGCTTTAGAGAAAAGATACTGAAAGACAGATTGAAGACTTAACCTACACAAGGATATGCCAACAGCCTGGCTGCTACCCTCAACCTTCCTTTCAGAGGTGGCTTACTTTCCTACTCTGAACCCTCTGAGATTTTTCCCACTCATGAGAGAAGGTGTGGCTGAGAGAGACAGCCCAAGAACCAGTAATACCTTTTTTCCTTTTTCCTTGTTATAAAAGGTCGAGCCTCACTTTGCGTCTCCAGTTGTCATCTGAAGTTTGTCGTCTGGTGTTCCTTTAAATGTATGACGTGTACGTACTGCCTTCCATGAGATGTTCTTCTCCCTTGGACCAGGGCTCACAGCTCTTCAGTACTACAAGCCAGCCAGCCAGTAAACAGTCTGGGCTTGGGCCCCAGCAGGGAGGATGAGGGAGGTAGAAAGAAAGAGCGCCGACCGCTCTTGCCGAGGACCCGGGTTTGATCCCCAGCACCCACATGGCGGCCGAGAACCGTCTGAAACTCCAATTCCAGGAGAACTCCAGTTCCAGGGGAATTCGACACCCTCTTCTGACCTCCGCGGCATTGCATGGCACGGATGCACAGACCTGCATGCAGACAGTACATTCGTACACATACAGAAATAAATAAAATTAAAAAAAAAAAAAAAGACTTGGAGAAGCGAAAGGAAGAGATGGACTTGAGAGACCAGGAGTAATTCCACAAAGGGAAAACCCAGTTTTAATGTTGTAACTCAGGGTTTTTTATACAGAACCTTGCAGGGGGTTGGGACACACAGAACTGGGGGTTGGGACAGGCGGGACTCCAGGCCATATGCTACAGGAACATGACAATGCTTTGCCCAAGGCATCAAAGACAGTTGACATAGGGGCAGATATCACAAGCAGGCAGGATCTCAGCAGGAGTCCAGGGTTTGAGGCTGTTTGCTGACTCTTTGAAGTGCTTCTGCCTACAGGGCACATTCTTAAAAACTACATTTAAAAGAACTGACTGAAACAGTGAACTTCTGCTCAAAACAGTCAACTTCCACATGGAGAATTTTGAGAAAGACTGAGAAAGAGATGAAAAGCATGTTTGACAGAATACATGAGCTCTGGTGGGGTGGGGGGAGAGGGTGGGGGACACAGGTGTAGATTTGATTATCTTGTACAAAAATATATATGTTTATATAAATTTAAAAAAAACACATTTAAGAGTCAGGCTTTTATTTGTTCAGGTAATTATAATGTTGGCATAGTAATGCTTCAATCAAGGACTCACCCTGTGGTATTGGAAGTAAGATCTCAGTTCCCCAACTTATGGACAGAAAAACGCAGTGTTCTCTTCATTGAAAAGTAAGACGCTAAGGGAGGAGAGATGATTCAGTGGTTAAGAATGTGGGGGGTTACTGACTGAAATGGTGAACTTCTGCTCGAAACACTAAACTTTTAAATCTAGAATTTTGAGAGAGACTGAGAAAAAGATGAAAATCATGTTTGGCAGAATGCATGAGCTCTGGTGGTGTGGGGGGCAGGGAGGGGGAACAGATCTAGATTTGATTTGAATTGTTGTATGAAATGCACAGAGCTTCAATAAAAATTGGCTTTGAAAAAAAAGAACATGGGGGATGAAGTGACTCCACTATGTACATTTTAAAGTCATTCTTAGCTCAAGGCTGCAAAGCAGATTCTAGGAAGCCCTCACCCCTCCCCTTTCCTTGAAATAAGCTTCTGCTGGCCCCTCTGCAGGTCCAACTTCATAAACACAGACATTATTAACATCTGGTTTTGGCTTCTGTAATTTGCTTACCCTGATTAAAGCCACTCTGACATTCTCTAAGTGTGCCAGAAGTACAAGGCAGCTTTGTTTTGGGGTCCCCTTTAAAAGGGCTTCTTGGGAGGCAGAGACAGGTGGATCTTTGTGAGTTCAAGGCCAGCCTGGTCTACAAGGCGAGTTCCAGGACAGCTGGGGCTACAGGGAGACCCTGTCTCGAAAAGACCAAAAAAAAAAAAAAAAAAAAAAAAAAAAAGAGAAGCTGCCTTCTCTCTGTCTGAATCTCTGGCAGGTAGGGGGGGCCAGGAAGGGGAATGGTTCTAAGTTTGATAAACAAATGTAATGAAATGCACAAAAGTCAATAAAATTCATTCTGGTTAAAAAAAAAACTTTGGTTAATCTGGGCGGTTTGACTTAAGCATCCAAAAGGAAAGTAAAACCAGAAATAAATAATCAGTAAGGCCTGGGAAATTGTACTTCAGATATAAAACTTGAGATCTTAGTAAAAAGACAAAAAGAGGGGCTGGAGAGATGGCCTAGCGGTTAAGAGCGCCGACCGCTCTTACAGAGGACCCGGGTTCGATCCCCAGCACCCACATGGCGGCCGAGAGCCGTCTGAAACTCCAATTCCAGGAGAACTCCAGTTCCAGGGGAATCTGAGACCCTCTTCTGACCTCCGCGGCATTGCACGACACGGGTGCACAAACCTGCATGCAGACAGTACATTGATACACATACCGAAATAAATAAAATAAAATAAATAAATAAATTTAAAAAAAGACAAAAAGAAAAAAGAGAGACCACTGTTGTTTGGCCTATCTTCAATTCTTACTGGCAAGTGCATCTACTCTGTGTACTCTGTGGCTGCCACTGCTTTTGCCATTCTTCAAAGACATGAGACACAGCTTTTTAAAAATTATTTATTTATCTATTTATTTTTAAGGGATTCACAATATAAGAGCACAGTTGTTTTCAGATCACTTTAACATTGCTCAGTTTGCCTTACAACTAGGTACTTGGCACTAGCATCCACAGATGAGGGATATCATTTATCTTTTGTTTTTCTGGGACTGTGTTACTTCACTTACCATGATTTCTTCTGGCTCCATCCACTTACCTGCAAAGTTCATGATGTCGTCTTTCTTTTTTAATTTTTATTTATTTTTTATGTGTATGAATGTACTGTCTGCATGTAGGTCTATGCACCCGTGCCATGCAATGTTGCGGAGGTCAGAAGAGGGTGTCGGATTCCCCTGGAACTGAAGTTAAAGACGGTTCTCAGCCACCATGTGGGTACTGGGGATCAAATCCGGGCCCTCTGCAAGAGCAGTTGGCACTCTTAACTGCTAGGCCATCTCTCCAGCCCCAATGTCATCTTTCTTTACCGCTGCATACAACTCCGTTGTGTAGATGTACCACATTTTCTCTATCCACTCGTTGGTTGAGGGAGACTTGGGTTGGTTCCAGCTCTTCGCTATTGTGAAGAGAGCTGCAATAAACATGGCAGTGCATGTATCTCTGTGGTAAGATGAGTCCTATGGATATACACCCAGGAGTGGTATGACTGGGTCAGGTGGCAAGCTCATTTTCAGTCTTCCAAGGGTTCTCCACATTGCTTTCCATAGTGGCTGTACAAGTTTACATTCCCAATAGCAGTGGATGAGGCGACACAGCTTTTTAACCCTCCAGTATGGACTGAAGACTCATGTCTCTCCAAGAATCTTCCAAACCTTCAATGCCAGATGGGGACTACTGAGATACCCAGCTTGTGGACTGAGCAGCTATGGGGATTTCAGCCTCATCAGAGTATAGACTGCCATTGTTGGAGTACTTGGGCTGCATCATGGAGGCCAGTACAGGAAGATCAAGACAGGATGTGTGCTTACTGGACTTCGCCTGGGGGACCATGGGAGGGAAAGACCCCAGTGTGGAGTACAAGGGCAAGATTGATGGTTGTTTGGGCTTGCCAAGGAGGAACATTCAAATACTTCCTTAAGGAAAACATGAAAACTTTTAGCAAAAAAAAAAAAAAAAAAAAAAAAAAAAAGACAATTCTCCTCTTCAGGTGATTTGTGTGTGTGTATATGTATGCATGTATATATAACTATGTATATACATATATATTATATATATATATATATATATCGAAGCAATACAAGTTAGAGAGAAGAACAACAACAAAAGAACTGGAAAAAAAACTCTGAAAAGAGTCAGAAAAAGATGCAAGACATCTATGGCAGACTGCAGGAACTCAGGTGGGGTGGGGGGCATGGAAAGGGAAGTGATTCTAAATTCGATTCAGAAATGATGTATGATGTATGGAAAAAGTTTAATAACAATAAAAAAATAAATAAAAGAAAAATATTGCAATAAAAAAGGGCTTCTCTCCTCCTCATTTAGTGTAGCAGTCAGATTGGCAAACTGTCTGCCAAGCAGTGCTGCAATAAATTTGACTAATTAACATTTGATTTGAGTCTGGTGGTCTTTTCCAGTCATTGGTGTTCTCAAACTCTCCAACAAGGGAACTGGATGCTCTTTCATATAACCTGAGTTTGACTCCCACCACACACATGTCAGCTAACAACCATCTGGTAACTTCACTTCCAGGGTAATCTGAAACTCTTTTGATTGCTCTCTTCTGATCTCTGTGAACAGGTGCACTTACATACAATGCAGACAATACACTCATACACATAAAATAAAAATCATAAATAAAATATTTTTAAAAAGAAAAGTGAGACACTTTTTTCTTTTTGATCTTTTTGAGACAGGGTCTCCCTGTAGCTTTGGCTGTCCTGGATCTCACTCTGTAGACCAGGCTGGCCTTGAACTCAGAGAGATCCGTCTGCTTCTGCCTCCCAAGTGCTAGGATTAAAGGCGTGTGATACCACACCCGGCCTAAAAGTGAGACACTATTAACAAAAGGAGGACAACAAGACAGAGAGGGAAATCAAAGAACAACAGAAAAATGAAAAAGATGTCCACACTCATGATATACAGCTCCTGATTCTGGATAGTAATGAGGGAGCTGGCTGTTCAAAGAAAACCTTATGAAGAGTTGAAGTATGGAACAAGTTTTGAAGATTATTCAGGACTCAGTTGACAGGCAAAAGAATGCAAAGCAAAGAGAAGACCTTGTGAAGACTTAAGGACACAGAATGCATAGGGTTGCTGTGTGATTTGTGGAAACGGTAAAGTAAGAACAGCAGTTGAGCGTGAGGCCAGCATGAAGGTAGTGTGTGCACAGACGGCTGTGTGTGCCAGGTCTCTATATCTAATGGAGACTTTTCCCATGCCATTTCATTTACACAAAATGAATTACTCTAACACAGAAGAAAATTAAAGATAGATATCATGGTTGGTTTCTTTTTACATCGCCATTGCATGAAAAAGGGCCTGATAAATATTTACGGATCTGAAGTTTAAATGTCTGCTGAACTTAATGAGATAATTCTGTTGACTACAGCCACAGAGCAGAGTGCCCCATACATTTTAATTTCTTTTTTAAAATATTTTTATTGGGGGCTGGAGATATGGCTCAGCAGTTAAGTGGACTAGTTGTTCTTGCAGAAGACCTGGGTTCAATTCCCAGAACCTACAGGGTAGCTAACAACTGTCCATAACTCCAGTTCCAGGGGATCTAATACCCTCTTCTGTCTTCCACAAGCATTACATAACAAGGGTGCATTTAATATACATGTGGGCATAAGAATTATATACATTAAAACATTATATACGTTAAAACATTATATACATTAAAACACCTTTAATCCCAGCACTCAGGAGGCAGAGTCAGGTGGATCTCTGTGAGTTCAAGGCCAGCCTGGTCTACAGAGTGAGCTCCAGGCCAGTTGGGACTTAAATACCAAAACAAAAAAAAAAAAAAAAATGAGGTGCCTGCATGTATATAAGTGCACCCATGTCATGCAAAGCCCCCGAAAATCCAAAGACAGTGTGGAATTCCCATAGAACTGGAGTTATAGATGGTTTTTAGCCACGATGTGGGTGCTGGGAACTGAACCTGGGTCTTCTTCAAGAGCAGCCAGTGCTCTTAACCACTGAGCTATCTCTCTGGCCCCCATTTTAATTTCTTAATAAATGTTAGCTATAGTGTCTTAATTACCAAATAATTGATTTTTGATTATATATATATTTACCTTTATTTCTCAAACTTTTCCTAACTTTTTTTATTTCAATTTTTAATTGTTGAGAATTTCACACATGAATATTGTCTTTGAGACGGGCGTGGTGGCACACACCTTTAATCCTAGCACTTGGGAGGCAGAGGCAGGCGGATCTTTGTGAGTTCAAGGCCATCCTGGTCTACAGAGTGAGTTCCAGGACAGCTGGGGCTACAAGGAGACCCTGTCTCAAAAAGACAAAAAAATAATAATAATATTGTCTTTGAATTATTTTTTAATTTTTTTTTAACTTTATTTATTTCTGTATGTGTATGAATGTACTGTCTGCATGCAGGTTTGTGCACCCATGTCCTGCAGAGCCTCTCACCTTGGAGGACTGTGCCCTCTCAACTTGGAGCAGTGACTGTGCCCTCTCACCTTGGAGGACTGACTGTGCCCTCTCACCTTGGAGGGTTGTGCCCTCTCACCTTGGAGGACTGTGCCCTCTCACCTTGGAGGACTGACTGTGCCCTCTCACCTTGGAGGACTGACTGTGCCCTCTAACCTTGGAGGACTGACTGTGCCCTCTAACCTTGGAGGACTGACTGTGCCCTCTAACCTTGGAGGACTGACTGTGCCCTCTAACCTTGGAGGACTGTGCCCTCTCACCTTGGAGGACTGTGCCCTCTCACCTTGGAGGACTGTGCCCTCTCACCTTGGAGGACTGTGCCCTCTCACCTTGGAGGACTGTGCCCTCTCACCTTGGAGGGCTGACTGTGCCCTCTCACCTTGGAGGACTGACTGTGCCCTCTCACCTTGGAGGACTGACTGTGCCCTCTCACCTTGGAGGACTGACTGTGCCCTCTCACCTTGGAGGGCTGTGCCCTCTCACCTTGGAGGGCTGACTGTGCCCTCTCACCTTGGAGGACTGACTGTGCCCTCTCTCCTTGGAGGACTGACTGTGCCCTATCACCTTGGAGGACTGTGCCCTCTCACCTTGGAGGGCTGTGCCCTCTCACCTTGGAGGACTGACTGTGCCCTCTCTCCTTGGAAGACTGACTGTGCCCTCTCACCTTGGAGGGCTGACTGTGCTCTCTCACCTTGGAGGGCTGACTGTGCTCTTTCACCTTGGAGGGCTGACTGTGCCCTCTCTCCTTGGAGGACTGACTGTGCCCTCTCACCTTGGAGGACTGACTGTGCCCTCTCACCTTGGAGGGCTGTGCCCTCTCACCTTGGAGGACTGACTGACTGTGCCCTCTCAAACCATGAGCCCAAAGCAGTCCTTCTTCCCTGAAAAAAGAAAAAAGTAGAGAGAATTGTGGGTTAAAATAGAAGGTAACAGTCCAGACTGTGTGGCTGAGGGCAGCGGTGAGGAGCCGCAAGCTTTCTCTTCACGTTCATCTTCTTCCCTCCCTGATGAGCTCCCGCTTCCGCTTTCTCTGCCTTTTCTGTATTTAGCATTTTCCTTTCTCTTTCTCAAACCCACGGTTGTTTTGACTACTCAGAATCTCACCTCTTCTAGAAGCAGCCAGGTGGTTTGACTTTAAGAAAAGCATCTTCTCTGTTGTCTGTGCTGAGAAATAAGTTCCTCCCAGAGCAGAGGGTGGCACCGTCTCCACCACTGCAATCAGATCTTCACCAGGAGGGAGGTTAGCTAAAGTAGAATCAGCTTGCCCAAGGGATCAGAAAAGATCGCCCATTGCCTCCGGTCCCTGCTTCCCCAGAGCTGCCCTGATTTCTGTCCTTTCCCAGACACGAATATCTAGATTTTCTCCCAGTTTTGCAATCCACCCAAGACTTCCTTCCTGGTAAGCTCATTTTTAACTGAATAAAGAACTTTAACATCATAAATTCAGCTTTGTCCTTCTTTCTGTCATGACACAAGTTGTACAGTGTCCTTATCAATGCTAGGCTCGGGACTTGTAGGAACGTGTCTTTTCACAGCTATGATAAATCTGTCACTGTGAACTACAATATCAATCTGAAAAAAAATTCTAGCGTTATCCAATTGAGCTCTCAAGACAAGTTTGGTATGATAGAGGCTTTTTTTAAGCAAAGTAACTACTTTTTTACTGTAATTCGACACATAGAAAAGGTGATCACTACCTTGGAATAAATAAATAAATAAATAAATAAATAAATAAATAGCCTGGAATTGGGATATGGTGTTTAAGCACATATGCTCTGGAATCAGACAATTCAGGTTTGCAGTCGACTCTGTCCCCTGGTCGCTCTGCAGTAGCAGGGAAGGATATACTTTAGCTTTGTCCTCTTAAAAGCAAAGTCTGGGATGAGAACTTCACAGGACTTATTTTAGAGGTGATCCCAAGAAGCACAAACAAGAAAAGTGAGAGGGAAACAAAGGCAGCCAATAGAAAGTGTATTATCAAAAGGGATCCGGGGCCACCGAAGCACAGTTTTACCTGGAGCCTCAGATAGCCAATGTACAAACTGCAAAGGAACTGGGGATACTTATGCGCCAACTCTTATTTGTGAAAGGCTGTTGGGAATGTACTGAGGTGGGGAGTGGCATTGATTTCCTGGCACTCAAGTGACAAACTGATGCAGGTTTTGACAGCAGGAAGTCAGCCAGCACTCGCTGAAATGATAAGGCCCTACGAATCTCATGGGAAGGGCCCTGAGAACATCCTCTGCAATGTTTAACTCTCTAAGCATCTGTTTTCCTGTGTGTGAAATAGGAATGCTAATAGCACCTTGCAGTCCACTTGCATGTGGACTGAGTGGCACGTAGTACTAGTAAAAGAAATGGCCTAGCGGGGGCTGGAGAGAGGGCCTAGCGGTTAAGAGTGCCGACCGCTCTTGCAGAGGACCTGGGTTCAATCCCCAGCAACCAAACGGCGGCTGAGAACCTCTTTAACTCCAGTCCCAGGGGAATCCGACACCCTCTTCTGACCTCCAAGGCATTGCACCACACGGGTGCACAGACCTACATGCAGACAGTACATTCATACACATAAAGAATAAATAAATAAAATTTTTAAAAAAAGATTGTATCTTAAAAAAAAAAAGAGCACCGACTGCTCTTGCAGAGGACCTGGATCTATCCCCAGCACCCACATGGCGGCTGAGAACCGTCTTTAACTCCAGTCCCAGGGGAATCTGACACCCTCTTCTGACCACTGCGGCATTATACGACACAGGTGCACAGACCTACATGCAGACAGTACATTCATACACATAAAAAAATAAATTAAAAAAATTAAAAACAAAGAACTGTCCTTAAACACAGTCCAGAAGCACAACCTTCCCACAAGGACCTGCAGCTGGTTTACCCTCTTTGGAACTTGGGAAGAAGGTTTCACCACAAAGCTCTGCATTCCCCAAGGTTGATAAGCATAGAGAGGGTCGGGAGGGAAGGTGATGAGATTGTATTCTGGATCTATTTTGAACATAAAAGCCAATATATCAAAAAGATGCAAAAGTCAAAGATAACTTCATTCTGTAAAGCAATTCTATTATTAGCACTAGTTAATTTCTCATTGCTTTGTCTTGACAAGAAGCAACTTAAAGAAGAAAGGGTTTTTATTTCACCCACAGTTTGAGGGTACAGTCTATCATAGCAGAAAAAGCAGGCTGGACAGAGCAGAAGACAGCTGTTCACATTGCACCAACACTATGGAAGTAGGGGAAATGGCAGTGAGCTATGAAACCTCAAGGCCTGCTCCCAATGACCTACTTCCTCCACAGAGGCTCCAACCGCTAAAGGTTCCAAGGCCTCTCAGATAGGACCATTGGCTGGGGAAGCAAACAGTCCATCACAGGAGCCTGTGGGGGACATTTCACCTTCAAACCACACCAAATATGGATGACATGCAGGACACTGTCCTAGACACAGTGAACAAAACAAACAAAAATTTCTGTCCTCATGAAACTTTTTTCTAGTCTTTCTAATAGGGAAAACTGGACAGGAAAACCTGTAAATATTGGGGGCTGGAGACACGGCTCAGAGGTTAAGAGCACTGGATGCTCTTGTAGAGGATGCCCAATGCGGCAGCTAACAACCATCCATAACTTCAGCCCCAGGGAATCCGATGCTCTCCTCTGACCTCCACTGGCATTACATAACATGGTGCAGATGGTACACTCATACAATAAAAGAAAATAAAAATAATAAAGTATTTATTATTTATACGTAACTTGTAAATACCATGTTAAATGATAGGAGGTTCTAAGAACTAAACTTAAGCCAGGATAACAGGAAGACACATTAGTGATGGGGTCATAATCATTAAAATGGTTTTGAGGAAAGCCTCATTGAGCAGAAAAGACTCCTCTGGGTTGACAGATGAAGACTTTGAAGGAGTAATCCCTGTAGTTCTTCTGAATAATGGCATTTCACAATGCTTCTAGAAAACTTGAAGGTCATTGACTTTGAGAAGCCAGTAGGACAGCCAAGTGGAGCAATCTAGGGTATAGCTGGGAGCAGTGAGTGTCTGAGGCTTGGGAGAGGGAGGTGACTGAGATGACTTCTCGAGTCTTATCTCTGGGCCCACCACTCCCTGGGCAGGGCCATCACCTGTTCTGGTTTCCCTGAAACCCGGGTTTCTGATGGTGCAGAAATTTCAGTATTAAAGAGGGCAGTTGTGGTTAAGCAAGATGGTTGATTGCCCTGATTCTAAGCCATCCTCTAACCTGCTGCCAGGGGGAAATAAATGTCTAAAATTCAACTCTAGAGAAAGGATGATTTCTTCATAAGTAGGGACATTTTAGTCCTCCCAGCCTTCACCCTTTCCTCCCCTTCCAGGCTCCCTGTGCCCCTTCTCCTATGTACAACTAAAATTCTTCCTTTACTTAAGTTATGATTGCAAGGTGCACTGCCTAGAAGCCTCCCTGGCTGATACAGCTGTTCTGTCTCCACATCCCGGTGCTCTGTAACTTGCTGAAGATTAAACCCAGGCTTGGCACAGCTGGGAGCTTATACAACCTAAGAAGATGCCCTAAGAAAAACAATACAAAACTGCACCTGCATATTTAGGTATAAAACTGGATTCTATTGACCATCCTCACCCAGGGTTTCTGCATCTATGGATTCAACCAGTTACAGATCAAAAATAAAAGGAAAAGGAAATTGCATCTATACCAAATGTGCATTAATTTCTTATCCTTAATCCCTAAAAAATAAATCAGCGATTTAAATGGCATTTACATTGTATTAGGTATTCTGTGTAATCTAGAGATGATTGATTAAAAATATCTAAAAGGATATGCCTAGGTTCTTTGCAAATACTAGATACCATTTTATATAAATGGTATAAAATCCAAGGGGTCCTGAACCAATCTTGGACAGATACTTGGAAGGAACACATAAAACAGGAACAGTCTTGAAGTTAAACTCATATGGAATTGGTCTCTGATAGCACCCTTTCAGCTCTGTGTGGTAAGAAATCATGGGTCCACTTGCCATCTCCACTAAGCCATGAGAGAGAATCTGCATCTAAGTTACCTGGTACACAGAAAGTGCTGAGTTTCTGTTGACTGACTATATGAATGGTTCCATTGTAGGTAATAAAGAGCATAGGTCTCTGAGTTGTGTCCTCATCTGATGACGTCTGCCACTGACCTACTATACTCATAGCATTAAATAAAGGAGAGAAACTTAATATCTCAGAGATTGAAAACGTTAGATCAGCTACCCATGGGGCATGCCCAGGTAACATGCCTGGCCCAAGTAAAGGCTTCATAAATATTCATTTCCCCTCTTCTCCCAGCCTTGGGATCTGTTGCCTTTTCAACAGTCACATTCTCAAGGCTAGGCTCCAAGCCAGGAAAAGACTCTGCTGTCTGTGAATACATGAACTTATTTAGCGCATCTCTCTTACATTTCAGAACCAAGATCAATGTTTAAGCTGACATATTTTCCTTGCAACTCATGAGTTCAGATCACTTAATTGATCTTTTGACCCTCATATTTGTCTGCAGGTCAGAAGGTACATCCATAACGTGCCATTGCATGCCGAGCTGAGTCCAAGATCTGTAAACGAGGTTCGGAGAGTGCTGTTTCTGCTATATAAGCTAATCAATATTATTATTTTAAAGGAACTGACTTCCTTCTTTGTACATCCACCTATATAATAAATAATTCATCTTCCTAAAATATTTATTAAAGGTGGGTGGCATTCTGCTCTCTGAGAAAAACGAAAGTTGTCTAAGAACTGAATGCCTTTGGGTTTCTGCACCACCACTAATCATAGCAACTCTGGCCATTGCTGTCTGTCATTTGTCCTGTGTCCACAGCAACCTTGGGAGCTAGGAAAAACACCTCTATCTTAAAGATGGTTCAACACAAGAGAGATCAAACAATCCATCCAAGGTTACAGAGCCAATAACTTCTAGAGTTTGTTTTCCAACTGCCTCTTTTGCATGCCACTGCTCCCTCCGTGGGGAAAAAAATTACAGCTTGCCTTGTCAATTCTGTCAAGGAACCACAACCCCTAGAGCTTCTCTTTACTGACTACATAGAACCCAGGGTTTATTACACTGCATGCTGGGTCTGATTCCCTGTGCCAATTCAAGAGATGTACCCCAAACCACTTTGTGGCCTTAGAGGCTGAGCCCTGTGTAGCCAGGAAAGATCCTCAGATTACAACCTGGAAAGTCCTCTTAGAAATCTTTGCTTGGAGCTTACCTAGCTCACCCTGGTGTTTGTTAAATGTTGCTTTGGTATTTGTTACAGGGAGACATTGCTTTTACTTAGATGGAGATTACCTGGTAATGAAGAGGGAATCCGCTAACACTATCCTCCACCCAGTGCTTACTATGTGCCATACCAAGAGCTTACAGAATTTTACTGAATTCCATAAACCTTATGACATGAGTATTCATGTTTTCACTTTTTGACTGAGAAGCCTTTTAATTTGAGGCCCAAACGATAAGGGAACAATTAGTTCTGATTCACTCAGATAACAAGTAACCAGCAGAGTCAGGACTTAAAGCAATAGAAAATCGTACAACACCTACCCTTAGCCACCATGACATTTCCAAGCAGTAGCAGAAGCTCTGTGCAGATTTTACAGAAAAATCTATTCCTAAGCAAGGGGTATTCATTCTTTCATTCATGCATGCATGCATGCACACAGACTGTTCCCCTTGCCTGCAGTACTGGGTTACTCTCTCTTTCCTATAACCTCCTTACTGACATAGTGACTCGGAGCCTTCACAGTTCTCTGTGTGTTCTGCCACACTGTATCCAGTTTCATGGGACAAGAACTACAAAGAAAATTCATCAAGAGTGAATTCAAGAATAATCAAGAGTAGAAATTTAGATTAAACAGGACACAAGATCTTACCCTTCCTTCTACCCTTATGCTTCTGATTTTCTAGAATGACTGAGGTAGCATTATCACTACCTTTTATTGCTCTAGGCTTCATACAAACATACAGGTTTTATTTCTTCAGGCTATTAAACCACCTCACCTGAATAGAAAGACCATGGTTCGGACAATTTGAAAATGATCATTGCTATAATTTAGCTCTAAGATGCTGAACTTCATATCCAGAACCCCCCAAAATTGTAGACAATAGAAAACAGAGAGCAAATAGTGCTGACCTAATCCGAGGCTCTAAATGTCAACAGCTGTCGTTCTGTCAGTGGTCAGCTTAATTTGCAATGTGTTTATTGGAGGTTTTTCCGATTATACAGTCTTTACTGAGGTCACATCACAACAAATATTATATTAATAACTAATGATGAAACAGAGATGTTCATTTCTTGCCCACAATAACAGGAATCCAGCAAGATGTTATTATCTACATTGTACCTATAGGAGAGCAGAAGCCTAGAGTGAGCTCACCTTAAGGTCAGAGCAGATAGTAAAGGGCAGGCCAGGTAAGTCAAGACAGCAACTTCATGATCCTTTTTACTGTATCACGCTGTCTCTTGCGGGCCAAATTAAGAAGAAAGGAGGAAGGAAGGAAGGAAGGAAGGAAGGAAGGAAGGAAGGAAGGAAGGAAGGAAGGAAGGAGAGAGAAAGACCAACTAGCCATTATAGCTTCAGCAATCCTATTAGAGATTTACACTTCTGTCTATAAATTAGTCTCACTAGGGTATAACAGATTTTACATGAGAAATCTAGTATAGTCAATCCTTCTAAAAATGGTATTTCCAAAGAGCCTATCGATGTTATCTAGCTATTGCCTGGTGTATTGTCAATTATGCAACAGACACCAAGGAACGGACAAGTACCCTGAAATCTCTTGTTAAATATTCACGTGGTCACCCTTCTTTTTAATAGATCAGCTCAAACCTTCTTGCTTACAAACCCCAAGACGTCTTTAAAGTGAATTCTAGATCTTGGTCCTCAAGGAGAATTAAAGACTATGAGTTGACCTTTCAGAGGGCCTTTGTGATTTCTTTGGTCCCTGGCAACAGGGCACCAAATCGGGCTTTTTATAAACTGCTTTTCCGCCTGCCAATCAAGTGAAGCATCCTTTCATTATTTCTGTTCTTCTTTGGCACTAGCTGTCTGTCATCTGAATAGGTGGGCTTTGATTACAAATGACATCCATAGCCCTTCAGTCAAGGGCAACGATGAAAAGAATGTCCAGATCTTTCCCACCATGCCCTCCTTGCTACAGTGAGATCTATCTCAATGTTTTCTCCAATTATTTCCGGAAATCCCAGGGTGGGCTCAACATTACAGGCTTCTGTACAGCTGCTGTCACAGAGATTCATGGAGACGCCTCAGCTGAGCAAGTGCTGCAGTGTGGCACGCTTGCCAGGGGAACTGTCTCTTATGGGAATTGCTTGCACGGGGGCCCATTGGAGCTGCCATCTTGCTAGGTGCATTATGGCTGCCACTGCTGCCCTCCTCTCCAGGGCACCCTGCGTGGGTCTGTGAAGTTCCACAGAGATGGCTGCAGCTACTTTGTCAGAAACACAGAACACTTCTGTGTTATCAGGGTCCTAGCCCAAAGTGACCCAAAGCAAAATTAGCTGTGTTTCAGATGCTCATGAGCTGTGTGAGAGGCTCTTAGTTTTCACCTGTTCTGTTGAAAGTAGTACCTGGAAGGTAGGCCTCAGACAGCTGGGATGTTGTTTTGAGACTGAAATGTATGCCAGAATCACCATTCTTAGCACAAATTCTAAGCATTTGATGGTCCTTCAAGCAGGCATCTGCTGAACATCAAATCCAGCATCCCTCTTGAGAAGATAAAGTGGGTCATTGACCCATTGAGAAACTGGGGTGGTTGAGAGAGAATGTGGACAGTGTGTGAGGTGGGTTTTTCAGTGCAGGGGTTGCCAGATGCAGTATTCATTCATTCATTCATTGATTCTAAAAACACTAAGGAAGGGACAGAAATCCAGGCTATGCAATTGTGGAGTACTCTGTCCCTGCCAGCAAGTCTGTGTCATTTCCTGTCACCTTCTGGGCCAGAGTCATCTCATCTGCTTGGGCTGATCTGGAGTATCGTCTCTGTTCTAGTTTCTATCACTGTGACAAAACACTCTGAACAATATCAACTTGGGGAGGAAAGGGTTTATTCAGCCCACATCTCCCAGGTCACAGTTCATCACTCAGGGAGCCCAAGGCAGGAACTCAGGGCAGAAACCTAGAGGCAGTAGCTGCAGCACAGGTCATGGAGGAATGCTGCTTACTGGCTTGCTCCTCTGGCCCACACTCAGCCTGTTTTCTTATACAACACAGAGCCACCTGCCCAAAGGTAGCACCACCCACAGTGGGCTGGGCCCTCCCACATCACACAACAATCAAGAAAATACCCCACAGATATGGCCATGGGCCAGTCCAATGGAGGCAATTCCGCAGTTGAGGCTCCCTCAGCCCAGCTGTGCCAAGTTAACACTACAGCTATCCAGCACAGGCTTCTCAGTGGGCTGTTAAGGTGCTTAGAGTAAGAACCAAGAAAAAGGTTGCAATTGTGAGTCTTTGCAATTGTAGAATCCCTGAGACATGTTTGAGTTTTGAAGATGCAGCTACAAGCCTTGCAAATTCTTCTCTGGGAATTTTGCCTTTCTTTTTGAAAATATTTTTACTGAGTTTTTGTGCATTTCATACAATAAATAGTTCTTAATTAAATTTAGACCCCCTCCCCTATCCGTGCCCCCACAAAGCCCCCCACCGGACCTCACAAATGCCGTCATATACGTTAAGTCCTATCCTGTCAAGCATTTGAGGAGTCCTGCCCTTCTGTGAATCTGTTTGCCATTGATCCCTTTGACAGCAAGGAAGATGAAGATATTATAGGCTCTGAGAGACAAAGTTCCCTCCCATAAGTCACTTCAGAAAGAAGCTAAATTAGAACAAAACAAGTACAAACAGGTAGCGAAAATAAAAAATCAACATACCAACCCCAATGTTTCTCCACTCCCCGCCCCCACCCCACACCCCAGCTCACATTTCGAATGCCTGCTGCCAAAAATGTCAGTGCAATTCAGTTCAGCTTAGATTCACCCACAGCTTCTCTCTCACCTGAAAAAAATAATAATAACCTGACAAATGCTAGTTACTCCCCAGGCATATTAGTGCTCTATTCATGTTGCTTATAGGACAAATGGAAGGACTGTGACCAAAACGATGACAGTGAGCAATGAACACTGCCTGACAAAGCACTGCTCTCAGCAAATTCTCTCTTGGTCTGGACAGAGTGAGGGAAGATTCAAGGGCACAGAGAAAATGGCTGAAGCCTGGCCAACACCCTAGTCTTTTTTCCCTGTTTTCAACATGTATTGATTCCCTAATGTCCTCCAGGCACTGTGGAGTGGTTATCAGTTACCGCCTTAATCCGTACAACTGGTACCTTCAGAAGTAGGTATATTTGTCCTTACAGCTAAAAAAAAAAAAAAAAAAAAAAAAAAGAAAGGAATTCTAAGTAACTTCAGGCATTGCTCGATCCACTGAGTAAAGAAGTCATGGGGACCAATATCTCCATCTCTCCATCAATCTTTTTGTCTCTGGTCACTTCAGCTTCACCGTGTGTGAACTTCATTCTTGTCTCCTAGAGACCCGAGGTTGCAAAGATAACAAGGAATAGCTCTTGCCAGCAGTACAGTTTTATTTCACCATCCCAGAGAAAGAGAGCCGTTCTTTTTCAGAATCCACGTGCAACCTTACAGAGAGGATCCTGGCTCAGTTTAGGTCACAGTGTCCCTCCCTGAACCAAATGTCACAGTGGAGAAGTTGAGTTCCAGATTGACAGCCCACCGAGGTCAAAAGAAAGAAAAGAAAGACTAGCGGGCATGTAACCGGACACTCCCTGGAAACAGAATTTCACAGATCCAGAAAAGACTCAAGTCAGAGGCACCTCCGTGATGAATTTACAGACCTGACAGTTTTCAAGGTTGATTTTCTTTTTTCCAAGGTCTCTCTGTTCCCTGAGTTACACTTGTGGGATGGGGTCAGAATAACAGTACAAGAGGCGTGTTTTAAAATTAACTTAGGATCCAGTGGCAAATGGTTTTCTTCCTGGACTTAGGAAATATGTTGTTAGAAAAGAATCACTGGAATATTCTGAGCTGCTTTTAAGAGAAGGCAGCTCACTTGGATGGTATTCTTATAAAAAAATGTATCTGTCAGATTCCATCCTGAAAAATGAATGGGACAAATGCAAATGGACTAAGATGGTCTCTAAATATGTGAATTCCACAAACGATTTCTCTCTGAAAGGGTGAAGAACCACTCCTTGTTTACAAATATATATGAAAGCATTATCAGAAACTGTAGGCACTTCCGCATTAATACCCCTGCATTAGAAAATGTTGGCATGTTGATGCTACACCTCCTTAGAGTGACTAAAGTAATGGAGAAAAATCCCCTGTTCTTAGGAGACATGCTGCAGGACTGAGGATGACATTTGAATGGTGTGACTAATGTTCAAATAGTTGAACATGGGAATATTCCCACAGATGTAGAGAGAGGGTGTGAGGTGGCGAGGAGACGTGGTAAAGTCAGGGCAGAGAGGGCTCAACAGATAACGGTACTCGCCACCAAGCGTGACCACTGAGCTCCATTTCCAGAACCCACATGGTAGAAAGAGAGAATCAATTCCCGCAAGTCCTCTGACCTACAAACACATCAGAGCATGCATGTGCGCGTACACACACACACACACACACACACACACACACACACACACACACACACACAGTGTTAAAAAAAAAAAAAAAAGAATTGATGTCAGGCATGGTGCACATCTGTAATGCCAGTACCTGAGAGGCTTGAGGCAGGAGGATCTTAAGTTTGAGCCCAACCTAGGCCACAGAGAGTTCCAAACCAGCCTGGGATATACAAAGAGACTCTGTCTCTAAGTCAAAACAAACAAATAAACAACGACAAAAGGTGAATTGATGAATCTAGGGGACAGGTTTAGGGAGGTTCACTCTATACTATTTTTGCTTTGCTTCTCTATGTATACTTTCCAAATAAAGTATTGATGAAAAGGGGGGAAATTAAGATACATATTCATAATAATTCGAAATTTAACATCCCCTCCCCCCCCCACAATAACACAGCAAGTCCA
Organism: Rhizomys pruinosus; assembly: GCA_009823505.1. NCBI lineage: Eukaryota > Metazoa > Chordata > Mammalia > Rodentia > Spalacidae > Rhizomys > Rhizomys pruinosus. The sequence continues at coordinate 3,373,728 of VZQC01002875.1, forward strand.
AAATGTCAGTCATTTAAATGTCAGGTCGTTATTGCAAGGCTGAATTGTCTGCTGCTGTTGCTGCTGCCACCTGCTGGCGGTTGTCTGCCTAACCCTGGCGATGATTCTGGTCGGATTAGCAGAGACCAGATCTCTCTAGAGCCTGCTTCCCACTCCCCAGCAAGGTTGCAAACCATGGATGGGGGTCAAAATGAAGGCAGCAAGGGTCCAGGCCATCCAGGAAGCTCTAGCACCCAGGGGAGTGCTGCCTATGGTAGCAAATAGGCTTTGCCATCCTCCCTACAACTCAGTGCCTGGCTACCGTGACCAAATGGCCACTAAAAGTTCAATGAAGTGGTTGGAAGTGTTTGATGTGGCTCCTAGTATCAGATGACAGCTTAGAAAGGGCATTATCCAGCCAGGGGCAGCAAGCAGAAACCATTCAAAGTATTTGATCTTTTATTTGTATCTGAACTTAGGCTTCTTAAACCAGGTTTATTAGAGAACAAGAAAGAATGTGTTTTTAAATGTTTATGCTTACACTTTAATCTGTATTACTACATTAAAAATATTTTACTAGCATCCATACACACATGTGTGTTTGAATAACAGCTTGTACATTTGTGCATATGTAGGTGTATATACACACACAGGTTTACAGACACACATAGAAACTAGGAGAAGAAAACCCACAGAGTGGGAGGAAACCTTCACTGCTGATACATCTGACAGAGCATTAACTTCCAGAATATGTAAACTACTCAAGAAACAAAGAAGAAAATGAATGACCCACTCAAAAGATGGAGTAAAGAGCTGAACAGAGACTTCACAAGTGAGGAAATAGAGATGGTTGAGAAACATCTTAAAAAGTGTTCAACAACACTAATAATTAAGGAAATGCAAATTAAAACCACTTTAAGATATCTCACCCTGATAATCCTGGCAAGAATCATGAAAACAAATAATACTAAATGCTGGAGAGGGTGTGGGAAATGGGGAACACTCATCCACTACTGGTAGGAATGCAAACTTGTACAACCACTATGGAAAACAGTATGGAGAACTCTTAAAAGACTCAAAATGAGCCTACCACCTGACCCAGCCATACCATTTCTGGGAATATATCCATCAGACTCTTCCTACAGCAGAGATACATGTACAGCCATGTTTATTGCAACTCTCTTCATGATACCAAAGAGCTGGAACCAACCCAAGTGCCCCTCAACTGACGAGTGGATAGAGAAAATGTGGTACATGTACACAACGGAGTTCTATGCAGCGGTAAAGAAAGATGACATCAGGAAATTTGCAGGTAAATGGCTGGAACTAGAAGATTTTATGCTAAGTGAAGTAACACAATCCCAGAAAAACAAAAGACAAATGGTATCCCTCATCTGTGGATGCTAACACCAATTACGTAGTTGTAAGACAAACTGAACAATGTTAATGTTATATTCTTCATGATCTAAAGACAACTGTGCTCTTGCATTGTGAATCCCTAAACAGGTTCTAGAGCTGACCTAGCATTTATTTTCAGACCTTGGGTTTTTGGTACATGATAGAGGGTATGTGTGCATCTTTTAGAGTATTATGGGATTGAAATGGAAAGATGCAAATCAAGAAATATGCTATGGAAACAACATACAGTTTGTTCCCAGAAGATACAATCTTCATATAGGTGTAATAGGCTGGTGCAGCTTAGCCTTTCTGGGTGCTTAACAACCATACTTAACGCCCATACCAATTTGGCCAAGGGACCTAAGGGATAACTTTGTTCCTTGCCCTCAGAGGTCAACTAAGTCTTAGGGGATTATGCATGGGGGCACCTCTTGAAATGTCCTGCAAATGTGGGTCACCAGTCTTCCTGTTCAGGGAGGTCTTGGAGAGCCACTAATGGGTCTTCAGCCAGTGTCCAGTCTATAAAGAGGAAAGTCTGCTCATGCTTCAGAAAAGGAAGCCTGGTCTAGCAAGACCTGATTTTGTCCTCAAGTGGATGGAACTGATAAATGAAAAGCTGAAAGGAGCAAGGGGCTCCCACCCCCCCCCAAAACCCCGAAAGACCCCTGAGGACCAGATCCTCAACTGACCTTGAGAAAACAAAAACCTTGGTTAATCTGAGCTAACTGTTTGGCCTTAAGCATCCAAAAGGAAAGTACAACCAGATATAGATAATCAGTAAGAAAAGAGAAACCGTACTGCAAACATAGAATTTGAGATCTTAGTAAAAAGATAAAAAAGAATAAAAGAGAGAGTACTGTTGTTTGGCCTGTCTTCAATTCTTACTGGCAAGTGCATCAACTCTGCGGCTGCCACCACTTTTGGCACTCCTCAAAGACATGAGACACAGCTGTTTAAATTTCCAATGTGGACTGAAGACTCAGGTCTCTCCAAGAATCCTCCAAACCTTCAATGCCAGATGGGGACTACTGAGATACCCAGCTTGTGGACTAAACAGCTAAGGGGATGTCAGCCTCATCAGAATATAGACTGCCATTGTTGGACTGCCTGGGCTGTATCCTGGAGGCCAGTACAGGGGGATCGAGACAGGATGTGTGCTTATTTGACTTCATTGGGGGGACCATGGGAGGGAAAGACCCCAATGTGGAGCAAAAGTTCAAGATTGATAGTTGTTTGGGATTGCTACGGAGAAATCTTCGAGCACTTCCCTGAGGAAAACATGACATCTTTTAGGAAAAAAAAAATCCTCCAATTCAAGTGATATGTATATGTATGTATGTATGTTTGTATGTATATATATTTATACATATATAACTATGTATATATACTGTAGCAATACAAGTTGGAGAGAACAACAAGAAAAGAACTGAAAAAACCTCTGGAAATACTCAGAAAAAGATGCAGGACATGTATGGCAGAGTACAGGGACTCGGGACTCGGGTGGGATGGGGGCCATGGGCAGGGAAGCAACTCTATATTTGATTGAGAAATGATATATGACTTATGGAAAAAGTTTAATAACAAAAAATTAAAAAAGAAACTAGGAGATGCTCTCATTTTTAATGGAAAGTTGTTTTTTTTGCTGGGGGGTTCCTTCTTGAGACAGGGTCTCCCTGGAAACCTGGCTGTCCTGGACAGCTGTAGACCAGGCTGGCCTTGAACTGACAGAAATCTACCTGCCTCTGCCTCCCAAGTGCTAGGATTAAAGGTATATGCCACCGCACCCCACTGGAAAGTTGATTCTTTAGTGACAATTTTAGATTCTTTTTCCTTAATGCTTCATCTTTTTCTTAATGCTGTTCATCTAGACAAAGTATTCCAAAACACTCCCAAACCCCAAAGCCTGTTAAGTATCAATAATACACCAGAAAAGGGAAATTCCAGACTAGGACACTTTATTTCATACAAAACATTATTTTTTGTTGTTGTTGTATTTTCAAGACAGGGTCTCCCTGTAGCCCCAGCTGTCCTGGAACTCACTCTGTAGACCAGGTTGGCCTTGAACTCACAAAGATCCACCTGCCTCTACCTCCCAAGTGCTAGGATTAAAGGTGCGCCACCACGCCGGGTTCTAACAGTGTAAAATTACCTTCAGGGACTGGTGAGTGTTCAATAGCTAAAAGCACTTGCTCTCCAAACCAGAGAACCTAAGTTAGATACCTAGAAGCCACTGTGAAAGGAAAGAACTGACCCCAAAAGTCAACCACCTGCACACACACACACACATGCAGGCACACATGCAAGTATGTGCATTACCTTCAGAATATATATATATATATATATATATATATATATATATATGAAACATAAATAAATTTTCTGTTTAGACTTTGGTCCATCTCCAGAACATCTCATTACATGAATGAAAATATTCCAAAGTAGAAAATGTTTTAAGATTCAAAACACTTCTGGCCCCAAGCTGTTCAGATAAGGACTCAGCCTTGAGGCACATAGCACGATTTCTTTAATAGTACTATTTGCTAATGATTTATAGCATGTTCGATTTAAGGAAAGTTTTAAGATGCTGCATGATACTAAATCACCCATAAAACAAGATAATAAAAAATTGAGAATCATCAAAATGAGAGGTGACAGTCCATGCAAAGACTCATAACTAGTCAACGCGCTGAGAATAAGTGACTATTGAATGGTAAATACTAAATAACTTGTTTATAACACCCATTCGCACTGCAGGAAGAATCACGGACAAGGAGACAGGAAGAAGGAGAGGAGGAGTGCTACATCTCCTAGACATGACATTATGGCTATGAGGTCGCTGCAGCTGGAGTCGCCTGAAGACCGTTCCATCAGGAATAGGGGAGGGGCTCAAGAGAACCCACTCTCTCTAAGGAGCTATTGGCAGTTAATGATCGCTAGGAGAGGAGGAGTCATTTTTGTTAGGTCAGGTCGGGGGCAAAGCCAAGATGGAATATACCGGAAAGACCCTCCTTTCTTTTCCGGTCAGGCCAGATTCCCATGAGACCTCTGGACCTGAGGCCCAACTCCAGCTCTGAGCCCCTGACCTGATTTAATTGGCCAGATTCCAACAAGTTACCATCTCCCCTCCGCCCATAAAAGGTTCTCCCCGCCTCTCAGAAACTCCATTTTCATGGCCCTCAGGATGGCTGGCAGTGGATTTACCAGAGAGAGAGAGAGAGAGAGAGAGAGAGAGAGAGAGAGAGAGAGAGAGAGAGAGAGAGAGAGAATTTCCTAAAATAAATGCCTACTTTATTTACTTTTTAATTCAGACTGATTCGGCCTTTTCTTATCATCGGTTATACTTCTCAGTTTTCTTCAGTGGTAAATCCACTATTAGGTTCCCGTGCTCTGGTAAATAACTCCTGAGCACGCTCATGCAAGCAACCCTAATTAAACTCAATGGGACACACACACACACACACACACACACACACACACGAAAGTAGGAGGTTGTGCTAGATAGCTTCAGTTGTGAACTTGATGCTTCCTGGGATGAGGGAACCTCAACTGGGGAATTCCATATATCAGATTTGTCTGGGGGGCACTTTCTTAATTGCTGAATAATGTGGGAGGGGCAGTCCAATGTGAGTGGTGCCACCCCTGAGCCCATAGTCCTGTGTTATATAAAAAAGCAGGTAGCTATTAATTTTCAGACTTTGGAATTTTTGGTATATGGGTGGAGGATGTGTATGCATATTTTAGAGTAATATAAAAATCAAAAGAATGAGAAGAAGAATGAGAAGAAGAAGAAGAAGAAGAAGAAGAAGGAGGAGGAGGAGGAGGAGGAGGAGGAGAAGAAGAAGAAGAAGAAGAAGAAGAAGAAGAAGAAGAAGAAGAAGAAGAAGAAGAAGAAGAAGAAGAAGAAGAAGAAGAAGAAAGCAGGTATCTGAGCACAGGCCAGAGGAGCAAGGCCTGGAAGCAGTGTTTCTCGGTGGTCTGTGCTTTGGCCTCTGTCTGCCAGGTTCCTGCCTTGAGTTCCTGCCCTAGCTTCCTTTGGTGGTGGACTGTGACCTGGGAAAGGTAAGATGAAATAGACCCTTTCCTCCCCAAGCTGGTTTTATTGAGTGTTTTTTCATAGCCTCAGAAACCAACTAGGATTGGGATGGGGGTCGAGGGGGATGCTTGTTGAAATGAAGGGTTTAGTAGGAGTAAAAAGGGGATGAGGGGATGAGGGGATGGGATAGGGTCATAGGGGGTGAAAGGCCAAAATGTATAATATACATGATGAAATTGTCAAGGAATAAAATCATAGATAAAAGGAAAGATGAGCAATTGGGTATGCTAAATAGTCACAAATTTAGCTTTGGGTTTAGGACAGGAAAAAGCAGGGGAGGGGGCCTATTGCTCCGGATCCTTTCCTGAGGACAGCCTGGGTTTTCTCGGGCTGGAAGGACTCCCAGACAAGATAGTGCCACCTGTGACACCCAAACAAGAGAAGTGACATCTTCCTGAGGACGTAAGTAAGGACCAAATTCTATAAGCCACAAAGCATTAGGAATGGACTGGCCAAGCCAAAGGGCCAAAGACATGAAGTGGAACACCGAGAAGACAAGCCAGGCACACAGGTGGAGGTCAGAAAAGGGCTTGCCCAAGTAACCACTACTGGCAACCTCAGGACTTAGAGCAGCCATGAAGAGGACTGGAAAAAACACTTCAAAGGCCAGACTGCAGAGGACAGAGATCAACTCTGCTGTACGGAAACCATCCTGTGTTCAGATAAAGGGCACTGGGTAATGTCATGACTATGAATTTCGTTAGTTATTCATAAGGGTCTTCTCACAATGCTTCTCCTAAGGCTCCTGGGCAACAGGTAGGTGGCTTCAGGCTGGTGAGACGGCTCAGCATTTAGGAGCACTGGCTGCTCTTACAGAGGACCTGGGTTGAGTTCCCAGCACATGGTGGCTAGCAGCCATCCTTAACTCCAGTTCTAGGGGATCAATGCCCTCTTCTGGCCTCTATGGGCATTGCATAACACAACTGTGCTTACACACATGCAGGCAAAACACTCAGACAAATGAGGTAAAAGTGAATAAATCAGAAGTTTAAAACATAAAAGTGGGGCTGGAGAGATGGCCTAGCGGTTAAGCGTGCCGACCGCTCTTACAGAGGACCCGGGTTCGATCCCCAGCACCCACATGGCGGCCGAGAACCATCCGAAACTCCAATTCCAGGAGAACTCCAGTTCCGGGGGAATCCGACACCCTCTTCTGACCTCCAAGGCATCGCACCACACGGGTGTACAGACTTGCATGCAGACAGTACATTCATACACATACAGAAATAAATAAAATTAATAAAAAAGATAAAAGTATGAGAAACACTAACACATTTTGTGAAATCAATCGCAATTCTAATGGCACTGCAAAGCAATTAGGAAATATAATGAGAAAGATTCCTGTTGCAGTAGCAAGCAGGGAATGTTTTACTGAGAACATTAAAATTATTTCCATCAATGTTTTGATAAATGGAAAGGCATATCATATTAGAAAAGTGAAAATTTAAAGATGTCAATTTAAGAAATTTGACAATTTTATTTATAGGTATGGATACCTAAGCATAATTCAAATGAAATTATGGCAGAGACAGCTCAGTCAGTGAAGGGCTGCTTCCACCACAGACATAAAGACCTGAATCTGAAGCCTAGAACCCATGTAAAAAATCCATGCAATTAATTATTTTAAAATATAAACAAGCCAGGTGTGGTGGTATATACCTTTAATCCCAGCCCTCAGGAAGGCAGAGAGGCCAGTCTGGTCTACATAGCTAGTACCAGGTCAGCTGGGGCTACAGGGAGACACTGTCTCAAAAAAAAAAAAAAAAAAAGAAAGAAAGAAAGAAAAAGAAAAGAACTAAATACATAAAGAAAGAAGCAAATAAAAATAAATAACATGAAAATAAAATTAATATTTATTAACATTTGATGTAGCATAACTTTTCCAAACTTGAGAGTAATGGAAGAAATAGCAAAGCTGAGCTTCTTAGTGCACACAATTTAATAATTATACTTGCATATAAAGCATATAACTGAACAAAAGCTAGACTCTGAAGCTGGATATGGCGTCTCATGCCTTTAATCCCAGCACTTGGGAGGCAGAGGCAGGCAGAGCTCTATGAGTTCAAGGCCAGCCTGGTCTACATAGCAAGCTCCAGGCCAGCTGGGACTAAAGGGAGACCCTGACTCAAAAAGACAAAAGAACAATAATAATAATAATAATAATAATAATAATAATAATAATACAAATTAGCAAGGACACCCCTGAGGACTTCTGGGAGTAAAAATGAGCAAAGAACGTTCACAGAAGAATTTCTTAGCCTCAGTAATAGTCAAGAAAATAATTAAAAGACAAATACCTTTCAGGGCTGGAGAGATAGCTCAGCAGTTAAGAGCAGTGGCTGCTTTTGCAGAGGACCCAGCACCCACATGGTGGCTAACAACCATCTTTAACTCCAGTTCTAGGGGATCCAATGCCCTCTTCTGACCTCCACAGGCACTGCATGACACTGGTGCACTTACCTGCATGCAAGCAATTACACACATACACATAAAATAAAAATAATAAATAAAATATTTAAAAAGACACTTTTCATTTGTTAGTTAAAAAACATTTTAAAGTGACTACACAGACTCACAAGAGAGGCAGTGTGTGTGGCAGCTGTTCAGCCATTCTATTGGCATTGGAAACTAAGAAAAACACATTTGAAAGCAGTTGGTGCTATTGACCAAGAGCTATACAAGCATTCCTTAGTATTAACCAGCAGGGCATGGTGGTGCTCACCTGCAGTCCCTCCACTTGAAAGGCTGAGGGCAGGACTACCCTAGACTACATATATAACAAGACCCAAGTAATAAAAGGGAGGGGGGCTGACTAGTAATCCTAATGAAGTTAAGGTATTTCTGAAAAATTAAAGGTTTGGGTTTTGTTTTTGTTTTTTTTGTTTTTTTTTTTTTTAGATTAGTCCCACTGAGGATTCTTCTTTTGTTTGCATCATTATGCACTACTTTAACATTTACCAATAAACTTTAAATATCTAGAGATAAATTCCTGCTGGTGTCAAATTCACGACTGGAATTATTTCTCTTTTTTATTTTTATTTCATAAGTGCTATACCTGCATGTGTGTAAGTATACCCGTGTCATGCAGTTTCCTCGAAGGACAGAAGAGGGCATCGAAGCCCCTGGATTTGAAGTTATGGATGGTTGTTAGCCTTCGTATGGGTGCTAGGATTTGAACCCCGGTCTTCTACAAGAGCAGCCAGTGTTCTTAACCTCTGAACCATTGCTCCAGGCCCTGGATTTTTTTATTGGAGTTCTTTCTTCTCTCATTGTGACCAGTCTTTCATATGATGACTATAGACTGGGAATAACCCCCAGGGTTTATAAAACAATTTCTACTCCCTTAAAGCACACAGTCTGGTCCAAGAGTTTATACATCATGTATAAGAACACAGAAGTAAAAACTCCAAAAGCAAAAAACAAAAATCACTATTAAAATACAGACTGCTGGGGCTGCAGAGATGGCTCAGCAGTTGAGAGCAGTACTGCCCCAAGCTTGTCCTGACCTTGAAGCTTCATGCCTACTGGCTAATGTTCATAGTCTTAGAAGGTACTATGCATGCTACCGGAAGAGAAAAGTCATCATCAGTTTTAACCAGCTATGAACCCTGATGTTCACAATAACAACTGGCCTGGCAAAAAAAAAAAAAAAATGCCCACTGGTATAATAGGAGTGGCCGAATATTTTCTGATTGGATTTAAGCCCTGTTTTACAAAAAGGAACCCACACCCAGCACTTAAGTTACTGTGGCTGGGTAGGTCATAGACACTGGGAGAGATCCTACTACTATTATTCTGCTAAATGGGCATCGAATTAAACTGACTTCTAATGACTTATCATTTTTCCCATGGATGGTACATCTCTCAAACTTTATCGGAGAAACTTCTTTTTATAGCAGATGGTGTTAACAAAAATACCCACAATTGGTTGATGTGCATGGAAATAAGAGATTGTTAGGCCTCAGCCCTAAATAGGGCATTTCCATCGCACTTCTCCAGAGACTCAGGGATCATCATGGACGAGGAGGTGGAAAGACTAAGAGCCAGAGACAGTGGATAAATCCAACAAAACAGTGTCCACTGGATATGATGTGGCAGTTACACGTCTGAACCAGTTACGACAGCCTGCACAAGACCTGGTCAAGATCGTCCAAACAAAACCCCAGCATGGAGGGAGAAGTGGACAAGATGTCTCAGCCCTAGCTGAGGAGCTGTGGGTAACTGATAGCTTCTGGAGGCGGAGAGTCAGTCTTCTCTGAGTGTGTGACCCCTGGTAGCTGACCACGCTCCAGGGAATGCACCCATATCAAAGAGTATTTGAACAAATTGGTCTAGATAAGTGTAGGATAGGTTATTTCTTCTTTGAAACCACCTGACAGACTGTGAACTTGGGGGAGGAGCCTGAGTCCTAGCCACCAGGTTCCCCAGGGACCATCAGGTGCGCACAATTTTGGTGACAGGATTTTGGAACTCTGGGACTTTGAGTAGAGATGGAGCCATGAGGCGCGCCACAGGAAGCCGGGCTCTCTCTCTCTCGTGCCTCCCTTTGACCAACACGCAGGACAAAGGGCAAAGGGGCTGCTCAGGAACTCTGGGCGGCCATGTTGGACCAGAAACCCAGCTGTGTGCAGGGCTTAAGTGAGTGAGTGTTTGCCATTATCTTGTAAGCAAGCCCATTAAAATTCTCTTAGTTTTAACTAAGGTTGGAAAACTCTGTACTTGCATTACCTTGGGTACCGGGAAAACCTGGAAGTGCAGAGGAGGCTGGGTGGGGCTACGCGACACTGTGCAAGCAGTTGCAGGGCAGTGCATGCTTCCAGCCCAGAGAGGAAAGTGTCTCTGCAACAATAAGCTTTGAGGAAAAAAATAAAGAAGAGGACATGAAGTCGGGTGGGTAGGAACTTGGGGTGGATCCAAGAGGATATGGGGGAAGGGTGAAGATGATCAAAGCACTGTGTATGTGGGCCAGGCTTGGTGGCACTTGCCTTTAATCCCAGTGCTTGGAAGGCAGAGACAGTCAGAATTCTGTGAGAGCAAAGCCAGCCTAGTCTACAGAGTGAATTCCAGGCCAGCTGGAGGTACCGGGAGACCCAGTCTCAAAAAGAAAAACAAACAACAACAAAAAAAACATGTTATACAAAATTCTCAATGAATTAATAAAAATATTATTTTTAAAAAAGAAAAGTCCTCCCACTCATATCCTGGCTCCTCGACTCTGTCTTGCTCAAAGCAGAGAATTTTGCCTGGTTAGACTTCTTCCATTCATAAAGCATAACAGGAAGAATTTTCTCTCAAATTCACCAGTCAGGTATGTTACCACCTTCAGGGAACGGAGTGAGCAAAAAAGGAGGCTCATGAGTTGGGAAGCAGTGTCCCCACCAATGAGATGCCTGTGTGAAGCAGGAGCAAAAGGAAAGGGAGATGGAAGTACACACGTCTGTGTCTGCATTATGCTGGGTCTGCTGCATTCTCTAGCCATGAGGACCTTCATAAAGAGCATCTCGCTGAGCTTCAGTTTATCCAGCAGTGAAGTGGACATGGGAGACAGTTTCTGCTCTTCTTCCCAGCCCCTCTAGCTTCCTGTGTATCCCTTCCTCACCCATGTGATCCCACCGTGATACTCTGTCATAATCTGAGGCAATAAAGAGGGCCCTGATGAGTTGCTGGCATGCCCTTTGGCCTCCAGAACTGTAAGCTAAACAAACCTCTTAGCTTTATAACTGCCTGGCCTCAGGTATCCTATTACAGTAAAAAAAAAAAAATCAATAAACTTGTTTATCTTTTCAAAATGAGATGATCTCTAACAACAAAGGCAACCGATGATGATGATAATAATAATAATAATAATAAAACAAGAACTATTCCACTTAAACTCCTACCACTCTGCAAAGCAGCTACTTGCTTAGGATATGTTATGTTCCCCACTTTACAGATGAAAAAACTAAGGTTTACCGGTCCTTGTATAACCACACAACACAATTCTAAAAAGGGACATCTAATAAATGTTTGTTGAATTTAAAAACTGAATGATTCTATAACCCACAATTATTTTTTTTTAACTTTATACCTAAATAATATACCTCCTAATGGAAATAGTGTTAGATCTGGGCTTCCCAGAATTCCAAGGGACACACAGATGTCCACTTCCTTCAGAGGCTGCCAATCTTCTGACTTCTTCCCCTGTACCTGAGGTCCCGCCCCATGGCTATAAATGGTGGGTCCCAGTCCCCATGCTGCTCTTGTTGCCGCTACTCCACCACGTGCCAACAGGTAGCCTGCCCTGGCAGTTACAGAAGTAAATCATGTTCCCGGAGTGACTTAAGTCTCATGTGCCTTTTTTTATTTTGGGCGCGGGGGGGGGGGGGTTGCGGGTGGGGTGGGGTGGGGTGTCGAGACTTTCTTTCCTAACAAATAGAACCTCAGATTTTATAGAAATGCCCTAGAGCCACATGTACTTGTAAATTTTTCTTTCACCATGTCCGGTTTAATAAAAAACATTTGATATAATTTTCTGCTTTACCTTTTCTCAGATTTCAAAAATTTCTGGAACTCATGGAGGATCAAGAATGCATGGCACCTTGTATTTCCAGCCCATCTGTGTCATATTTTTTAAATGTATATATTTATTGTATAGTTGTGATAAAAATGGAAGTTTCTAGGAGTTTTCCATACCAATGAGTGAGGGCTCCAGCTACAGGCTGATGGACTCAGGAAGTGATCCCCGTCCTTGACAGACATCCATTAAATCCAATAAGGAAGAATGTTTACATACAATGTGGCAGAAACTAAGCAGCTCTCAAAGCATTTGAATATTTTTTAATTTTGAAAGAATTAAAAGAATAAAAAATATGAAAACCAAGACTGGAAACTATAAGAACAATGAGTTATAATGCAGAACTGATAAAATAAATTCGAGAAAATAAAAAATAGCTGTTGACCTAACAAAAAGGTATGAATCCAATTGACTAGATTCAGTGAGAGAAAAATTCTGTGATTGGGAGCGAGAACATTCCCCCAAACATAGCATAGAGCTAAAGTGACAGAATGAAGTAGGAAGGTGAAGTGAAGGGACAGCACTCTCACATGAGTCTTCAGGAAGCAAGGCACCAGGAAGGAAAACCTTTTAAAACGTGTTTTTCCCTTATCACTTTGTCGAAGCAGAATAGAACATCAAGGAGAAAGAGAAATTTTATGATTTTTTCCCAGTATATATCTTTATTGAATTTTGTGCATTTCATATAATACATCTTAATCAGAGTTAGAACCCTCCCTTCCAGGAGGCCCCAACCTTAGCCAAGAAACTATATATTTTTAAAATACGTGTATGGGGGAGCAGGTGCCTGTGAGTGCAATGCCTGGAGAGGCCAGAGAGGGCAACAGATTCTAAGGAGATGGAGGGGCATGTGATTGTGAACTATTTGACACAGGAGCTGGAAATCAAACTTGGATCTTCTGCAAGACCAGTACATGCTCTTATGCACCGAGACACCTTTGGGGTCCCAAGGAAAAAAAAAATAATAACTCCAGAGAACAATTAGAAAAAGTGAAAATCAGTTGTAAAAATTCTTAAATGGCAAGAACATTTATCAGAATAAAGGCAGTGACATTTCCAAAGTGTCACTAAAAAGAAATATTCAATCTAGAATTCTAGATCCAACAAAACAGTACTTAGCTTATTTGAATTTTGTACCATGTGAAGGTATTCATTGTTCACAAAGGTAAGGACAGTAAAAAAAGAAAGTTAAAAGGGATCACGAGCACTTGTTTCAAAAACAAAGCAAAATGAAAACCAAACAAAAAGAAGAGGAAGAGGAGACACCTTCACACAAAGACTGAGCCAGGCTATTATCCAAAGATGTTCCCTGACAATTACTAAAGGAAATAGAGAAAAAAGAAAAATAAACTCACAAGGAAGGAAAGGATGCAATTATTGCCTATAAAATAGCAATAATTACTAGCTACAAAAATAGAAACAACAATTATAATTTCACGTTTAAACACACAAAACTGCAACAGTAACAAAAAAGATGATGGTTGGTGCAGTTATAAGAAATAAAAAGGCTAAGTTCCTTGTTTTGTTTGAGACTTGTATGCATCGAGATCTTTAATGTAACCAGGAAAATAAGTGAAATAGAGTTTTACAGGCTGGTAGAATGAAAAACATAGCAAGAGAACAGAAGATGGGAAAAGATTTTTTAAGGCGCAAAAGACAAAGTATAAGAAAGAAACCCAGAGTAAGACGGTTAAACCAAATACATCATTATCACAGGAGTGCGGACGGATGAAATTCACATAATCGGGAGACTCCTAGATTAAATAAGATACTTGCATGCAAGAGGCTGTACACATCCAACTGCCTTCTAAATATTCCTTCATATGTCCACAAAGAGGGCTGCTCTCTACTTTGATCCAAAGAGCTTCTTTGCAGTGAGCAGCAGTTTAACTGCAGTCTCTTAACTAGTCAAGGGGCTGAGAAAAGGTGACTGTTGAATTTTCAGCTCTAAATAGGAGATCTGTATGTATAGCCCCTCCACAGTTCAGAGAACTTTTGCACAAGAAGTTGGGGGGTGGATATAAGAGCCAGAGTGGCCTTTTAAATGTATCATGTGTGTGCTGCCTTCCACGAGGTGTTTGAGGATTTGGATGCGAGGCCAATAGAAGGAGAGAGAGAGAGAGAGAGAGAGAGAGAGAGAGAGAGAGAGAGAGAGGAGAAACAGACCCAGAGATGGGACCGGGAGCAATTCCACAAGGGAAAAAACTCGATTTATTGCTGTAACTCAGGGATTTTATACAGAATCTTGTGGGGGGTTGGGACATACAGAATTGGGGGTTGGGACAGGCAGGATTTCAGGCCATATGCTCCAGATCACTACGGGAATGTGACAATGCTTTGCCCAAGGCATCAAAGACAATTGGTGCCAGGCAGGTTTTCACAGGTAAGCAAGATATCAGCAGGAATCCAGGCTTGGAGGCTGCTTGCTGACTCTCTAAGTGCTTCTGCCAAAGGAATACATACACTGGAGGGAGAGGAGGAGTGCTGCAGAATGGCCGTCTTTAGAGCATGGCATGGCCATCGTACTCAGGAACTCACAGCAACTCAGAGTTCACGCAGGACCTGCAGAAAACTGGACTTGTCAACATTCTGCTATGGATGCAGCGGGACACACAGAACAGTCTCTGGGGAAATATTGGCAGTTAATGGTTGCTGGGTTGGGGCTGACCTTTACTTCAGTGGCCTAGCCACTGTTTGGTTGCCCATGCTTCTGTGAATCATTTCCTTAATTAATATTCTCCTTCATACTCAGTATTCTACCAAATAATCTCACAAAATAAAAACATGAGGGTAGGGAGGGGAGGATTGGGAGGAGGAGAGGAGTAGGTGTGGGAGGGGACAAGAGTAGGTAGTGAGAGTGAATATGATAAAATACATTATGTACACATCGTGTGAAAATGTCAAAATGAAGCTCATTATTATGTATAATTAATATATGGCAATAAAAATATTTTTACATGTAACTCACCAAAGTGGGATGTGCCCATTTCCTTGTGTGTGTGTGTGTATGTGTGTGTGTATATGTGTGTGCGTGTGTGTGTGTGTGTGTGTGTGTGTTGTGCATGCTCTCGAGGGGGAGGTGCATGCTGCAGAGGAGGGACTTCCATCCATTCTATGTATTCTTTGTCAGAGATGCTGATGGTACAGGAAAGTTTTGTGGACTGAGTAGCACAATTTTAACATTAACCTTAACATTCTTTTACAGGCTGTCATTCAGTTAAGGGTTGTTTTTTTTTTTTTTTTTTCATTCATTGAAAGTCTTCATCTGAAAAGTGCAGACTACTGAAGACTACAGAGTAGTGACTAGTCAAGAAAGTGAGCTCTATGAAAATGATTAAAGATAGCACCCAAAGACCAGCTGCTTGCACACTGTTTAACTAGGTCAATATTCGCAGTGTATTCTTGGTGTAGCCCTGAATATCCCAAGGGAGGAAACTTTCACATATCACTGATTATTCATTTGACAATTTTTAGCTAGACCTCCCTTCTTTCCCCGGGCCTGTATAAATCAATTGTAACATGCTGTGCAATTATCATTCTTGCAACTAACTGCTTGTGGCAGATTTAAATTCCATTTGGCAAGAGCAAGAATAAAACAAGAAGTCTCCTTTGCCTCCCAAGCTCAAAAGCCAGAAAGCAGCTGAAAGATGGCCGCTGCTTTGTTCTTGAATGGAGCTAATTACAGAGTTGTCTGCAGTGGGGATGGGCACGCGGGAGTCAGTGTGTAAATAGGGACAATTAGTGCTTGTTTTAAGCAGACATTATTTCCAAAAACAGAAACTGGGTTTCAGATTTTAATTACTCTCATAGGAATTGTTACATTAAACAGAACCTGACCATTTTTTCCCTCAATAGAGTTCAATAAACATGACAGGGTTCTGTGATAAGAATGTTCTAATTTTAACTCTTCTACAGATGGTTTGGTAAGAATGTGAATTTTATTCTTCTCATCTCTCCTTGCTGGGTTTATTTTAATCCTCTATCACAGCTTAAACTTGCATGGTATTGAAATATGTATGTAATGGATTTTTTTCTTTCTCCTTGGGATTGGTATTTTTAATGCTTAAATTTTAACCGATCAACGATTCCTGAACCTCTCACACTGCTTGACAAATGCAGTACCTGACGCTTTGGAAGTATGATCCTGCTTAGTTCCAGTGTCTACCTTAAGAGAGGTGTCACTCTCAGACAACTTAGGAATCGAGATGTGTTGAGTTGCCTAAGGTCACACAGTCAGTGGTGGATTCCTGATCCAACTCTGATTCCAGAGCCCTAGCTCTGTGACATTCTCCTTTGCTGCCAATAGAATTTAGAAATCAGTGGCACATATGGCCTATCTGGGAGACTTGGCCAGGGGGACATTGGACATTTCCAAGTAGTTTAGGAGACTACTTTAAGAATGTTGGCTGTGTGTGTGTGCAGGCATGACTGTCTGTGCAGTTCTAGGACAGGAAGTCTTACAATCCTGGATTCAAGGTTCAGAGAAGGAGAGGTGGTGGTAAAGGTGGAGGGTGGAACACCTCAGACGAGACAGCTCTTCTCCTGTCAGTTGCTAGTCACACACAAAATTCAAATGATTGACTCTTCTCCATGATCTGCTAAGTGTGTGGGCAGTGGACCACTTCAAGAAGCCCTTTCTTTATCTGATGGTTTTTTTTTTAAGTTTATTCATTTTTTACATGTATGAGTATGTACGTAAATGCAGCCATGTCATCCAAAGCCTACTGAGGCCAGAAGAGTGTGTCTTATCCCCTAGAACTGGAGTAACGGACTGCTGTTTGCTGCTGGGTAGGTGCTGGGAATCAAACCTGGGTCTACTGGAAGAGTAGGTAGTACTCTTAACTGCTGAGCCATCTCTCCAGCTCTTTCCAATGTATTTTTAGTCCTTGGTTTCCTTGTTCTGAACCTACCACACTGCATTATCTCACCCATAGAATCATAATCCATCTCAAGAAGAGTTTACGAATGCAGATAATTTACAGCCAGCCAACTTTTCAACCAGTCCTATTTCCTTTCTTCAGGAAGTTGTCACCATTCTGAGTGAAATGTTTATTCCTCTCAGACACAGTGACCCCATTCTGGGTTTGTTTGGGGCTGAGAAGTGTGCTAGGACAGAATCTCCAGTGCTAAAACAGAAAAAGTCACAAGCAAACTGAGATGGCTGGTCACTCTGTCAGACACAGTTTCATCCTTTTCCTACATATGTGCATGTGTACATAAAATATATGTATTGCTTTCTTTATATAAATAGGATCATGGTGGTGCATTATCACTCTACAAGTTGCTTTTTGTTTAAACTGAATGTATTTTTGAAATTGAGTCATGTGGATAATTATAGCTCAATTCCATTCATTTTTACAGCTCTGGAAGTTTCCATTGTCTTCAATGAAAATCTATGTATCTTTTCTGCTACTGATGGGAGATTTTGGTTGTCTTTAGCTATTAAGTACATGTATGTGAGTGTACACACCTGAGAGATTGTGAGGACTACAGTTGCTGGATTGTCTTAGAAGTTCATCATCACCTTTACCAGAGAGCTGAGATATTGTTCTCCAACATCCTTTTTGAAATTTACTTTTTATTATTTATGTTTGAAGGTACTATGGCTCCATAACCATCACCAAGCTTAGTATGAGAATTCTTTGGGGGGGGGTCTTTTTGGGACAGTCTCCGTATAGCTCCAGAAGTCCTGGAACTCACTATGTAGACCAGGCTGGCCTTAAACCCACAGAGATCTGTCTGCCTCTTCCTCCCGAGTGCTGGGAGTAAAGGTGTGTGTCGCCACACTTGGAAACATAATGAGAATTTTTTTAACTGTTGGAATCAAAGGGATACTGAATTCCTATCTTATTTTCAACAGAAGATTACTCTTTATTCTATTCCCTATTGATTTTTTAAATTGCATTTTCATTTTATTTACGTGTGTGTGTGTGTGTGTGTGTGTGTGTGTGTTTTAGAGGACAGCTCCTGGGAATTGGTTCTTTCCTTCCACCATGTGGATCCCAAGAGTTGAATTCAGGTCATTGGAGTTGCTTTGCCCACCGATCTTATTGGCCTTCCCTACTGATTTTTGTACATGGAAATGGAAATGTCCACTGGATTATGGATCTGGAGGATAATGGTTTCACTCACTCTAGATGCCTTGAGGACAGAAGCCATGTCTAATTACAGTTGGAAGCCCAAGTCCCCATCAAAGGACCAGCCACACAGTATTCACTCATGATGTGCTTGTGGGCTCAGATGGTTAATCCCCATAGCCAGCATGACGACATCTAGAATCATACATGAGATGACAGCTATACGCCCACATGCCTAGGGAGATTATATTGATTAAACTAATTAAAGTGGGAAGACGCACCCGCTGTGGGAGACACCATTCGCGTTGAGATCCCAGACTGCATAAAACAGAGAAGGCGGGCTGAACATAAGCCTTTACCACCCTCTGCTTCTTGACTGTGGGTGCACTGTGACCAGCTGCCTCAGGTTTTTGCTTCTACACCTTCCCCACCATGAGGGACTGTAACTTTGAACTATGAGCCAAAATAAAATACCCTTTCCCCCCTAAGGTGCTTTTTGTCAGGGAATTTTATCACAACAGTAACAGGAAAAGTAGCAAAGATATTGGCTGATTGATCATACATTAAGTGTTCTAGTGATGATAATTTTTCTTTCTCAAATCTTCATAGACAGCCTAATAGTCATGCATGCTAGTCATTCAACAAATGCTTATCAAGTATGTCCTACCTTTAAAGGTTATAAATGTATGAATATTGAAGTGAACAAAAGAGATAGAAACTGTTGCCTTTACAAAGCTTACATTCTCATAATACATAGTATGACAGATGAGGACACAGTGGGCCAAGCAAGCGTGAAGCGAGAAGGCTGTGTGAACATGAATCTCTAATTATCCATCCTGGAGGATGGTGCACTTATAATATTCAGAGGCGCCAGCAAGAAGGGTTGGATGGTAACGACGCTGTCTTATGCCTGACCACTTAAGTTCAATCCCAGAACCCACATGATGGAAGGAGAGAGTCCTTCCTGAAAGCTGCCCTTGAGTATACATGCTCCAGGGCACTCATGCCCCCTCCAATAAACAAACAAACAAACAAACAAATAAACAAATAAATATATAACTCTTTGAAAGCTCTCCAGCAAGGGCACTGGCAAGGAAGAGAGAATGGAATGTTTGTGCAACAGTAAAGAGCATTCATATGAGTGGAGGAATTTTAAATTGGAACCACGGAGAAGGCCACTTGGAAGGGGCTTGGAAAGAAGTTCAAAAATTCCCACTTGTGGCATAAGAAAACATTGGTTTAAAATCATGGAGCAAGAAAGCATTCTGACAACAGATCTTTTCCAGGAAATAGCTCTGGATTTGACCTTCAGAGTGTGTTTACTGTGAAAGTTTGAAGACTAGAGTCAAATAGTAGCTGCTGCAGTCAGCCTGAATCCTGGACCCTCCTGGGCATATTCTTTCATTCTCTCTGTCTCTGTCTCTCTGTTTCTTTCTCTTTCTCTCTCTCTCTCTCTGTTTCTGTTTCTCTCTCTGTCTCTCTCTCTCTGTCTCTCTCTCTCTCTGTCTCTCTCTCTCTCTCTCTCTCTCTCTCTCTTACACACACACACACACACACACACACACACACACATACACAGTCCAGGTTACATGGATCCTGTCTGCTTCATAGGCTCTGGAGTCACAATGTTAGTATATGGTTTTCCTGAAAGTCAAACTAGACAGTGACACCCTGGTTTCCCATCCATCCCTCCCTCCTCCCCCTCCATTTGCCTCAGTGCAAAATGAAAACTCCACAAGGTGGTGAGTCACAGGCTCCACATAACCTATGGATACCTGTTCTACATTCCAAATGTGATTAGGGTTTTACAAGTCTATATCTCAGTGACTTACTTCTCCTACTATATAAATGCATATCCCCAAATATCTGCCAACTCCTATTTCCTTCAAAATCCAACTACTTCATTAGCCTCTTGAGAAACCTTCCCTGGACACTCAGAGAGATCTCCATTTCTTCCCAGTGAACATTTCCATCTCCTAACCACATTGGGTCTGTAGTCATGCTACTACAAATCCATCTTCCTGCTTCAGAACAAGCTTTGTGACAATAGAATCTGCATTGGACTCAGCTCCAGGAGGGGTCACCAGGGCCTGTTTTGCTCACCATAATTCAAAGTTGATCACATAGTTTATCATCATTTAATTCATGGAAGACAGCAAGCTCTCAATTAATGTACAATGAGTCAATGGGTTACTAGTGAAAGAATGAATGAATAAGGGGCTGGAGAGATGGCCTAGCGGTTAAGAGTGCCAACTGCTCTTGCAGAGGACCCGGGTTCAATCCCCAGCACCCACACGGCGGCTGAGAACCATCTTTAACTCCAGTTCCAGGGGACTCTGACACCCTCTTCTGACCTCTGCAGCATTGCACGACACGGGTGCACAAACCTACATGCAGACAGTACATTCATACATGTAAAAATAAAGAAATAAATAAAATTTTAAAAGATTATATTAAAAAAAAGAATGAATGAATAAGTGTTAAGCTATGGAGGGGTTGAATTAATTTTTCCAAACCTGAAGGGGTTGATATTTACTGACTGCTACTGATTAATAACTGTAAAGTTAACCATCATTATATAAACCAGTTTATATGATATAGTCTCTCTCTCTCTCTCTCTCTCTCTCTCTCTCTCTCTTTCTCTCTCTCTCTCTCTCCTCTCTCTCTCTCTTTAAATAAAATAAAATACAAATACAAGCCAGGCATGGTAGTGCACACCTTTAATCCCAGCACTTGGGAGGCAGAGGCAGCAGGTGGATCTCTGTGAGTTCAAGGCCAGCCTGGTCTACAGAGCGAGCTCCAGGCCATCTGGGACTAAAGGGAGACCCTGTCTCAAACAGACAAAAAAATATAAATGTAAAAATCAAGGTGCTAATCACTAATCAGTATTACTCATAACAAAGGTGCAAATCTCCTAAGTGCTCTGCACACCCAGCTCCATCTCCTTCTGTAGCCCATGTTAGTTAATTCATTGCACATTCCATCAATATTATTTGCCGGTGAAGTCAAGCCACTTAACTTCAAAAAAAATCCAAGCAGAGCATATGACCTTGAGATTTAAAACCACAAAGGGAGAACAAAGACCGGTTTCATGAGCTCTGTGGACGTCATAGATCTCTTTTAAAGCCAAAGGTCATTACCTAGGTGCACTCCTGAACCGCCAAAAGATGAGAGAGGTGTTGGGCAGCCCAGGGTGAGCACAGGAGTGCTCACTCCTAACTTCTGTTGTCAGTATGAAAGTTGGTAAAGAAAAATGAATGAGGGAAGTCCTAGTTCATGTCTATAGTTCTTGTTCTTTAGCATTATTTCCCTTTTTATCTGAGTCCAAATATTTCCTTCCCGTTTCTGATATTTTTATAACCATAAATAAATTATTTTAACTCTTTTCCTTCCATAACTTCCCTTATTCCTGGACAATGGCCAAACTCTTCAACCAAGCCCTTGAGGCTTCCCTCGCCATGGCAGGCCACATGCCTCAGCTCCTGCGAGCAAACTGCTTATGCTGGTAGATGGCCTGGGTGTCCTCCCCTTCCCCTGCTCTGCTCTGAGCTGTGAAGACCGAGTGTCCCAGACTGGAGGGTCAGCCAGTGGAGAGCACCAGTAGGCCATCAGAGGACAAGAACAGGGAGATGCGGAGTGTCTCTCTCTCTCTCTCTCTCTCTCTCTCTCTCTCTCTCTCTCTCTCTCTCGTTGCCTTGGGCAGCATCTCTGGCAGCGGCTGTTGTCTCCTTGGCTCCAGCTCCTGCCAGACAGGCCTGCTGTGGTTTTGACTTCCTCAAATGGAAAGACACCAAAGGAGTCCCGAGGATCTCAGTTGAGCCTGGCATCTAGCTATGCCTGAGGCAGTCGGATGTGAGCCAAGACATCCTTTTCTTAGGCTTAAGCCTCCCTCCCTCCCCTTTGATTTTGCAAAGTAACAAGGAAAGTTTGCAAACTGATAGAACAGGTCAGATGCACTGACAGGATTGCTAATGGGTCACAATTAAATTTAGGCCTTTTTAACCTGTATTTTTTAATTTTTATAACAGATGAGTCTTTATTAAATTCTCAGTTATAAAGCAAGTAATAGTATTCTTAAATTATTACTGTAAAGCTGAGAAGGTACTCCCTGGTGGAGGACAGATGTAGGAATTCAGAAGAGGGAGGATGACTTTTTTTTATCTTTTTGAGACAGGGTCTCCCTTTAGTCCCAGATGGCCTGGAGCTTGCTATGTAGACCAGGCTGGCCTTGAACTCACAGAGATCCACTTGCCTGCCTCTGCCTCTGCCCCCCAAGTGCTGAGATTAAAGGTGTGCACTACCATGCCTGGCCTGTATTTGTATTTTTATTTTATTTAAAGAGAGAGAGAGAGAGAGAGAGAGAGAGAGAGAGAGAGAGAGAGAGAGACACTATATCTATATGCTTCCCAAGTCCTGGAATTAAAGGCATGTGCCACCACACCCTGCAGGAGGATGACTTTCACTATGACATATAGGGAAAGAGCCAAGGCCAAGTGACTTTCATTCTTATTGAGATGGGAAAAGCAAGGAACACATGTGTATTTGTGTGTGAGTGTGTGTGTGTGCTGTGATTCATAGTCTAGGCCAAATGTGTAGCCCAGGTTAGCCTCAAATTCTTGATCCTCATGACATCAAGAAAGACTTTTGAGCAGTGTCATGTGAGGATTCAAGTTGAAAGTTGAACTGTTGGAAAATTTCAATAGGCATAAACATGTCGGACCATCTGATGATGGGCTGGAGAGACAGTTCAGTGATTAAGATCACAAACTGCTTTGGCAGAAAAACCCAAGTTTGAGTCCCAGCACCCACTTCAGTCAGGAAGAGAAGGAGGGATAACTTAAAGACACATTACAAAATAATTTGAGGGTTTCAATATAGAGCAAGAAAGAGATTTTAACCAAAATAAGAAAGTCGGGAAGAAATAATGATTTGCTAGAGATGTTCCATTCTTTATTTGATATTTTTCAGGTCCTTATGGAAGGTTAATGGCTGTGAACAAAGGAACTGGAGCTCAAGGAAACTGAGCTGCAAATAAGTATCTGGAAATATTCACACAGAAACAGTACCAAAAGCCATGGTTTTAAAGACATTGTCAAGAAAGAATATTTGTCAGAAAGGGATCTAGGAATAGCTACACTGAAAGATCTGCGGTCAGAAAAGCTTAGCAGCAAGTGATCAAAACTGATGAGAAAACTCAGACCTGTGGCAGGAAGAACAAAGGGGTTGTTCCTGGAGGTGGCACCGTGCCAGCCTGTGGGATCGAAGGGGGCAAAAAGGCAGGAGAGAGGAAGGGCTGTGCACGGCCCCTTGGCCTTGGGCGACGGCTACCGCCCTTCTGTGGTGGAATAAATTCCACCTGCCAGGGAACCATACCCCGAGACAGATTTCACAGACCAGTGCCCAACTGCAAGCTTCTGTCCAGTCTAATCCAGCCAGCTAATCAACACACATTTCCCAGGCTTGTGGTCGGCAGACCGGTCAGATCCAGCTGATATCTGCTATCATTCACCACAAGCCCTAAACCTAAAGGGCTTAATTTACACACTTGCAGAAATTAATGAATTTGGGGAACCCCCAGATGATGGTAAAGGAGAATTTATTTATTTATTATTTATTATTTATTTATTTATTTATTTATTTATTTATTTGGTGTTTTTGAGACAGAGTCTCCCTGTAGCCCCTTGGCACTCCCTATGTAGACCAGGCTGCCCTTGAACTCACAGAGATACTCCTGTTCTACCTCCCGAGTACTGGGATTACAGGCATGCGCCACCACCCCCTGAGTTATTTGTTTTTATAAACAGAATGACATCACCTCTCAGGGCCTGCTTCAGATCCCCTACCTCATGCTCTGTAAACATCACGAGTTTTTGCTAGAGTTTAATCCTGGGGTATGTCTCACAGGGCTCCCTAATACAAGAAAATCTCCTAGGGCCAGGTTTCAGTGTAAACAGACAGGCAGGCAATTTAGCACAATGTAGCCAGCCACAAGTGGCCTCTTTCTACCTACAGTTCCTGAGAGAGATGACCATTTCCACACCTCTTCTTCCTGCTAATGATGTCATTGAAGCATTTCTCAAGATGGAGCCTCCTAAACTGGACCCGATGGCACACGTTTAACCCTAGCACTCGGGAGGCATAGGCACGTGAATCTCTGTGAGATCGAGGCCAGTCTGGTCTACATAGCAAGTGCCAAGCCGGCCAGCTAGAGCTAAAAATATAAATGGAAGCCTGGTGTGGTGGCGCACGCCTTTAATCCTAGCACTTGGGAGGCAGAGGCAGGCAGATCTCTGTGAGTTCAAGGCCAGCCTGGTCTACAAAGTGAGTTCCAGGCCAGCTGAGACTAAAGGGAGACCCTGTCTCAAAAAGACCAACATATATATATATATGTTGGTGTGTGTGTGTGTGTGTGTATGGAGCCTCTAGCCTGGATCCATGAACAACTACAATAAAAGGAGCCTAGATGACACCAATGGACATCTAGCCTGAGCTCTACACCATAAGGCCTCTTCCTGTTTCTGCAACACAGCCTGGCCCATCCTACTCAATACATGCTGGTAACCTGGGGTTGAAGGACTGTGTAGCAAAAGCAGGAATAAAATATAACCAGAGACTTTGAAAAGATTTGTAGAGTTAAAGTGAACAGCCAGGAAACTTACTTAATATAACAGTTTTAAGTGGGGGAGGAGATGGACTTTAGAACTTGGGAAAAGAAAGAAACTGGAGATCTAAGAGAAGATGTAGTTGGTCAGTCATGGCTCTTAAGGAACCAGAGGTTGAATTACCTGGTGTACCACACAGATTGGACATGCTGCATATTTGGCCAACACACCTATCCACGAGATGTCCATGACAGGCATCACCAGCATATTTTTCTACCTGGTATTGCACTCAGAGAAAAAAGGTAAATAGCTCACATGCAAGTCTTTGAGATGATTTAGTGTCAAGTCTTCCTCTATAAGTAAAGTGTTTTAGTCCAATAATGCTACTGTAGCAAAATAGCATAGGTTGGGTAGTTGATGTTAAAAAAATGTGTTTCTCATCATTCTGGAGGCTAGGAAGTCCAAGATCAAAGTGTGACACAGACTTGGTATCTGGTAAGGGTTCTCTCTCTGCTTCTGAGATGGGATCTTGTTGGTGTGTTATGAAGAGGAGGAACACTGTGTTCTTACATGACTGAAGATGAACTCCATCCCTTACGCCCTTCTCTTAGGGCACTGGTCCCTCTGACAAAGATGGAGCCCTCAGGGGCTAAGGAACTTCTAAGCCCATCCCCCACTGTTGCATTGGGGAATTAGTTTCAACATGAATTTTGGAGGAACACAAACACTCAAACTGTGACATAGAGAACAAAGAAATGGTTTCTCACTGCCTTAATTTCCTTATCCAAAAACGAAGTCAGTAATACAATCTACCTCACAGAATTGCAAAAATCACTGAGTTACTATGCAGAAGGCACTTTGAAGTTCCTGGTGTATATTCTAAGTAGATGTGGTCTCTAATCCCCGCAGGTTTTTGAGAGAACTCTTAGGTGGTGAAATCTGCTAATGGTTTCTCTTTGCTACCATTTGAACAACAAGGAAAGATGTGAAGAATGGTAACGATCTGCTACAGAGAGTAGCAAAGAGGCCTGGCAAGCAATGAGGATATTTAAAATCCCTGCCAGCTTCAGAGCTGGTGTTAAATAAAAATCAATCTTAATTTACCCAACACAGTTGTGCCATACCATCCCAGGAAAAAAAAAATCAAAGACTCACAACAGGTAAAAAGTGCTTGAATACTTTCAAGGACACATAGAATGTCATACTGAGACAGAATTTCAGATATGAGAATAAGGGCTGGGCTGGAGACATGGCTCAGTGATTAAGAGTGCCAACTGCTCTTGCAGAGGATCTGGGTTTGATTCCCAGAACCCACATGGTGGCTAAGAACCATCTTTTATTTTTATTTTTTAGAACCATCTTTAAACTGCGTGTGGTGGTGCACACCTTTAATCCCAGTACTTGGGAGGCAGAGGCAGGTGGATCTCTGTGAGTTCAAGGCCAGCCTGGTCTACAGAGCCAATTCCAGGACAGCTGGGGCTACAGGGAGACCCCGTCTCAAACACACACACAAAAAAAAATAAATAAATAAGGATTAGAGAGATGATCCAGTGGTTAAGAGCACTGGCTGCTTTTGCAGAGGACCTGGGTTCGGTTCCCAGCACCCATACAGCAGCTAACAGCTGTCTATAACTCCAGTTCCAGAGAGTTTGATGCCCTCTTCTGACCTTCACAGGCATTACATGCATGGGTACACTTACATACACACAGATAAAAAGAAAACACTCTTACACATAAAATAAAAATAAATAAAAAGAATGACTGTGTGGTCAAATAAACTTGGGACAGCTCAGATTATATCTACCAAATATCAAACTTCCAACATAAGCAGTTAATGTATCTGTTGTTTCATTTATGTGATTCCCAAGCCATGGTATGACTTATTTTTTGACACTATACTCAAGTTGGGAATGGCAGCTCTAGATATTGGGATGTATGTTCATCAGTGTTCCATCACTATAACGAATACCTGTGATAAATCAACTTAATAGTAAGAAAGGTGCATTTTATTTCACAGTTTCCAAGGTTTCAGTCCATGGTTACTTGGCCATGTTGCTTTGGGTCTGTGGAGACACCATAGATCATGGTGGGAGCTCATGGCTTGGCTCAGCTTCACAGCTGCCAAGAAGAGGATGGCCTCTGTGGGAAAACTTAGTTAAGTTGGCTAGCATTCTAACCAATTGGGACCTCCCTGGCCACACCCATGGGATGGGATGTAGTGACACAAAGGTTTAGGATTTGGCCCTGGGATGTGAGTCACATTGGTTAGCTAAGACGGGAATTTTTTGGAATAAAGCCCTTTCAATATTTGAACACCTTACCATGGGTCCATGTGCTGTGCTTTCCTGCATGTGTTTTCCACATGGCTCACCCTGGGAATAAATGGGACGACCCACAGGGCTCCTAGAACTCCCTTCGATGTAGTCCCTCCAATGACCGAACTTCTTCACATCAGGCCCCAGCTTTAAAGTTTCCATTTCCCAATAATACCAGAGGCTGGGGACCAAGCTTTCAATAAATGCGTTTAAGAGGGACATTTCAGAACCAAACTATAGCAGTGAGAGCTTAGAGTATTCTCTCCCACTCAGAAAATGGCTTTAAAAGATCCCAGAGCAGGCTTCTTCAGGGAGGGGATTTGCCAGGATCTGAGGATGAAACACAACCTTGTTGATTTGGATATTTTAGAAAACCATTCTCAGGAATGTCTGTGTGCTTGAGCATTTCCAGTCACCAAATGTGCTGCTTTGGATTTAGGAGGGTCTAAGAGACAAGTGTGCATCAAACTGGCCTCCATGACCATAAAGGTCAAAGGTCAATGCTAGAAACTGATGTCCCCTTAATGAAAAAGCCTTCCTTCGGAAACTCAAACCAAACTCAAGCAGATATTGGATCCCCCTTCTCCCCCTGCACAAGAACACTAGACCAAACAGTCCTGCTCGGTCTTCTAAGAAAAATTGTCTGGCAGCAGCTTTTGTGAAGACCAGAGAGCCCAAGCTACTCTGTGTACTGGGGCATTCATGATCTAGACCATGTGGTCTATCTCTGCATATTCGGATTGTTCAATGGGGGTGGTCTGGGAGCTGCCAAGTCATTGGTTGCCTGGTGACCCGGGCAGCAGGAGCCTGTTGCAAGATATTCTGCCCCCAAAGGCACAAGAATAATAAGCCAAAGAGTCTTGAAACTAAACTTGAAAAGTGGTATCAAGTAGGGTTTTTTAAATTTTTGTTTGTTAGAGAAAATGCAAAACCCATAAAGCAGAAACTTGGAAGCTGGCAAGAGAATTCAGGGCAGAGCACCCAGGAGGAGGTGGGCTGCCGAGCTGCTGTCTAACTAATCCAACCTCCTGTGAGGCTCCCTGTCCTGATATTTCTGGTTGATGCCAGATTCCCATTGTCCTTTTGGATGTGTGTGTCCATGAAAACAACTTACTATTAGAGAAAGCTGACGTGAATCTGATTATCTGAGGATGAAACACAACCTTGTTGATTTGGATATTTTAGAAAACAATTCTCAGGAATGTCTGTGTGCTTGAGCATTTCCAGTCACCAAATGTGCTGCTTTGGATTTAGGAGGGTCGAAACCCAAAGAAGTACTAAAGATGCCAGGTCTTCCTAGGAAGCCTCTGGGTCCCTTTGGCTGCAGGCCAGCCAGGAAGTTGTCTCAGAAGAGGCTGTTCTGCCGCTCATAGCTGTAAATTTTACAGGACAAGTTTCCTT
Source organism: Rhizomys pruinosus (assembly GCA_009823505.1). Lineage (NCBI taxonomy): Eukaryota > Metazoa > Chordata > Mammalia > Rodentia > Spalacidae > Rhizomys > Rhizomys pruinosus. The sequence continues at coordinate 3,402,146 of VZQC01002875.1, forward strand.
TGTCATTTGCTAAGGCAGCAGATGTCTCAGGGAATGCCCTGCTTCTCAGTAACTGAAGTGACTGGAAAGAAACCATCCTACTGCAGAAGGAAATCCCATGTCTCTTTTCTAGAGTACTTGGTAAAAATGGCACCCTATCCTTAGGTTCAATATTTTTTGCCCCCTCCTCTCTATGTGTGTGTGAGTGAGTGTGTGTGTGTGTGCCTGTAATAGAGTCTTACATAGCCCAAGCTGGCCTAGAACTACATAGCTAAGGCTGGTCTTGAACCCCTGATTCTCATCTTGGTCTCACAGGTGATAGGATTATAGGTATACCACACCACCAGATCCAGCTCTACAGTGCCCTTAGTAAGAAAAAGGGCAGTTTAATAGGGGTGGGTATGGGTAGACAAAACTAATCCTTAGTGTTACAGGAAATAGAGAGTTGGAGAAGCATCCTTATATTCAAGATGTATTTCTTAATTTTAAACTAATGGTTTACACAAAGAAAGCTCAGAAGCCCAGATATATTTTAGATTCAACCTCGTGCATAAGACTTGATTCTTACTGTTCTGTGTTCTGAGGAGCAATCCTCAGCAGCAAATGACTCATTCTTCAGACTTGGACACAAATACTGGAATTCCAGTTGTTTTGTTTGTTTCCCCCCATTTTCAAACGAGCTTCTGATTTAAAACAATGTGAGAAAATACTGGCCATGAGTAAAATAAATCACAAAGAATTGAGTAAACAACACTTTAAAAACAGTATAAAAGAATATTAGCCACATGCATGGCTGGGGGGGGGGGGGAGCTGGCAACAGGGGCCAGCACCAGAGGTCTGGGGCTCAGGAAACAGGCAGGATGCCACACCCCTCCTCCCTCCAGGGTGATCAACATGGGTGGAGTCACCAGCCACCCTCAGGGAGATGCCTAGGAGGCCAGCACACACCAGTGGTGCAGAGGATCAAGCAAGCTGGTGGAGCTGCAGTGCAGATGATCCGCTGAGCACAGTGTTAGTGATTCTAGACTGCACAGCCATAGAGAAAATGACTGGCAAGAAGCACAGTGAGTGACCAACCAATCCTCCATATTAACATTTGAAATTAGCACCAGAATCCAAACAAAAAAATAAACCCACATGCCAATGCCGCAATGAAAAAATAATATGGGAAAAATCTCATAATAAATCCACACCACAATTGACCAGTCCTATAGAAGGGCCTTACAACAAAATCTCCCTGGAAGGAAACCAAGACATGGACCTTAGAAGAAGAGTCGTACACATATTCAAAGAAATCAAAGAATATAAAGAACAAATCACAGAACTAAGGGAAGAGAATGAAAAACTCAGGAAGGATCTAGAAGGAAAGAAATGATAAACTTTGGAAAGAACTAGAGGGAAAGAATGACAAACTCCAAAAGAACTAGAGGAAGAGAAGCACAAACTCTGAAAAGAACTAGAGGAAGAGAATGACAAACTCTGGAATGAAGTGGAAACAGTGAAAAGATCCCAGGCTGAAATGAAAAAAGAAACAGACCAGCAAAGCAAGGAGCTACAAGTAGAGAATGACAAGTTCCAAAAGGAAGTGGACACACTAAAGAAATCACAGGACAAAGTGAAAAAGGAAATGGAACACTCATCCAATCAACAGGAAAGGATGGGAGAAAGCCTCAGAAGCAGAATGGATGAAGTGTAAAATAGAATATCAGACCTGCGGGATAACACTGAACAACTAAAATGCTCAAGGGAAGATTATAAAAAAAAAAATTTAAAGCGCAAGTGTGGAACAACCAGGAAATGTGGGATACTATGAAAAGACCAAATCTCTGCATCATAGGGATAGAGGAAGGAGAAGAATCCTAAGACAACAGAATTCATCAGATCTTCAACAGGATAATAGAAGAAAATTTCCCCAAACTGAAAAAAGTCAAAACCATACAAATACAAGAAGCACATAGAACACAAAATATACAAGACCAGAAAATACCATATCATAGTTAAAATGCAGATGCTCAAAACAAAGACAAAATACTGGAAGCTACAAGAGAAAAACAACAAATTACATATAAGGGTAACTGAATCAGAATTACAGCCGACTTCTCAGTGCAAACTATGAAAGCCAGAGGAATGTGGACCAAAGTATTTCCAGTGCTAAACGACTTTAGATGCCAACCCAGATTACTATACCCAGCAAAAAATGTCAATTATAGTTGAAGGAGAAAGAAAATGACATAAACAAAATGACATAAACAAAATGAAAGAATACATGTCAAAAAAACACTTCAGAAAATACTCAAAGCAAGTCAAAGAACAGAGGAAAGGAGCAACTATCCCCAAGCAGCTAGAGAGGGAAATTAATAAAAGCATAACAGCATAAATACAGACCTAAACCAAGAATGCAAACAAAAAATAAGTTGAAAGGAAGCAAGATACATATCTTGATAATAACCTTAAATATTAATAGTCTAAACTCCCCAATCAAAAGACAGATGGATTAGGAATGGATTAGGAAAGAGAATGGATTAGGAAACAGAATCCATCTATATGCTGTCTATAAGAAACCCATCTCACCCTCAAGGATGGACGCCAAATTAAAGTGAAAGGATGAAAAAAATATTCCAAGCAAATGGTACCAAAAAGCAAGCAGGAGTGGCTATTCGAATATCAGACAAAATAGACTTCAGAGTAAAGTCAATCAGAAGAGATAAAGAGGGCCATTACATCCTTATCAAAGGAACAATTAACCAGGAAGACTTCACAATCCTAAATATTTATGCACCAAACTCGTGTGCACCAAACTATATAAACACAATTCTGCAGGTCCTCAAGACACAGATTAATCCCAGCACACTAAGAGTGGGGGATTTCAATACCCCACTGAGCCCAATGGCTAGATCAACTGGGCAAAAAATTGAGAGACATTGGAATTGAACAATACAATACAACAAACAGACTTCATAGACATCTACAGAACATTCCACCCAAACACCAGAGAATATACTTTCTACTCAGCACCCCACAGAACATTCTCCAAAATCAACCACATCCTGAGACACAAAAGAAATCTCAACAAATACAAAAGGATTGCAATTATTTCATACATTCTATCAGACCACAGTGCAATAAAGCTCAAATTTAACACAGAATAAGCCCAACTAGCTACAAGAACACATGGAGACTAAACAACACAATTCTGAATAATGAATGGGTCAGGGAAGAAATAAAGAATGAAATAAAGTAGTCATGGAACTAAACGAAAATGACAATACAACACAACAAAACCTGTGGAGTACTTTGAAAGCAGTCCTAAGAGGGAAATTTATAGCCCTAAGTGCCCACATTGAAAAAAAAAAAAAAAAAAAACAGAAAGGGAACAAATAAATGATCTAATACTGCAGCTATAAACACTTGAGAGACAACAACAAATGGATCCTAAACCCAACAGACAGGAAGAAATAACAAAAATCAAGGCAGAAATCAATGAAATAAAAACAAAGAAAATACAAAAAAAAAAAAAAATCAATGAATCCAAAAGCTGGTTCTTTGAAAAGATAAACAAGATAGACAGACATCTAGCCCAGTTAACAAAAAGAAAGAAAGAGCAACTCCAAATTAATACTATTCATGATGAAAAGGGAAACATCACAACAGACAAAGAAAAGATCCAGACAATCATACGAGAATACTTCAAAAGCCTATACTCTAAGACCTTCTCTAAGTTTGAAAACCTAAGAGAAATGGATGAATATCTGAAATCCTGGGAATCAATGAAACTTAACCAAGAAGATATTGACAGTTTAAACAGACTCATAACATATGAGGAAATTGAAGATGTAATAGACAACCTCCCAACTAAAAAAACCCCAGGCTCAGATGTTTTCATAGCAGAATTCTATAAAACATTTAAAGAGGTCTTAGAACCTTTACTACTCAAACTTTTCAGAAGGATACAAACAGAGGGAAATCTCCCAAATTCCTTCTATGAAGCCAACATCACTCTAATACCAAAACCAGGCAAAGACACAACCAAAAAAGAAAACTATAGACCTATCTCATTAATGAACACAGATGTAAAAGTTCTCAACAAAATACTTGCAAATTGCATACAGGCCCACATCAAAAAGATCATCCACCATGATCAAGTAGGATTCATACCAGAGATGCAGGGATGGTTCAACATATGTAAATCAATAAATATCATAAAACACATAAATGGACTGAAAGACAAAAATCACACAATCACCTCAATTGAAGCAGAAAAAGCCTTTGACAAGATCCAACATCCCTTTATGTTTAAAGTTCTAGAGGGAATTGGACTGAAGGGAGCATTCCTAAATATAATCAAAGCCATATACAACAAACTCACAGCCAACATCATCCTAAATGGAGAAAAATTAGATCCATTCCTCTTAAAGTTGGGAACCCTGCAAGGCTGCCCCCTACTAATTGGGAAAAGAGGAAGTCAAACTATCTCTGTTTGCAGATGATATGATAGTTTACCTGAGCAATGCTAAAAACTCCACCAGAAAACTCTTAGAAACAATTAAGACTTTCAGTAAAGTGGCAGAATACAAAATTAACCTAGAAAAATCAGTAGCCTTTCTTTACACCAACAGCAATCAATTGGAGAAGGAATATAAGGAGAACTTCACAATAACAATAGCAATAAATAAATAAATAAATAAATAAATAAATAAATAAATAAATAAAATACCTGGGAATAAACCTAACCAAAGACACCAAAGATCTCTACAACAAAAATTTTAAGCCCCTGAAGAAAGACATTGAAGATGACATAAAATATGGAAAGACCTCCCAAGCTGGTGGATTAGAAAAATTAATATAGTAAAAATGTCCATTCTACCAAAATTAATATACAGATTCAATGCAATTCCAATTAAAATCCCCAAGAGTTTCTTCACAGACTTGGGAAAAAAAATCCTTAAATTCATGTGGAAAAACAGAAGACCCCGAATAGCTAAAGCAACCCTGAACGAAAAATGCAATACGGGGGAAAATCACCTGACCAGACTTCAAGCTATATTATAGGGCTATAGTCATAAAGACAGCCTGGTACTGGCACAAAAACAGACCCATTGACCAATGGAACAAAATTGAAGATCCAAACTTGAGCTCATAGAATTTCAGCCACCTCATATTTGATAAAGGGGCCAAAAAAGCTCATTGGAGGAAAGACGGCATCTTCAGCAAATGGTCCTGGGAAAACTGGAGCACCATATGTAGAAGAACAAAAATAAACCCCTACCTCTCAACCTGTACAAAAATCAACTCCAAATGGATCAAAGACCTCAATGTGAAACCCAAAACTCTTAAGGTGATAGAAGAAAAAGTTGGTAGCAATCTACAAGACATAGGAGTAGGAAAAGACTTTCTAAATCAAACAGCAGCTGTGCAGAAAACAAGGTCAACAGCTGACAAGTGGGACCTCATCAAACTCAAAAGCTTCTGTACACCAAAAGAAACAATCAAGGAAGTGAAGAGAAAACCCACAGACTAGGAAGAAATCTTCACCAGTGATACATCTGACAGAGCATTAACATCCAGAATATATAAACTACTCAAAAAACAAAGAAGCAATGCTTGTACTCATGGATTATCACTTATAGCTAAAAAATGAAAAAAAAACTGAGAGAAATATACAGGACAGTTATGGCAGAATGCATGATCTCGGTTGGGGTGGGGGTGGGGGGGAAGGGAAAGGGAAATATGCCTGAACTGAATTGGAAAATGATGTATGAAATGCACAAAGCATCAATAAAAAAATGTTAAAAAAAAAAACAAAGAAGCAAGAAAACAAATGACTCACTCAAAAGATGGAGTAAAGAGCTGAACAGAGACTTCACCAGTGAAGAAGTAAAGATGGGTGAGAAACATCTTAAAAAGTGTTCAACATCATTAATAATTAAAGAAATGTGGGGCTGGAGAGATAGCCTAGCAGTTAAGAGCACCGACTGCTCTTGCAGAGGACCCAGGGTCGATCCCCAGCACCCACATGATGGCTAAGAACTGTCTGTAACTCCAATTCTAGGAGAACTCCAGTTCCAGGGGAATCCGAGACCCTCTTCTGACCTCCGTGGCATAGCACGACACAGGTGCACAGACCTACATGCAGACAGTACACTCATACACATATAAAAATAAATAAAATTTTAAAAAAGAATTGTAAATTAAAACCACTCTTAAGATATCATCTCACTCTGATAAGACTGGTTAAGATCAAGAAAACAAAAGACACCAAATGCTGGAGAGGTTGTGGGGAAAGGAGAACACTCATCCACTGCTGGTGGGAATGTAAACTCATACAACCACTGGGGAAAGCAGTGTGGAGAATCCTTAAAAGATTCAAAATGAGCCTACCACCTGACCCAGTCATACCATTCCTGGGTATATACCCACAATACTCATCCTACTGCAAAGATACATGCACATCTATGTTTATTGCAGCTCTTTTCACAATAGTGAAGAGTTGGAACCAACCCAAATGCCCTTGAACTGATGAGTGGATAACAAAAATGTAATACATCTACACAATGGAGTTCTATGCAGTGGTAAAGAAAGATGACATCATGAACTTTGCAGGTAAATGGATGGAACTCAAAGCCATTAAGCTAAGTGAAGTAACACAGTCCCCAAAAAACAAAAGGGGAATGGTTTCCCTCATTTGTGAATGCTACTACCAAATCTCTCAATTGTACAGCAAGCTGAGTAACATTATTACATTTCTTTCTATCTGAAAGCAACTGTGATGTTATAATGTGAATCTCATAATGAGCCCTAGAATTAACTTACCACTTACTTTCAGACACAATAGTTTATGTATATGTAAACACACAGAAAGCATTTTGCTGAATGAACAACTGGATGAATTGGTGTTTTCTGCATTCTGCACAAGCACATTTAGAACTGATCATAAACACAGGTGACATGAGAAACATGCTGGGCTAGACCCAAGGCATTGAGAGGATCTGTTGAAGCAGCCAGTACTTGGGATGGTTCATGTGAACCCCAGAGATAACTGGCTCCCTTCTTTTGATGCTTCATCTGTTTTAAAGAATTAAAACTAACAGACTATATCAACCGCTGCTTGACCTGGGTTTCCTCATCCACCCAGTGTGAGGATGGAGAGAAGCAGCTGAAAGGCATTGGCCGATAAAGCCAACTTGTTATCCTGAGCAGCATCCTGAGTAGCTTGGAAATTTTTTTTTAAATGGGGACATTTCCAATCTGCTACTTCTGTACACATGCTATGTTATCTAGTAAAAGTCAGTGTAACTGATGAAATCCATCACCTCGAAGCCTCTTATTACCACACTCTTTTCTTTTCCAAAAAATAAGAAAAGGTTGTAGCTGCTGATTTCCAACTCTACCATGACATTTTCTGTGGAAAAATCCTTGACTGTGGTAACTGGCCAGCAAAAATAAAAATGAAGTCTGAAGTTGATTTTACATTCACAGAGGGCTTGTTGCTATCAGGGAAAGATGTTTTCTTCCCTCATTTCCACAAACACTTATGTGCTGGGCTAAATGCAGGAGATGCAGTGATGAGGCAGAGTTCCCAGGTGGGGGTTAGATAATGGGAAATCCCACTGCTAGACTCAATGCAGTGAAAAGGAAAGAGGGAAGAAAGAAGACTGGGGGAATCCATGCAGGCCTGAAGGATCTTGAAGCTTCTGAGTGACATTTTGGTTGACACATGAAGGGCAGCCCCAAGCAGGAGAAGTTAAGGTGAGTAGAGTCAAAGGGCCAGCTCTTGGCTCTCACCTCCTGCTGAATCCTCCCCCTGGCACTCCAAACCACTTTCCCTTCTTAACTTGCCCTTTGAGCCTCAGAGAGATTTCAAAGGGAACCATTCTCAGCAGGGACTTTTTTTTTTTTTTTTTTTTTTAATGTGTAAGCATTCCCCAAGGCCTCCTGAACTTCAGAAATTGCTCTCACTGATACTTGAGGTAAATGGAAATTACTGCAAATTGCAGATTGGATTTTATTTCAATGCTTGGGATTAAAGTAAAATGTAAAAGGTCATGTTTTGCTCCTCTTCCAGCACACACCATATTGGTCTCTTCTTCAGCAATTATTTATTGCATCCCTGCACCCAGCAAAGTGCAGTAAACTAGTATATAGCACAACTGTGTATCATATTTTAAGGCTGTGTAGGAGGGATTTATTTATCCCATTTGGAAGAATGCAAAACCTGCTGACTCGGGGCATCATCATTTATTTTAAAACGTTTCTTATCAAGGAGAGTCAGGAACACATACATTACCATTCACCAATATCTATTTGCATTATAGTGTCAGGGAACTTAATTGTTAATATAAGAATTCTGTAGTACATTTATTTTTTTCTCTGATTCACTCATTTGTGCATGATATTTACAGAACACTTTTACTTTATTGTATTATCCTGAAAACTCAAATGCAACAGCTCATTGTTCTAAAAGCAAAGCTTTAAACATAGTGAAGCACTTTACAATTGAACTAAAAACTTAATACATTAAATAAGGTTGGGCGTGGTGGCTCACACCTTTAATCCCAACACTTGGGAGGCAAAGGCAGGCAGATGTGAGGTCAAGGCCAGCCTCGTCTAAATAGTGAGCTCCAGACCAGCTGGGACTAAAAGGGAGACTCCTGCCTTGAAAAGACAAAAAAAAAAAAAAAAAATAGTGAGAGATAAAAAAAAATTAAATCAAGATTTTTCTAATAGTGAAAAAGAAACTATAATACCAAATGAGAGGAACACCACACAGTGCAGGTGGGATCAGGAGACCTTTATCAGCCAGCAGGAGTCAGAGACAGCGCTAAGGCCCAAAAGTATTCTCAACCCTGAGGGGAGGCAGAATGTAGTTTATAAAGCTTAAAACCACAATTATATCACGTCAGGGGCAAAACCAATAACCACGGTTACACGAGATCACCATAGTTACACCAGACCGGGGACAGGTCAGTTAACAAAGAGGTAAAGAGGTTTTCAGTTAACAAAAAGTTTTGGTTAATTATAAGTTTGTCAGAATTGCAGAAACAATGGGTTCCATGGAGATTCCAGTATAGCTGGGGGGGGGGGGGATCGGCTACCTGGACCTGGCTACCCGGTATTTTAGAAACAATGTACCCCCAAACTACAGGTCCCACCTTCATGGCTGGCTAGCTAGCACAGGGTAATAAAGCAGAAGTCAGCTGGAGAAAAACGTAGTTTTGCCATTTCAAAATAATGAAAAGCAGATCTTTGAAAAGATGTTACATAAATCCTATTTTATAATCATATTGACATGAAGAGTAATTCAACAATTAATGGGAAAGTATAAGTAGGTTAAAAGAAAATAAGGGACCAGCAAGATAGACAAGGGGACTTGTTGCCAAGGCTTAAATTGTTGATGGCTTATATTTAATCCCTGTGACTCACATGGAGAGAACAGATTCCCACAAGTTTTCCTCTGATCTCCACACATGCACTGTGGCATGTGCACACATGTGCACATGCACACATCACACAAAAAGAAACGTTTTTTTTTTAAAAAGCGACCTCGTTCATTTATCTATTAACAAATGCTTGCCAAATCCCTATCATATCCCAAGCTTTTAGATTTTGGATACACAGGGATCAACAGCTGTAATTCCTCCCTTCACAGCGATGCTAGTGCTCTAGTAAATAGATACTGATCTCATGGAATTGTTGGGAAAACTAGATGTTACGCAATCAAGTGTTTTGTGAAATGCAAAAGTGCCGTGTCCACCCAAGGTCTTGAACATGATGACCATCTTATTTCCCTGTCTATAGCGTCGTCCTATATATACACTTGGCAGACAGTGAATGAACCATGTAGGTGCATAAAGCAGCTCAACACTGACACTGCTGACTAAAGGCCTTCAAAAGTTAAACCCAACTTCATGGGGCTGGGGAGATAGCATAGCAGTTGGGAGCGCCGACCGCTCTTGCAGAGGACCCGGGTTCGGTCCCCAGCACCCACATGGCGGCCGAGAGTCGTCTGAAACTCCAATTCCAGGAGAATTCCAGCTCCACGGGAGTCCGAGACCCTCTTCTGACCTCCGCGGCATTGCACGACATGGGTGCACAGACCTGCATGCAGACAGTACATTGATACACATAAAGAAATAAATTTAAAAAAAAAAAACCCAACTTCATTTCATTCTGTTTGTTCATTCCTATATAATATGTGAGATAATTTAGAGTAATGTAAGAAAATTAGTTATTTTCAATACAATGTATTATAGGAAATCAGAAAAGACTAGCCACAGAGGTTAATTTTAATAGATATGTATTGAGCCCTATATATCTATAATAGGTTCTGAGCTGTTCCCATCCAAATGTAGAAAGGTAAAAATTTTATTTCTTCAAGATCAAGCCTGTGTTCTTCCAACAAACAACTTAATAAAAACTGTATTTTCAGATTTACTGGAAAAGGTTTTAATATGATTCTAATAGTTTCTAAAATTTCATAAAATGAATTTAAGTTTAAAATATTTTCACTTACAAGAAATTAGGAAAAAATAAAACTTCATTTAAGTTGTATTTTTTAGTTTTGTTCTTAGAAACACATTTACACTGCATCAAAGTGTGAAATTAAAATAGGATTACATGACTAGGAATTTTAAAATTCCAATTATCAGTCACTTTATGTGAACACAATGTCTATGTGACCTATAGAATTTGGCTTTAATAATCAATAATTTCTACCATCTTAAAGATTATTAAATATGAATCTGGTCTTTCTGAAACAAATGTCTATCAGATACAGCAATTTGAGAGGTTTAATGACACTATAATCACCCAAGCATTGTAAAATAAAACATTTAAAATAACACAAGAGTAAACTCTTCTCAATGTATAAAGGTTTCATAAATGCAATTTCCAACATGATCAGGTGATTGGCATGCATTCAGAACACACTGAAAAACAAACCGACACTTTGATTTATGCGTAAATTTTAATACTTGAGAAAATATAACTTAAAATGAGATACAAATACTGCTGGCACAAAAACATAATATACACAAATTAATTCAGACTCACGTAGAGTCAGTATGCGAACACAGACTAAGAATACATCAGAATGGCCTTTATTGGATCCTTTAAAGGAAGTAACAGAGTTTAAATCAGACAGACATGAAAAGATTGCAGAAGAAACTATTTCCCTCAAGCTATTCCTTTATCCATTAAGAACTATAAACTGCAGCCAGGCATGGAGGCTAACATTTGCAATCCCAGTACTGAGAAGGCTAAGGCAGGAGGATTACCATGAGCTCAAGGACTGCCTAGGCTACATAGAGAGTGCCAGGCAGACCAGGGCTACACAGTGAGACCCTGAATCAGAAAAACAAAGCAGAACGACAACAAAAGAATTATAACCTCAGTATGGAGATGACACTTGGAGGTCATCTGATGTAGTACGGTTCTCTTGCTAGACCATCTACACAATCTCAGCAGCCAGCTTAAGATGCCCATTTATTCAGTGATCTGTAGAAGCACTCCTCAAACACCTCACTTGAAGCCTAATGTAAAAATAATCTGCATATCACAATCACACCATAACAAGTTATAGCAAAGAAAAATAAAAAACATTCCATTTTTTAAGAAACCACACACCATTTCTTCTAAGCTGAGTATTTATTTTATTAAATATTAAACATAAAGGTCTCTATGCAGTTTTATACTATTAGTAAGAATGGAAAATTCTGAATATTTGCTTTATTAAATATTAAATATAAAAGACCCTATGCAGTTTTATACTATTGGTAAGAATGGAAAATTCTTTTCAATTACAACAATGTAGATTTTTTAAAAAAAATAGTGGCAGAGATTCATTAGCTCTTTAGGAGAACTTCAAAGTATATTTAAAGGAATTGGCTTTAAGGAATTTAATTTCTTATTCATATAAAATTTTTATTTGGGAAGAGATAAGCTACATAGAAATAGAAATTCATCCTACATGAATATAACTGGAGAGATTACTTACTGCTTAAGAATAGATTTATGGGACTGGAGAGAGATGGCTCAGCAGTTAAGAGCACTGTACTGCTCTTGCAGAGGACCAGGGTTCAATTCCCAGCACCCACATGGTGGCTCTCAACCATCTTGTAATTCCAATTCCAGGGAATCCAATGTCATTTTCTGACCTCGTGAGCATTGCACAACACGGTGCACTTACACACATGCAGGCAATACACTCATACACATAAAAGTATTATTAAAAAAAGATTTATAAGCTGACATCCAATTTTCAAATAAATAATTCTTGAGTTAATTCTGGAAGCTGTGTCAAGAGCCTGAAGGATATTTTTACTCTTGATTACCTGACACAAAAATTAATGTTTACATAATTATAAAATATACCTGTAGTCCATAAGTTAAGCTACCTATAATACCATTTACTTTTTTTTTAATTTCCAGAAGTTACTGGTATAGAAATTCTTATAAAGGGAATAAACTCTATGAAGGTAAAATGATTCCTCTGTGAAATGCAAATTAAATATTTTTGATTAACAAAAAAAATGTAAAGTGCCTGATGCCTCTAGAGCACTGATGTTTCTCCCCCAAAAATATAAATACTGCTGCTCCCAATGTCCAGAACAGGAGAAACTAAACCAGGTATTTGGTGACTTTCTCTTTTAGGCAATTCTGAGCAGCCATATTCCTCAGAAGAGATGACTGACTTCCACACAGCGCTCTCTGGATGTACCATCTATAAAGTAACAGCGGCCAGCTTAGGATGCTGATTTAGTTAATGACTGTACTTGGGTGTCAACGTTTTTCTTTAGAAACCATATCTGAAAGGGCTGCCAATGAATCTCAGTGGAAAGCTTGCCTGGCGTGTGAGAGGCCCCAGACCTGATCTTTACTACCACAAAGAAAAAGAAGGAAAAGAGGAAGAGCGTGGGACAGAGGGAGAGCTCTTCAGTTTAAAACAGAAGTCCAAACCTCAGATGTTTTTGTTTTTATTTTTGTGTTTTTGAGACAAGGTCTCCACCACATAGCCTAGGACGACCTTGAATTTCGGATCCTCCTGCCTTCGTCTTCCGAGTACAGAGCTTATAGGCATGCACCATTACACCTGTTTTCCCTAAAACATGATAACTGATAATACTGTTAAATTACTTAAAATACCCTTAAAACTTCCCAAAGCACATTAATAACTTTTTTTTTTTTTTTTTTTTTTTTTTTTTTTTTGGTTCTTTCGGAGACAGGGTCTCCCTGTAGCCCCAGCTGTCCTGGAACTCACTCTGGAGACCAGGCTGGCCTTGAACTCACAAAGATCCGCCTGCCTCTGCCTCCCAAGTGCTAGGATTAAAGGCATGCGCCACCACGCCCGGCCACATTAATAACTTTTAAGCAGTCACAACCCCTTACATAAATTTACAAGTAGCAATGCAGGTAGGAGTTCATGCTATTATTAAATGATTTGCAGGTTCCTGGAGAGAATCTACCTGCAGAACAGAAAGCATCACACACATGCTGTCTGCTGGCCACTGAGAACCTGAGCACAACCTCACTTCATTAAAGAAGATGAATATAACTGGGGGGCTCTAAATTGGTAAAAGAGAAAACTAATCACCTGTCAGAACCGTTACATAGTGTCACTCTAAGGCTCTTTTAAGACTATCTGAATTTGTATGCATGTATATGTGTGTGATATGTGTGCACGCTTGCATGTGTGGGTATGTGTTTACATGTGGATGTGGTATATATGCAGTGCATGTGTATGAAGAGATGGGAAGCTGACACTGGATGTCTTGCTGATCACTCTCCACTTTATTCTCTGAAGCAGGGTCGCTCACTGAAGCTGAGCTCACCAATTGGGCCAGTTTAGCCAGGCAGCTTGCCCCAGGATCTTGTCCTTGCCTCCTGAAGGCTGGGACCACGGTAAGCAAACTGCCATGCCCACCAGGTTTCTTACGTCTGTGCTGGAGACCCACGGTCAGTCCTCTGCCTGCATGGCAAGCACTCTGTCTGCTCATCCATCTTCCCAGCCCCCATCAGCCTCATTTAAAGATTTTTAAAACGTAATTCTGATGTTAAAACACATTGTTTGATGCAAAAATATTTATCTGCACACATAGGAAACTTCTATTCAATTAAAACATTTTAATATGCTAAAAGCTACTAAATCAAGTTCCCTATCACAATACAGAGTCCATCTAAAAATATAATCTATACCATATCTAAATTGTTACAAATAATATATTAATTTTTTATTTTTTTACTAAATTTCATGTTATGTTTCAATAAGTTAACTTATTTGTTTGGCTTTTCTTTTTATCAAAAATATTGGTTACAAAGTGCTACCAATATTAATTTTGAGCCAGGCTAAAAATCAGTTCCTTCTGATATGGAAGCATTAAAAAAGATTTAAATAATAAGAGTTCCATCTCATCTAGAATAACCTCAAACTAAGCAGTAGCAGCCATTGATACTTAGTACTGTTGGACCAGGGAACCTGATCAGAAGATTTAAGTTAGGAGTCTTTCATAGCACATGTGCCGAACCATTGCTGGGTTTTACGGCGTAGCCCAGACTGGCTCCTGTTCAGCCTTCAGGTATTGGCATTACAGGCACACACCCAGGCCAGCCAAGCCGTTGCTTTTTTTACTGAAAGGCAGTAACTAATTTAAAGCATTAGTGTTTCTATTACCAGGTATATAACCTCCATATTATACTGTCATTATAATTCAAGTAGTGTTGTTGGACGTTTACATTGTCCTCAAACAGCAGATGTTAACAAGGAAGTTACAGATGGAAATGCATACTTTCATCTATTAACAACACAAACCCGTGAGTCTTCTCCTCCTCCCTGCCCTGTCCTTGTCCCCAGCCCCCAGGGCCCATCTCGCACTTCAAGTCTGCATCTATTTGAACAAACACAAATGGGAAGATGTTTTAGGATGTGAAGCCAATAACCCATTCTGCTCCTTTGCCCTGATTTGTTAAAATGATACACGTGTATTTATTTTCTAAGCTTCTTACTTCCAGTCATAACAAAATAATGGTCAGCATCATCTTTTTTCTTGGTGAGTTTTTTATCTCCGCCATCTGCTCCCTTACCAGATGAGGGTGGTTTCCTGGAGGAAGCTGGTGGTTTGCCACTTTTGGGAGGCCCTTTAGCTGAATGCTGGCCCTTGGTGGCAGTCTGTGCTGACTTTGGTACAGCTTCTGGCTTGGCAGCAGACTGGGGAACACTCACAATCGACAGTGGGGTACGACCAGGTGACTTTGAAGGGCCGGGCCCCGTCTTCTGGCACGGACTTTTACGCTGAGGGTACTTCCTGGCACCTGAACCTGTGTTCTTATCTTTTAATTCCTGTCGAGCTTTTGCAGAAGACACTGAAGAAACAGAAACTGGATGATTTGAATTCAATTCTGACTGAAGCTTTTGTGCTGGGATTGCCCCTGATTGTGATGGCTGAGACGGTGTCCCTAGACCCATGGCTGTGGTTTTAGACCTGGGTGTTGTCGCCCTTGCAGGAGACTGGAAACGAGAAGCATTAGGCTTTCCATGCACAGTCGCTTTAGGCAGCTTTGGACTCTTCGATGATGGATTTAGAGGTGACTCATTTCTGGAAGAAATATGATTGTGTTTCAAAGACTTTGGTTCAATTTTCCCAGACTTACTTGGTAAAAGTCTAGACTTAGACAGATCTCTTTTCTGGGCTGGAACAGCCTTGGCCCTAGCAGTATCCGGGAATGTGACACATTTTCTCACTGCCTCAGATGTACACAGTGCAGGCTTTGATAAAGCTGGTGAAGCACTTTTACCCACTGGATCGGAAGAGGCAAGGGAAGATGGAACACCACTGCAAGGAGGATGTGGCTTCTTTGCTGCGCCCTTCAGAGACGTGAGCCTGAGCTGAGAAGATGATGCCTGGGGATCTGGAAGTTTGCAGCGCTCTGACAGGGATCCCAGATTACCTTTAACTGAAGATGCAGGGGGCAGAGCAGCCAGTGGACGCACCTGCTTTTCCTTGCTCTTTGGAACACTGACTGGCATGCCGGGTTTTCCATTTTGTCTTTGATACATGTTGACTGCTGACAATGGGTTCATTTCCGGAGGCTGAGGTGTTCTGGCAGGTGAATCAGGTACACTTTCAGTAGAAACTCCTTTTTGAAATGCTAAAATTTTTTGTTCCAGTGTAGCAAACTGCAGTATTCGACAGGGATCATATTTAAGCAGAAATCCTTGCAGAGTATCCCAGCCTCCACCAACACGGACCATGACGTGTTTTCCATGAAGCATCTACCAACAAACAAGAATAAAACAATATAACTGTGGGGTTTATAGTTACGATTTGTTGCCAGTCACGATTCACTCTTCCTGACCATGAAACCCAGTATCCATCAACGGCTTCATTTCAAATCAACAATTTCTTTTTATATAAACATAATAAACTTACTAACTATTGGGTTTTACAACTAAAAATAAAACCGCTCGACTTTGTAATCAAAATATTTACATATAACTTGAATTCTAAAAAATCCAGGCTATTAATATGGAAAACCCAATAGCAGCATTGTTCAATGAACTGAACAGTGAAGGAGAGGAGAGAGAGAAAGAGAAAGAGAAATGGGGAAAAATACCTCATAATAGAGGGAGAGGTGACTAGGAAAGAAAACATAACTAAATTTTATATTTTCAAATTTAAGAAGTTATTTTCATATGTGTTCTATCAGTTTCATCTTTAACACACTTATATAAATCATTATCAGTTTGTCACTGCAGAGAGAATTGGCTCTAAGAGCTAAAGGAGCTGGGGGCTGGCCTGAGCGCCCTGGGCATCCCCTAGCTCAAGTGCCGCTTTTGTGGGCACAAAACAAACCCTGGCTCGAGCAGTGCAGCCCACTCTGGATGTCAGGCTCCTGTCCACTCAGCTGGTAGATCTCCACGACTGCATGAGACTGATCCAGGTTCCATCCCGTGTGGGTGTTTACACCTATGCGGAAATGTCTGATCCAGGTTCCATCCCGTGTGGGTGTTTACACCTATGCGGGAATGTCTGATCCAGGTTCCATCCCGTGTGCGTGTTTACACCTATTCGGGAATGTCTGATCCAGGCTCCATCCCGTGTGCGTGTTTACATCTATGTGGGAATGTTGCTCCCAGCTCTAATCAGAGCGGTCTCTCCATAGTGACAGTAGTAAATACAGAGACTTGTTCTGAGAAGGAGTGATGGAAGAGTGCTCAGCCCTAAAAAGACTCATACCTTTCCTGAAAGGCTCAGGGAGCACTGCAGGGCAGGGGCTGCAAAGAATGTAAGATCCAGAAAACAGGGGCAAGGCAGCCACTGCAATCACAAACTCACAGCGCAGTGGATGCCGGCACTGAGTCTGCAGCTGAATGGGGCCATCAGTAGTGGATGGAGGAGGGCCTTGGAGAGCCCTACCCCTCAGGGCTGGAAAATCTGCTACTGAAAGACTCAGGGAGAGCGGAAGTTTCCTGCACTTGTATACCTACCGCCAACCCTACCAGGCTCCAATGGGTGGTGCTGACCCAGTGGTCACGCAAATGGCACAGGTTGAACTAAACAGGCCATAAAACAAACCCAAAAGTCATAAGTCTGGGAAACGGACAACTAGGGATGAGGGGGAGTTGATGGAGATTTGAAGAGGGGTAGAGGATAATCAGAATACATCTTAAGCACATGTGACGTTCTAAATAACAAATTAACTAATAAAGTTTAAGTTTCTAAATAAAAATCAGAAAGTGGATATGGGTATTTCTTGAATACAATGATACATGAAATAGCAGAAAATATGGATAGTTCTTCAGTACTTTTCTCTGTTTCCAAATGGGGGGGGGGCTCTTTCTCTTATCAGAAGTGGAAAGAATTCTAAACAGGTAAACTCTTAATTTCTTTTTCAGTAAAGGGACAGCAAATCAACAGTGGATGGGACAAAGGAGACGACAGACACAGACACAGCATACTGTCTGCACACTAAGAAAAAGACCTTGTGACCAAAGCTGAAGTAGAACATTAAGAACTATGATGTTTCTGCTGATTTCCTTACTGTGACTATTTAATCTTACTAGATGCTTTGTTCTGCTCTTTTCTTCTTATGGTGCTGATATAAAATTATGCCATTTTAGAAAATTTTTAAATTGCAATAAATTTCTTGGGGTATATGAAGGTCTTTCCTCTCAGTTATATCTAGTATCTGAACAGTCCCAGCTGAATTCTAGTTAGTTGCTTCTCATGTTAAAAGCATTTACTTAAACTTACTTAATACACATAAAATCAAGCACTGTATTTTTCCTGGGTAGTTAAATTCTCCCATTTAGAGCACCCTCCATTCCAATTTTTTAAAAGGTAAAATGGGAGCAAAAGAAGGTTGGTAAAATAAACCCAATACGCAAACAAAGTTGTATGTAGGTATACAGGCTGTAAACAGCAGACTTACCCTTATAAAGAGTATTTTATCCCCTAGTCGGTACCGTCCTTCAGATAAGTACTCAATCGAAAATCGATGAGAGCAACTGCAAGGGGGGTCTTCGGCAATATGCTTAACCTAAGAGCAAAAGTAACTGTCAACGTTCAGTGCTTATTGGACAAAGGCTTTTGTGGGGCTGGAAAGATGGTTCTGCAGTTAAGAGCACTGGCTACTCTTGTAGATGACCTGGGCTCAGTTCCCAGAACCCACATGGCAGCTAACAACCATCTAGTTCCAGGGGATCTGATGCCCTTTTGGCCTCTGCAGGCATTGCACACACATTGTGCACTTACTTATATCCATGAGGCTCATATACATAAAAATACAAATAAGTCACTTTTTTTTTAATTCAAGAAGAAAGAGTATTTTGATAAAAGTTAAAATGCAATGTTATTTGATAAGAAAGTAAATCTCAGCTGGGCGTAGTGGTGCACGCCTTTAATCCTAGCACTTGGGAGGCAGAGGCAGGCGGATCTTTATGAGTTCAAGGCCAGCCTGGTCTACAGAGGGAGTTCCAGGACAGCTGGGGCTACCTGGGGCTACAGGAAGACCCTGTCTTGAAAAGACCAAAAAAAAAAAAAAAAAGAAAAGAAACTATATCTCGAAGATAAAAATGTAAAAAAGCAGCTCAACTATTTAACATCTCTTCTTCCTTTCTTGTTAACAGATACTCAGGTCCGATATTGCTAAAGCAGCCAGCAGCCAACAGTGATGAGGGCACTTTGTCACAAACATGAAGGAGGTCTGAAGTGGGTGAGACAGAAGAGCCAATTCAAAACATGGTTCCTGGGGCCAGAGAGACGGCTCAGCAGTTGAGAACTGGCTGTTCCTGCAGAGGACCCAGGTTTGCTTCTCAGCACCCACATCCTTAACTCCAGCTCCAGGGATCCCAACCCCTCTCTGGTCTCCATGGGCACTACATACTATATTCATGGCTATACTTACACAAATGTAACTTAAACACTAATAAAATAAAAATAAATAATATTTTAAGGTAAAAAAACGCACTTGATAAATTTTAGGAAACATGAGATCTTCATTAAGTTTAACTTGTTTTAATCCCTGAATAAATATATTTTTTTCAAACCAAGAACTGTGCACTGAGAAAAAGGCTAAGTAGACTTCTTCACATTCCCTTAGGACCACACCAACTAATACTGCAGGGAAATAAATTTAATCCAAGTTAAGCAGAGATACATTCATATCTCTACGCACATGACTAGAAAAAATTCTGAAAATTTCAATTCAAGGATCATTTTTCTAATGGCACTT
Source organism: Rhizomys pruinosus (assembly GCA_009823505.1). Classification (NCBI taxonomy): domain Eukaryota; kingdom Metazoa; phylum Chordata; class Mammalia; order Rodentia; family Spalacidae; genus Rhizomys; species Rhizomys pruinosus. The sequence continues at coordinate 3,421,850 of VZQC01002875.1, forward strand.
GTTCTGTTTCAATCATCTCCTAAGGAAATGGAAGGAAACCCAACTTCTATCCCCCATAGTTTTTACTCTCTGAGAATTTCATACATGTGTGATCATACCCACCCTCCTCCCCATGCCAACTCCTCCACATACTGTCCCATGTCCTCTCTCAACTTCACGATTCCACTTAAAAAATAATAGTAACAACCGACTGAATTCAATTAGTGCAGCTCACCCATGCCCACACCCAGAAAGAGAGACAGAGAGACAGAGACAGAGAGAGGCACCCACTAGAGGATGACAAGGAATAAGGGAACACACCCTTGAAGAAAACTCTCTCCCTCCACAGCCATCAAGTGCCAACGACTTCATAGTCAGGGTGGGCACTCGAGGGCCCATCCCCCATCCATGCTGGGGCAGTGACTGGCTTGAGCTTGCTGTGCAGGTCAGCCACAGCTGCTTTGATTTCATGAGTGTATTAGCCCTGTCTGTCATGTGCAGAAGATTCTTCTTCACAGCAGTCCCCCCCACCTCCAGCTCTTGCAACCCTTTTACGCCCCCCACCTGCTTTATTAATGTTCGCCGAGCCTGGGGAAGAGAGGGCATCACAAATTTTTTTGAATGAAAAATAAAACTGCTAGAATTATAGTAGCTATAAAAATAAATTCAGTAATTCTGTATTTAAATCATGGAAATTAAAATAAATCAATTAAATGAAGATATATTTTAAAATATATTTAAGTAAAAAAATTATGAATCTGCCACTATGACAAATACTGGGCTTTCCCCTAAAATTACATTTGTTTTAAAAAGGCTGGAAATATTTTTCTTAATTATTTATTATAGAGATTACATCTAAACAGGTTCCTTTAATTTAATTAAACTTGATGGTTTAAACAGTCTCTTCAGATAGCCTAATTTAGGTGAGAACTAAGAGAAATTCATGACTGTCTTAATTATCTATTAAAAATAAATGAACAATTGTGCTTCACCAGGGCCTGATGAAAACATATTAATGGAATTTATATCCCTTTGTTGTTCATTTAACAACTAGAACTGAAGCTCATCCTGTTCATGGACTGAGAATATTTGCGTATGTGCATGTCCGCTCACCATTCTCAACACATAAAACAATTAAGAAAATGCTGAAATCAGATAGAGTTGATGATTATAATAACCATGTTTAGACATTAATTAACCAAAGTACCTGAAGGGACACATTTCTTTTAGCCATTACTTCTGTAAAAAATTTCCTAAATATATAGAATTTCACTTTTATATTTAATAGGACCCTAGAAGTTGAATCAAATAGTAAATGTCCTGTATGTTAAGTCCTCTGTTATGGCAGGGCATCTGACATGGTGCATTTACAGGTATAGACACTAAATGAAGTCATATGGCATTCACATATTTTTAAAAATATATTCAGTTTTAGTTTTATAGTAAGAATTCAGATGAGTCCCTTATCTTCCTTGAGTAAAATCCCCAAAGAACTACTTACACTGGGCAGAATGGCGTCTCTAGCTAGCAATCATCACTAACGCAATCCACACAAGGCTGCAGAAAAGAAACTTATTCGAGTTTTATTTTGTGCAGAATTAAAAACATAACAAGAAGACAATGTTCAATGATACTTCATTATTTTAAGGTACTTTCATTCTCCTTGTCTTATGTATCTGTACACACATATTTTTCACAAAATAAGCATTTTTCATTGCTTCATAGTTGTCACAATGAGCACGTAATGATTCTTCTGTTACAATAATGACCCTAATTTATCAGGGCATTCCTCTATAGGAAGATTTTTATATTAGTTAGACTTTTTCACCAATATAAATAACAGTGCAAGAAATATTTAAGTTTCTTATATTTTCCTGCTTCCAATCAAAATAAAAATGAAAAAGGAATATGCTTATAGCTTTTTATATCTATTTGTTTTACATCATATTTTATTCCAATACCAATTCTTTTTTGGGGGGGGTTAAATTTTATTTCAAAAGCTTGGATGGCTTCAATATTCAGGTAGTGACAAAATCACAACACTGGTAAAGTACCTTACAATACATTAGATTCCCAAAAGGTACCAAAAAGTACAGTAAAATTAACATTTCCATTACAGGAAATATCTGACACAAATAATATAAAATTAAAAGGTGAAAAACGGTGACCCTGGTTTCCTAAGATACAGTTTACTCTTTACAACCAGGGTCCACAGGTCCGGGCTGCAGAGCGGCAGCAGGAAGCAGACCCTCCAATCTGGTACTGGGTAACCTGGTAATAATATTGGCCCCCTAATGCCGCTCTGGCCTCTGAGACACCACACGCTGGCTGACTAAAATGACTAGAGCTCTGGAAATATTAAACAGGAGAGTGATTTCCAGGGGGGGAAATTTTAAGTAAGACACACATGGGACAGGCCATAGAAAGTTTGCCAAGTTAAATTTGGTATATAAGCTGGGAATGATGGTGCAGGACTTTAATCCTAGCACTTGGGAGGCAGAGGGAGGCAGATCTTTGTGAGTCCAAGGCCAGCCTGGTCTACAGCGTGAGTTCCAGAACAGCTGGGGCTACAGGGAGACCCTGTCTCAAAAAGACAAAAAAAAAAAAAAAAATTTATATAAAAAAAAAAAAAAAATAGTGTTTTGTATGAAATATTAAGCAAATATATTGACATACTGCATTTTTTTCTGCTTTTTATTTTGATATTTACAGTCAAATGTAACAATAGATAATGTGGATAAGTACGTTTTGGACTGATACAAGGTTTTTCAGGCTGACTAATTCTTAATCTGTCTTGCAAAAGAATCTTAATGTTTATTTAAAAAAATTTTTTACATATGTGTGTGTACAGTGTATGTGTATGTACTTTGTGTGTATATATGTGTGCATGGGTGTTGACATGCATGTGTAAGAGCATGCATGTGAAGGGCTACATCAAGTACCTTCTTCTTTTTAAACCATAATTTATGAGACAGAGTTTCTCACTGAGCACAGAGCTTACCAATTAGCTAGACTGATGTGTTAGTGAGCTCTAGGAATCCGCCTGTTTCTGTCCCCCAACTCCCATCCCAGCACTCTGGTTATAGATCAGACATGCAACACCATGCCTGGGTGCTGGGATCTGAACTCAAATTACGCATCCATTCCTCATATAGGCAATAACAAATTACCTTTAAAATATATATCCTGAACTCATCAGAGGGTAGAGCTTAGTCACTGGCATATATTCTAAGAAAAATTTTCTTTAAACATAGTATTTCCTATAGCAATTCAGAAATACATAAAACTGAGACTTCAGGTATGATTACTTACAGCTTCATGTAGCTCTTCATGCTGACAGCAGGATTTGGGAACACTGATGGACTCTTCAGGCCCAGAGGTATTTAGCAAGGTCTCTTCTAACTCAATTTCCTTCTCAAGTTTTACTAATACTGGTGGCTCAACCCCATATCTGAAAACAAGCCAAGAAACCTTATCATTCAATGTCGACCCAACCACATCCCTGAGAATCAAAATAGAAAAAATTCTATTTTTGAATCAAAGTCTGTGGATTCTTCTCTACCAAATATTTCACTGGGACATGTTGAAATGCTTTCTAATGCCAAAGATTGCTCCAAATTCAGGTTATGATCTCCACATAACAGCATGTATTTGGGTTACAGAATGTTCCCTGGACTCTTCCAGGAATCCTGAAGGGCAGCTTTGAAAGCGGTTGATGAGCTGAAGAGGGTGTGAGGGACATGACCCCCAGCCTTCTTACCATCTTCCCTGTGCTCAGAAGACTTGTTTTGCCTTGAACTGTTTTATGTTATAGACTCTTAATCTAAAATGTTTACGCAACCATTTTCATATTAAATGAAGGCAAGGTATATGGAGAAAAATCAATGTCGACACATGCTCATGCAAATACAAATAAATAAAGACTTGAAAAGATAAAACAGGAAATTAATTACATCATTTTAATCAAGAATCATTTTCTTTTATTACAGAAAATAGTGTGCTAAGCTAAAATTAGAGGTAAAAGGTATTTATGACATTGAAATTCATTAAATGTCATGAAATACATACCTTGATACAATTCGGCCAATTTCGAGAAGACAAAGGTACACCTGCCTGGGATCTTTATGTAAAACTGGAGAGAAATAAGACAATATGTTTTAAGGGACAGAATTAAATCAGGCATGGGAGAGGAAAAAAAGAAAAAGTGATGAAGACAACAGGCTTGCTTGCCTGGAGGAAACATGAAAGACATTTTTATTGTCTACACAATATTTCCTTCCATACTAGAGAAAAAAAAAAAAAAAGAATGGACAGCTACCAAGGATATTGACTTGAATTACATTTCAGGCTTAAAAAACCCAAGGACAGCCGGGTGTGGTGGCGCAGGCCTTTAATCCTAGCACTCAGGAGGCAGAGGCAGGCGGATCTTTGTGAGTTCAAGGCCAGCCTGGTCTACAGAGTGAATTCCAGGACAGCTGGGGCTACAGGGAGACCCTGTCTCAAAAAGTACAAAACAAAACAAAAACCCAAGGACTTAATAGCATTAAATTACATTAAAGGATGGGGAGATAAGGATAGGGAGATAACTCAGTCACAAATTCTTCCTGCCCACACATCAGGACCTGAGTTTAGATCCCCAGTGCCCATGTAAAAGCCAGGCATGGTGGCACATATCTGTAACTTCAGCACTGGGGTGGGCAAGAGACGAGAAGATCACTGGGGAGCTCATTCAGTGAGACACCCTGCCTCAAAAAATAAGGTGATGAGCAATCGAGGAAGATGTCCAATGTAGACCGACCTCTGGTCTACAAACACACACACACACACACACACACACACACACACACACACACACATCACAGGTCTCTCAACAGGAGATACTGACAAATATAGTAAAAATCCTCACCACACCAGCAACAAAATCCAGCAACATCCAGACATGATTATCCACAATGAACAAGTAGGATGTATGCCAAGAATGCAGTTAGTTCAATATATAAAAATCAACCAATGTAAAACACTATTAACAGAAACAAGGGTCCTATCACCACAACCTACAGTTAACAATATTATTTATCTTTTTTTTTTTAAATTTATTTATTTTTGTATGTGTATGAATGTACTGTCTGCCTGTAGGTTTGTGCACCCGTGTCATGCAATGCCGCGGAGGTCTGAAGAGGGTCTCGGATTCCCCTGGAACTGGAGTTCTCCTGGAATTGGAGTTACAGACGGTTCTTAGTCGCCATGTGGGTGCTGGGGATCGAACCCGGGTCCTCTGCAAGAGCAGTCGGTGCTCTTAACCGCTAGGCTATCTCTCCAGCCCCCTTATCTTTAAGGTAAAAGATGGAAAATATTCCTCCTAAGGCCAGGGAAAAAGATAACAATGTCCATTCCAAGCAGCTCTGTTCAGAACTGTGCTAGGGACCAGGTAAGGAAATCAGGAAAGAAAAATAAATGAAAGACAATCCAGATTAAAAAGATGACACAAACTATTTCTATTCCTAGATAACACAAGCCTGTGCTCAGAAAATCCAAAAGAATATACCAAAACTATAGCAACTATTAATGAGTTCAGCTAAAAGACAATATCTGCACACAAAAATTAACTGCTGACAGAGAAAATTAATCTAAAAATGAAAATAAGAAAATGTTCCATTTACAATATCTTCAAAAGAATAAAACACTTGAAATAAATCTAACCAAAGAATAACACTTATATACCAAAACTACAAAACATTATTGAAAGAAATGAAGGAATATAGAAATAGACCAGCAGAGCTGGCGAGATGGCTCAGCGGTGGGATGAGACCCAGGTGGCCTGAGCGGAAGTCCCAGAATGCATAGCGGAAGGAGAGCGCCAACACCCACAGGCTGTCCTCAACCTGCGCAATCGCGCACCCACATAACAAAACATAAATCAATAAACATGCAATGTTCGTAGACCAAAAGAAAACATTATGACAACATACTCCAAACTGATTCAACACAATCCCTACCAAAATTCCAACATCTTCAGAAATGAACAAGATGATAAAATTAATGTGTAGTTTCAAAGGGAACAAAATGGTAAAATGAAACTTGAACAAAGTTGGAATGATCAAACTTGCTGATTTTAAAACCTATTACAAGCTACAAAAATCAGAACAGTGTGTTACTAGCACAAATATAGACATATAAAACAGTGGAGTAGAATTGGGCTTCCAGAAATAAATCCATACTTATAAAAATTATACCTATTTATCTACCTACGCAAGTGTGCGTACAAGTCACGGTGCACTTGAAACAATCGGGGACAACTTTGGGGAATCAGTTTTCTCTTTCTGCTATGTGGGTCCTGGAGATTCAATTCAGGTCATCAGGCTTGGAGGCAGGTACTTTAACCCACTGAGTCATCCTACCACCCATAAGTACACCATCTCACACTATGTACAAAGGTTAATTAAAAACAGACCAAAGATCTAAATGTCAGAGCTAAAACTACAAAACTCTTAAAAGGAAACAAGTCAAAATCTGTATTACCCTGGTTAGGCCATGATTTTTAGATACAGCAAGAGAAATACAACAAATAAAATCAATAAACTTCACTTTAAAACTAGAAATCAAAGGATACTATGAAGAACATGAAGAATAGATGAAAATATTTATTGGCAAACCATATCTGATACGGGCCAAATATCTAGAATATACACAAAACCCCTGAAAATCCATGAAAAGTAAATAACATAACTTTTAAATGAGTAGGAGGGGGAGGAGGAAAAGCAGGAGAAGGAAAGGGGAAGGAGGAAGATGAGGAAGAAGAAGTAGAGGAGGGGAGGAAGAAGAGGAAGAGGAGAAAGTGGAGGAGGAAGAGGAGATGAAGGAGGAAAAAAGGTGGTGGTGGGGGGGCACTGGCTGATGACCCTGATCATCAGCACAATACTTGCGAATCCTCTCTCTACCTTTCTATCTTGGTCCTCTGAGTTAGAAATACTAGGGAACTTGGAAATCCCAAACAAATACTGTGCAACATGTTCTGACTTGCTCATATACTGATTCCCTCAACAGAAAGGGCAGTCCTTCTTTGAGGTATAAATACCATCTATTATATACACAAAGCCAAATAATCTGCTTTCTTTGAAATAGGTCTTGAAATGTAGCCCAGGCTGAGATTATAGGGCATACCAGGATGAACTGTCATCCATTATTACTTTTAGACAATCAAGATAGCAGCTGTTATTTACTAAGTAAATCTAAACACTATGAACACATTTGACCTGTTATATCTATAACAATCTGGTTAAATGGAAATGTCTAGGAATATCGACTTGGCAGAATAAATCTTGCAGAAAATATTAATAGAACATTAGTCCAGAACCTTCTAGCAGCAAAATATTTTTAGAGTGTTCTAAATATATAAAACTTCTTAGTATAAGTGAAAAGCTCAATATATTTTATTAATATCTGATTCTCCAGTTATTTCATATATAATTGAAGTGTAAATTGCCAAGTTTGATGACACACACCTTTAATCTCAGCACTAGGGTGGCAGAAGCAGGTGGATCTCTGAGTTTAGGGCCATCCTGATCTCACAGTGTGAGTTCTAGGACTAGATAGTGAGATCCTAACTCAAAAAAAAATGTTTTTTAAGTATAAATTTTTCTAAGAAACTGTGATGTAATATTTTGAATTACTTTTTAGATAAAGAGTGAGGGCTACAAAAATATCCTAACAAACATTAAAAGCTAACATAGCAACAAGACTTACCTAAACCTTCAGACTCAAAAAGGTAAGTTTCATCAACGCCGATGCGCCGACACCAGTGGAGGAAGTTGGCAGTGTTGTCTCTCGCGAAGAACGAACCGGACCCAGCGTCCTTCTTACAAGGCACCTTTCTCATTGGAAAATCCTAGAAAAGGACATTTTTAAAAAAACAAATCAAGGATATGTTTGTTAATTATTCATTTTACTATGACAAATAAATGTTAAATGTATTAAATATTACTGGAGAGTACACAATTTGGGGAAAAAAACCAATAAACTTTAAAAACTGACTTTTCAACTTTTAAATGTTTCCCATAAAAAGGTTTCTAGGAAAATAATCTAGTCAAAATTAACAGTAGGATAACGGTTCTCTAATTTTCTTTTTAAAATAAGACAAGAATGTTAATTAAATTTTAAAATGGTAGCCTAATAATTATAAAATACATCACTATGGTGAATCTCCACACAGTTCCACCCAAACGCAAAACTATGCTTCCAGGTTAACAAATATATGCATTTTGCTTCCTTCTCTACATGCAGATTCATAAAGGCAAATTCTGAGTTTCTTAAGAAGACTATGAAATAAGCAAGAGGTTGCTTGCTCTAAATTCTCATTCTTTAAAAACTGATGCCCTATGCTGGGTTTGGTGGTAGATGCCTTTAATCCCAGCACTTCAACACCAGGGAGGCAGAGGTAGACAGAGTTCCAGGCCAGCTGGGGCTACAAGGATACCCTGTCTCAAAAAGAGCCTGGAGCTCGCTATGTAGACTAGGCGGGCCTTAAACTCACAGAGACCCACCTGCTTCTCCCTCCAGAGTGCTGGGATTAAAGGTATGCACCATCACACCTGGCATCCATAAATATATTTTTAATGCAATAGGTACAGTAGGACTTTCTCTGCCACTACCCCTTAGTTCCTCTCTCCCTAAAGACAATCACTACTACCAAACCCAGATATAGCCTTGCTGCTGCCATTATTTTCCCAGAGCTAAAATAGTCTGCATGCATAATTAAGTACAGAATATATTGCCAAAAATAAATGAATGCAGCAGAATATAAAGATGATTAGCATCAACTGAAATCCTCTAACATTTTAATAAAATACATCTAAGTAAAGCTATACATATAGATGTACCTACAAAGTATCACATAGGCACACGACTTTGTGTGTATTTGTGTGTGTGTGTGTGTGTGTGTGTATGTGTGTGTGTTATGTACACTCATGTACACCTGATAGGCTGCAGGCATATTTCAAGACTAAAAATAGGGGGCAGGAGAGATAGCTCAGCAGTTAAAGAGCACTGGCTGCTCTTACAGAGGACAGGTTTGAATCCCAGCACCCACATGGCGGTTGATAATTGTTTTTAACTCCAGTTCTAGTGACTTCTTCTGACCTCCAAGGGCATTGCATGACATGGTGCATTTACACACATGTAAGCAATATACTCAAGCACATAAACTATAAATAAATCAATTATTAAAGACTAAAAATAACTGATTTAAAAATAATTCTTAATAAATTAATATAAGTCTTAATAAATATAAAAATTCTTAATAAATATGTATTTACAACTTCTCTATGGATAAGATTATTTCTAAATGTTTACACCATTATTTCTGAGAATCTATGATTTTCCTCTAATAAATTCCTAGAACTAGAGAATTTTAAATATCAAAGGATGCCCTTTATATATATTATATATATATGATATATATATTATATATGATATATTATATATATTATATATATGATATATATGCACACATACATATTTAGAGAGATATCTCATTTGCTGTCCTCCATGAACAATGACACTAGTTTATATTTCCACCAAGAATATGTGAGTGTTCAGTCCTCAAACTCTTGGAAACACTAAACATTTGATAAAAAGAAAGGAAAGCTGATATACTTCAAATCATAACTTGGGAGTTAATGGAAAGAAATAATCTTAAAATGTTGCTATTCATTCCACCATTATTTATAAATTTACCCTCGGGGCAGCAGATGGAGACTATGAAGAGATATTAACAACAGCAACAAACGGGGCTGCCTGTGTGTCAGGAGCTATCACAAGCTCCTTCCTCACTTATCTCCATGGCAGTCCTGTAAGAAGGCACTGACGTTCTGAAGAACCTCAGCTACAAGCACTACGATACATGCTACCTACAGACCATCTCAATTAATTTCAGTGAGCACTCACAAAGAAACCCTGCCAAGTAAATGTCCTTCTTTGTGTAAGTGTGTGTGTGTGTGTGTATGTGTATATGTGTATGTATGTTTTTGTTTGTGTGTGCGTGTGTGTCTGTGTATGTGTGTGTCTGTGTGTGTACATGTGTGTCTGTGCTCATGGAAATCAGCGGTAATGTCGGGTGTCTTCCTCATTTGTTCTGCAGCTTCCCGCTCTCTCACTGAACCTGAAGCTCACTGTTTTGCTAGACTGCTGGGCTAGTGAGCCTGGGGATCTGCCAGGGCCCATCTGCTAGCACTGGAGTCACACGTGCATGCTGTCTGTCAGCCTTTACAGGGGTGCCGGGGACCTGAACTCAGGTCCTTGTGTTCATTGACAAGCACTTTACCAACTGACCTCTCTCCCTAGTCTCAATTTTACAAATAATATCTTTCTAAATATTTTTCTAAAAAGTTAAGGAACATGTTCAAGGTCTCAGAGTCAGCTATGGGATAGAAGCACATAACCTTGGGGAGATAAGAAGCAGATATGAACAAATTAATGTGTAGAAGACACAGCATTCTGCCATCAGACAGTTACTCACCACGGCGTCTTCAGTGTTGCACGCTTTCACCACATCCTGAACAACCCCGATGAGCTGGCATAACAGCACTCCATTATCAAGTTCCTCCAATAATCTTTCTGCCTTAACTTCAATACCTACAAACACATCTTAAAGCTGAGGTCCTTCTAGAAGTAGCAAATTAAAAACACTAACTAAAATTTAGTTAAGTATAATCAGATAACAGCTAGAAAACTAGACAAATACTAGAAAAGGGTCCTAAGCTTGCACCATCAAAAGGTGTATTAAAACAAATAATATAAGCTAAACAAAAGACAAAAGAAAAATATCTGTGATGTATAAAGTACAGAAAAAAATAAATTTAAATTTGTTTCATTTCCTATTAGATAAATTCACTGAATATTAATATCACTTGTACAAAAAACAGATTTTTTTTTGTTGTCTGAGACACGGTCTCCCTATAGCCTCAGCTGGCCAGGAACTCACAATGTAGAGCAGGCTGGACTTGAACTCACAGAGATCTGCCTGCCTCTGCTTCCTGAGTGCTAGAATTAAAGGCATGGGCCACCACACCCAGCAAGAAAAAGATTTTTTATAAATAAGATGGATTTGTTGCAACTTAGTGATTAAATACAGTGCCAGAATAAACAACCAGGGGATACCGACTTAGATGCTTTCTTTAAAAGTATCATTATTACATAACAAACTTAAATTCTTTTCTAAATTATTAAACCAATACCAGATAAATCTAGACTGAATGTTCAGTGTGTATTAATCTTTGAAAAGTCATGGACGATTTTCAGGCTGCTCCTTTAAAGAAAATCTTGGAATGCTGCATGACATTTTATATTTAAGTGATTTGAGGGGCTCAAGAGACAGTTCAGTCTGCAAAGTATGAGAATCTGAGTTTAGATTCCCTAGAACCTATGTAAAAAGTGACGTGTGTTGATGTGTTTGTGGTGGAGACAGCCAGATCCCTGGAGCTTGTGGCCAGGCAGCAAGTAACAGGCCACGGAGAGACTCCATCTCCCACAGAAAATGGAAAAGCCCTGAAGAACAACACTGAGGCTGTTCTCTGCCCTACACACACACACACACACACACACACACACACACACACAAACACACACACACACACACACGTGTGAATGCATGCACCTCTCCACACAAGAGTACCCATACACATAAATCCACTCATGCACATACATACACATGAACACGCATACAGACAGTACGTACACACATAATACATACACGAACTCCCATAAGCACACACTTGCACACACACAGACAAAACAAGAAGTGATTTTGTTTCTCTGCAGAGGAAGTTCAGGGCATTTATGACATTCTCTAAGGGAGTGAAAACCACACCAGACATCCTCTAACCTGACGGTTTCTTTCTGGCCACATTTGCTCCCCTCAAATTTTCAGTAACTGTAAACATTTTTAAATGATTATATTATAGTATTATTATATTGTAGTATTTCTTCCACTTATAACCTTATGGCTTTTGTAAGATTTGGGAAAATCATTAAAAAATAAAATAAAATTAGACCTATATAATTTTTTAGTACACAATAAAGTGTTGATTATTCAAAATTACTGATCACTTTAGTTAAATCTCAAAACTTTCTACAATTTAAGAGCCAAAGTTTAGTGTGAGAGTATCTTCTTGACTAAAAGAAGATGGGAAATAGAGTGTCCCTGGCATCTACAACAATCACCCCTTGACAAAAAATAAGGCTCCCAACAAATATTTGTTGAATAAGAGACTAAAAATCAGGGTATCTTTGCAAGTCTCTTACCTAGTAAACCAGACAACCAAATGGAGAGATCTTCTTGCATGGGCAAAAGAGTGGCTTCATGCCTCACAGCGATCCACTCGTCAAACTGACAAACATCGGCCAGTCCTGGCCCATGTCTGGGAGTCAGAGGACTCCTTGGACTTAGAGGTAGATCTTCCCCAAACCATACCTAGACAAAATACCAATCAGATGAAAGAAAGCAACCTTTGCTAACAGTCACCATAATCCGCACCCATGCTCAAAAGAGTAAGCATAAGCTGAGTTAGTAAGCAAAATTACAGCATCTCGTAGAAAATATATAAATCAGAAGCAAACTATTAGTCAAGGTAGTTGGAATGCTTTCAGTATTCAATACTGTGGTCAGTGTCAGTGAACTCTTAATTAAAGAATGGATTCCATTATAGCACCAAGAAGATAAAAATTCAACACCTAATATTTTCCTCTACTTGCTAGCTTAGGAAATTAAACAATAACTAAACCTGAATTCCAGCATCTTAGCTATAAAATGGGTTAATGGCGTCCGCTTTACAGCATACACGTTAGCAGCGTCTAGCACTGGTCCTAACAGTCAGCAAAGAGCAAACAAATATTTGTTGGATGGATAAGTGAATGAGTGTATATGTGGCATCTGTAAATTTTCAAATTGTAATTGCAACATTATCACCTTAAAAATACGTATATTATTACTTTTTTAATTATATGTCCGTGTGTATGGGTTTGTGCATGTGAGTGCAGGTGCCCTGGAGGCCAGACAAGAGTGTCAGACACCCCCCCCCCCGAAGCTGGAATTAGATAGGTGAGCCACCTGATGTGGGTGGGCACTGAACCCAGGTCTTCCTCAAAAACAGTATTTTCTCTTAACCATTGAACCATCTTTCTCTTAAAATGTTAGCTTAAAAAAATATAAATATGTTGATTAAAGAGAGTGGTGAGCAACAGTCCATAAACAAATCTTGTTTGCCGTCCTTCTTATGACCCACAGCTAAAGCTGAGCTTCACATTTTAAAATGCTTATCACAGCCAGGTGTGGTGGCACACGCCTTTAATCCTAGCACTTGGGAGGCAGAGGCAGGCGGATCTTTGTGATTTCAAGGCCAGCCTGCTCTACAGAGCGAATTCCAGGACAGCTGGGGCTACAGGGAAACCCTGTCTCGAAAAGACCAAAAAAATAAAAAATAAAAAATAAAATAAAATGCTTATCACACCAGTAGCCATACAGTCCTTATAGCTTTGCCTATTGGCCTGCAAAACCTAAAGTATTTACCGATTTAATTTTTTTAATTTTTATTTTCTTTGTCTTTTTGAGACAGGGTCTCCCCATAGCCCTGGCAGCTGTGGAACTCAGTATGCAGACCAGGCTGCCTTCGATCTCAGAGATCTGCCTGCCTTTGCCTCCCTCATTAGTGCTGGGATAAAAGACGTGCACCACCACACCCAGTTATTTTTAGTTTTGTATGCATATGAATGTTTTGATTACATGCATATAAGTGCACCCATATCATGAAATGCCTGCACAAATCAGAGAGGGCATTGGATCCCATGGAACTGGAGTTAAGATGGTTGTTAGGTGCCTTGTGGGTGCTGGGAATCGAATCCAGGACCTCTGCAAAAGCAGCCAGTGCTCATAACCTGAGCCATCTCTAGCTCCCCGTTTTTTATTTTATTTCATTAATTATGTTTTGTGTGTCACACGCACGCTATGCCTGAGGAGGCCAGAAGAAAGCACTGGATCTGGAGTTATGGAAAGTTGTTAGCCACCATGTAAGTGCTGGGAAATGAACTCAGGTCTAGTGCAAGAGCAGCCAGTGCTCATAACCTGAGCCATCTCTAGCTCCCCGTTTTTTATTTTATTTCATTAATTATGTTTTGTGTGTCACACGCACGCTATGCCTGAGGAGGCCAGAAGAAAGCACTGGATCTGGAGTTATGGAAAGTTGTTAGCCACCATGTAAGTGCTGGGAAATGAACTCAGGTCTAGTGCAAGAGCAGCCAGTGCTCATAACCTGAGCCATCTCTAGCTCCCCGTTTTTTATTTTATTTCATTAATTATGTTTTGTGTGTCACACGCACGCTATGCCTGAGGAGGCCAGAAGAAAGCACTGGATCTGGAGTTATGGAAAGTTGTTAGCCACCATGTAAGTGCTGGGAAATGAACTCAGGTCTAGTGCAAGAGCAGCCAGTGCTCTTAAATGCTGAGCCATCTCTCCAGCCCCTACTCACTAATAGTTAGACTAAAAAATGATATGAAATACCATCAAACCAACACTTACAAAATTTGAAAAGTAAGAAGATTTGCTTTAAGATTATTTATAGAAAGGCTCAATTGTGCAAATGGTGAAAGGAAAAAAAAACCATGAAGCCACTTTTTAAAATATTTGTTTGTTTATTTATTTATTTATTATTTATTTATTTTTTTTAATTTTGAAACAGGGTCTCCCTTTAGTCCCAGCTGGCCTGGAGCTTCCTCTGTAGACCAGGCTGGCCTTGAACTCACAGAAATCTGCCAGCCTCTGCCTCCAGAGTGCTGGGATTAAAGGTGTGCACCAGCTTTTTTTTTTTTTTTAAAGCCACTTAAAAAAAAAAAAAAAGCTACAAATCTCTCTTGTCCTTTTCCTTAACAGCGCAGGAAGGGGTATTAGAGCCCAAGTGAGGTACAGAGGGGGTTCTTCAAGAGAGATGATCTGGAATATAAACAGGAACTTGTCTGATGCCTGAGGGTAGCCCTATGCAGGACAGAAGGTATCCACAGAAGCAAAGCAGAATAATGTCATTAGATTGTGTCAGAGCCAAGCAGACTGTAAGAGTCTGCCAGAGAGAATATGGCCGTGACAATTGTCCACTTGCTACACATACGAAGAGTTCTGAGCAGGAAACTTTTCTCAAACCCAGAGAGGAAATGAACATGGAATGGGAGGAGGGTTTAAATTTTATAATCTGTTAACAGAAAGTGCTCAAAGAATAACAGACATACCACAACGTTCCAGAAGCTAGCCTGAAGGAAATTCTACCACCTAAGTTTCAAATATCCAACACAAATAAAACTTAGAATTAAATCTTCCTGAAACTAGAAAATAAAAATGCAGTGTTTGCTACTTAAAGGTAGCACATAAAAAATAATGCTGGCGCTGGAGAGATGGCTCAGCAGTTAAGAGCACTGACTGCTCTTACATGGAACCTGGGTTTGATTCCTAGCACCCACATGGTGGCTAACAACCATCCATAAAAAAAAAAAAAAAATGGGGGCTAGAGAGATAGCCTATCGGTTAAGAGCACTGACTGCTCTTGCAGAGGACCCGGGTTCAATCCCCAACATCCACATGGCGGCTAAGAACCGTCTGTAACTCCAGTTCCAGGGGAATCCGACACCCTCTTCTGACCTCCGCAGCATTGCACGACACGGGTGCACAGACCTACATGCAGACAGTACACTCATACACATACAAAAATAAATAAAATTTAAAAAATTTTTTAAAATAAATAAAATAAAAATTAAAAAAATAAATAAATAAATGCAGTCCCAGGGGACCCGATGCCCTCTTCTGACCTCTGTGGGTACTACACAATGTGCAATTCATGCTCATACACATATAAAATAAAAATAATAAAATATTTTTTAAAACTAATGCCATGAAGGGGGCTGGAGAGATGGTCTAGCGGTTAAGCGCGCTGACTGCTCATCTTGCAGAGAACCCGGGTTCAATCCCCAGCACCCCTATGGCAGCTGAGAACCCTCTTTAACTCCAGTTCCAGGGGAATCAGACACCCTCTTCTGACCTCCAAGGCATTGAACTACACGGGTACACAAACCTACATGCAGACAGTACACTCATACACATAAAAAAACAAAAAAAAACAAAAAAACTAATGCCATGAAAACATTTTTGGAATCATTTTAATTTAATCAATTTAAATTAATCATTATATCAATCCATAAGTTATATTTATTTTTTTCCCGGAACACTTACTTGAATTGCAGGCTGCATTGTCATCTATGTGGAAATGAAACTGCTATTCTGAAAAAAGAACAAGATATCAACATGCAGATGATGTTAACATCCCTACTCTCTCTCCAAGGCCCCAGGTAAAAGATTCAGGAATGTGCTTTACTCTCCTTTTGACTGAAGGCCTGAAACATTTTCTTGTGGTTAGCTGAGTATAAAAGAACACAGTAACTGCTCCTAACTTCTGCCTTCATAAAAACACCTCTCACTTGAAAGAAAAGCCTGAGACATGCTGATATATTTATTGTTCCTGGCACTAATATCAGAACAACTGTTAAAACATCAGGACAGTGAAGTTCATATGACAAGTCTCCCAGAATTTTATTTCACCCTATAACATAAAGATAAAAATAATATAAAAACCACCAAACTGATCTTGAAACTCAAGTCTCTTTCATTGTGTCTTCATAGTGGGCTGTATCCTTATATAATCCATTATATGGACTTTAGAAATTCACATGCTTAGCCATACTGCTAGACAACAAGATAATAAAATAACTAGTAATTTAAACTGTAAGGCAAAAATACTCAATACCTTTGTATAATAACTTGTCCAAAACAAAAAAGGAACGAACAAAAGTATTAACTTGCAAAGAACTATTCTTGACATCTTCAAAGAAAAACTTCAACAAGTTAAATATGGCTCATGCAGTTCTTTAATATGTTTTCATGGAGAAAATAAGTGAAAGGTTTAAAGACAGAAGAATTCAGATTAGCAGATTATATAAAAATATAGGACTGATGCTTGTTTATAGCAACATAGTAAGACACTCTATTTTTTTTTATTACCAACTACCAGTAAAAGATTCTCGGAAAAAATATAAGACCATTTTTAAGTTATCAGTTCCCAAGGAAAAATTACTTCCTCTTCTAAGCTCTATCACATACAGCTCATGCACAGTGCCAACCGTACATACCACTTTCAGGAGCATTTCTTCGGGTACCAAAGTTGAACATGAGCTGAACCTAACTGAAGAGCCTAACATCCTACCGCATTTTCTTTGCAGGAAGGTGAAAGACAACAGAATGTCCTTTCTGATCTCATTTTTCCTTCCCTCAACCACAGCAAAAGGCCAAAGTACAAGTGAGCATCACTAATGAGCTTCTTGTGCTTCCTACGAGCTATTCAGTGGGGAATACATTTTCCTTTAGCATAAATAATCCTTTGTCCCCAACAAAGGTCCACAGTGAGAAGCTTCCAAGACCATTTCTTAAAAATGCAGCAAAGAAGCTGCTGCCATTAAAATGAAGTTCCACATAATCAGACAAGAGCTCTAACAGTTGGAACTGCCAACCGTAAACAAAAGGGAGCTGAAATTAGAAGGCGTGTGCCATCAAGAACAGCGACACATTCACAAAAGAGCCATCACAGGAATGCTTGGGACTTGCACTTTTTATGGAAAAATTCAACAAAATTAGTTTTATGAAAGAAATGAAGAATTTGTGTACAACATTCAGTCACTTTGAACTTTAGCAAAAGTCTTACTATATTTTCAACTTCTTGTATAATATAACAGAAAGCACATTTGGAATGACAAAAAAATGTAACAACCTTTAAAACTAAATCTTTGGAGCAGAGATAGAGCTTAGTTATACAACTTGGGCCTAGCATGTGCAAGGCCCAGGGTTCAATCCCTAGCACTACAATAAATAAATTAACTACTTTGTAATGAGATGGTACTCAGGTAAGTTCTAAGACAGCCTCATCTATGAAGAGCTATTATGTACACTTGTGTATTTTTTAAGACTTTTATAAACTATTGAGCATCATTCAGTTAATTATCTCTGACTTAATGAATGCTCACAATACAAAGAGCCAGTTTTTTTACATAATCTGATCACTCACTGCTCCTCTTGGTTAGTGGTCCTGGATCTGCATCCCAACCACAACTCTCCCTGTCACTCGTCTTGTTACCCGCCCTCCTGTTCCTAGCTTTCGCTGTAAGTCTCAGCCTTACAGTCCAATTACACCGAACCAGTTAACATTTTATTTTTCGAGGCCCGTGAATTAGCAACTCGCAGGTCTTTGTTTGGCATTTTGGGGGGTTTCTTTGTTGTTGTGGTTTTGATTTTGTGTTTTTTCTTTCTGTAGTATTAGAGGACCTCACTTCGATTCTTTACCAAAATAAAGGTTTTTCTGGGACTGGTGAGATGGCTCAGCAGTTAAGAGCACTGGCTATTCTTATAGAGGACCAGAGTTCAGTTCCTGGCACCTACATGGTAGCTAACAACTGTCCATGACTGCAGTCCCAGGGGATCTGACACCTTCTTCTAAACTTCCCAGGCATTGCATGATACAGGTGCACTTAGATGCATGCAGGTAAAATACCCATACATAGAAAATAAAATGAATAAATTAAAAAAGCCAAAGGTTTTTCTCCATTAGAATTCTCATGTGATCAAGTCAAAACTAAGTGCACCCTAACCATGAAGGAACTCTTTCACAATGAACCATAAGCATAATCACAAGTTAAGAATATCACACTTAGCCTGGTATGGTGGCACACACCATTAATCCCAGTGCTTGGGAGGCAGAGGTAGGCGTATCTCTTTAAGTTCAAGGCCAGCCTGGTCTACAAAGCAAGTTCGAAGCCATCTGGGGCTAAAGGGAGATCCTGTCTGAAAAAGATCCTCCCTCCCAAAAAAGAATATCACACGACTTTGAAACTCTAGGGAGAACGTTCGAAACACAGGTGTGCCCTTTGTCTTGCAACCTGACCAGGACTGAGTTAGCCCAGTCATCTCAAGAAGTGAGGTGTTCACGATTATGTCCCATAAGGCCCTTCTCTACAGTCTGGCCTCAGATCATGGGAGAGAAAGCCAGTCTCTGACACTGATCCTTCCAGGGCTGCAGGCTTGGACCTCCACACTTTCACTCCTCCTCCATGGTGGGAAGAACCGAAAGTGTCATGACTCAGTCCTGATATAAATCTGGACTCAGCTTCGAATGGCAAAACGGCAAACAAATACAGTAAGTTTCTTCAGGGAAAAAAAAAAGGCATTGCTACCAGCCACAGTGAGATTTAATCACTGGACCCCTGGAGTTGTAAGTCACAAAAATGAACATTTTTTCCTTAAGTTGCTTTTGGTCCTGGTACTTTATTACAGCAACAGGAAAGTAACTAATACAAACACTTACCATAAAAACAGCCTATGGCAGTAGGAAGTATTGGATACAGCTGGCTTTAATTCCTGCTTCAGCTTGTACAGGCTACTCCACCATGATGCGGCCAACTTTTCGGAGGCTGAGTGTGCTCATCTGAAAAACAGGGCATCACTATCACCCTTATATGGCTGTTGTAAAAATAAGATGATGATACATATAAAGCATCCAGCATGGAGCACTTAACAAATGAGCAACTCTTAATTCTATGCTGAGGCATAGTTATTGTTCATTTAGTACACTTTATCAAATTATAAAGACTGATAAAACTCAGACACAAACATAATTCAGAACATAACTTGAATTTGGAATATGCAACTGAAAATCTTCTTTGCTAGAATAAGTCTTCATAAATTTGTAATTTGTAGGTGTGCACACGCATACACACACACACACACAGTAGTATATGGGTGCACACCCTCATGTGTATGCATGCCAAAGACCAGAGCAGAATGTTGGGTGTCCTCCTCAATCACTCTCTTACTGCCTTGAGAAAGGGTCTATCACTGAACTGGCATCTTGCCATCTAAGGCAAGCAGGCAGGCTGGCTGGCTGGCTGGCTGGCCAGCAAGCCCTTGGAATCTGGCTAGCTCCAGTTCTTAGTGCTGGGGTTACAGACATTTGTAGCCAAATCTGGCTTTTTATGTAGGTTCTGGAGATTTGAACTCAAGTCCTTATTCTTGCAAAGAAAGTGCTCTTACCCCCCCACCCCAGAGCCATGTCCATCACCCCAAAAATTTGTATTTTAAATATGGGCTCTTTCCTTGCTCCATTTGGCTATTTTTCATGTGACATATACTTGTTCATGTATTCAATATTATTTATTCCCAATAATATTTATCCCCTACAGGAGTATGTCACCATAGCTGAGATATAGTGGTGACCATGTCACCAACCTTACAGAGCTAATAACACTGGTAAAGAAGACTAAAAATAGAAATACACAAATAAATCTACAATGTTAGGTCATGGCAATGTTCTGAAGCAAAGAGCAGAGTCTCTCAAGAGAAACACAGTGGAGGCCTACTTTAGACTTAAACTAAATGAAGCGATTTTGCCGAAAGAAAAGCATACATTTGAAGAACAGTAAGAGTTTATTTAAATAGAAGAATAAGAGTTCCATGCATAGAAAACACTTTCTACAAAAGCTCTGAGTAGAGAAAGCATGATGCGCTCCCAGAACTTATAGAAACCAGGATGGCTGAAGCGTGGCGTGGGCAGCTTAGAATTAGGGTGGAGCGTTAAGCAGAGGCCCCATCGCACAGGCAGCTTGGAGGAAATCTCTTTCTCTAAGTGCAGTGGGAAACCACTAAATGGTTCCAATAAAGGAACGGTGACACGATCTCTTTCACAGCTTCAAAAGAGCTCTCTGAAGGCAAAGAAAATATATGCAAGTAAAACAGTGGTGAGTTCAATGAAGAAAAAGACGATGAAAAGCTGGTGGCTAGAGAAGTGAGAAAAAGAGCTGAGGGAAGAAAAGAGAGAAACCGCAGAGGGAGGGGCAGGGAGAGCGAAGCGGGAGAGTCCGCAGGAAGTCGGACAAGCCTGGAGGGTGAAGAGCTAGGGCAGCCTGCAGTAGTTCAGTGACAGGTGACGGAGACTGCCCTAGGGTCCAAAGGTCCTAGAGACACAAACAGATTTGCTATATACCCTCACTTTGAACTAGGGTGAAAAGACCTTTGTAGGGGTCAGGTTTGTACCCATGACGGAGAGGCAGCACGAAAGGCGGACTGAGAAGTCAGGAACAAATCCTGGGTCCTGGCTTAAGCCACTGACCAAAGAGACGGTGGTGTCACAGCACTCGCTGGGAGCAGTGAGGATGATGGGAAGACCGGAGACTGAAGGGATGACGCAGGGCGCAGCCCAGATACCTTGTGCCCTGGCCGTGTTTAATTACAGATACTGAAAAACACTCGGGTAGAAATACCAGGCAAGCAGGTGTATAAACAGGAGAACTAAGAAGAAAGCAGAGAGATAGAAACTGTCAGCAAATACACAGAAGGGAAAGTCATTGAAAATAATAAAATGATGTGACCTAACAGACAAGGAAATAGTAAGGTCTAAGAACCAGACCTGTGAAACCGTCTTTGGGGACGGGAATGAGCTCTCAGTTAGTTTGTTGTCCAAATCAATCTTGAACTCATGTTTAAGTGATCCTCTGGTTCATGTCCCAGAGTAGCTGAGAGTACAGTGCAGGTAGCTGCCACCCCCCCCACCCCCGCTAATGCTCTCTACCTAGCACATAAATGTGCCTTGTGGCAGCATGCAGAATACTTGTGCAAACCCAAGCCAGACAAAAACCCAGCACGGATTGGGTGGTGAGCAAGAAGCCCCGCCCTAGCTGAAGATCAATTAATGACTGACAGCTGCTGAGAGAGGGAGGGTTTGCTTTCCTTACCGCTCGAATCCTGGCAGGGTGACCACACTCCAAAGGATGGACCCACACCCAAGAGCATTTGGGGAACACAAACTAGACATGATAGGACTAAAAAAAAAAAAAAAAAGAAAAAAGAAAAATTAAAATTTAAGATATGAAGTAAGGGGGGTAAAGGGGGAATACCAGGATAGGGGGTTATGGGGGAGGGGTCTGAGTATGATCAAAGTACACTGAATAAAATTCTCTAAGCCACGCATGGTGGCACACTCCTTTAATCCTGTAATTTGGGAGGCAGAGTCAGACAAATCTCTGTGAGAGTAAGGTCAGCTTGGTCTACAGAGCAAGTTCCAAGCCAACTGATACTAGAGTTCTAGGCTAGCCTGGTGAGTTCCAGGCCAGCTAGGGCTATATAAGACCCTGCCTCAAAAAAAATCTCGGCCCTTTTTCTAGTTGTGATGACCTCCCTACCTAAGAACATGCCTGTCACAAAGGATCTCCTTCATCCCTTTCCTGCAGAGGAGATGAAACATGAGAAGAAATACCTGGTACAGAGCCCCAGCTCCTCCCTTCATGGCTGTGCAGTGCCCAGGATGCCATCCGTAAATGGTAGTCTTGTGTGCTGGCTGCCTACGGGCAGAAAAGCATGGCCCACAGAAGGATGTAAAAAGTCCAGCTGCTTCAGGACAAAGCAGCACTAAGACCCTGAATGAAAATGAGTGAGAAACCATCCCGATAAACACACTTTATACATACAAAAATCAATAAAAGTATTTATGAATACTTGTATGATACATGGGCTGTTTTCTTGACAGGTGCTGACACACAATCCAGGAAATACCAACGTTCTTAAGATGTGCTCAGCCTCGGACAGAGGCCATGCAGAGCAGAAGGCCTGCTCTGCATCTGATACCTAATGAAGACACAGGCGCAGAACAATTACCTAGGCATTTCTGTGAGCCCAACCACTTCTCAGGGGAGAGTCCACCTTAGGCGTTCAGTCCTCTGGTTGGTACAGAACCCAGGTGACAGACATTGCCCCCTGTGTGAGCTTCACAGCCTGCCCTGTCAGCAAGTGTAAGATGACAGTCGAGATCTTCAAATCCTATCTTAGTTCTGAGACCCACCTGGCAAGGCTCAGGCACCCCAAAGCTGTCTGGTGCTTTGTTCTTTCACTGGGCAGAAACACTCTGGGAGGGGAGGGCAAGAGAGAGGAGGGGGTCCCAAAGAGCAGCATAATGAAACCCACTCTACCACAGGTGGGCACACAGAGAGCCAGGGGATCTTTCTTGATATCATTTATAATTTATTGTGATCTGAACTGATACCTGAATTTGCTTCTTATGCAATATGTCCAGAGTCAAACACATACAGGTATTATTGTCAAGGTACTTGCAAGTGAGGTTAGCTTAGAAATCAAGAGGATTCACTATGAAAAACAAATGACTAAGGCCATAGTATAGGCAGAGGTTCCAAGGGAACATGGCAGAAGTGCTGTTCCAAGGAGCAGGGTGATTGACTAATGAGTTGCTTAGGAATGCACATGACTGCCCCCCCTTGACACACAGTTTTATTACACTGTAATCTCTATCAAGCAAAATAATGGCACCCAAAGATGACCCAGCCTTAATTCCCAAAGCCTGAAAATATGAACCCTGATAAGGGAAGAAAGACTGCATCTTCAGCTTATGATTTTTTTTTCTTTATTAGGCTGAAAGATGTCATGTTTGAAGGCTCCTCCTTGGCAATCCCAAACCACCATCAGTCCTGCCCTTGTGATCCACAGTGGGGTTTTTCCTTCCCATGGTCACCAAATGAAGTCCAGTAAGCACCGCATCCTGTCTTGATCTTCCTGTACTGGCCTCAATGATAGAGACTGGGTAGTCCAACAATGGCAGTCTATACTCTGAAGAGGCCAAAACCCCACTAGTAGTTCAAGCCACAAGTTGGATATCTCAGTAGTCCCCATCTGGCACTGAAGGTTTGGAGGATTCTTGGAGAAACCTGAGTCTTCAGTCCATATTGGAAGGTTGAAAAGCTGTGTCTCATGTCTTTGAAGGATGGCAAAAGCAGTGGCATCCACAGGGTAGCTGCACTTACCAGTAAGAATTGAAGTCAGGCAAATCGACAGTGCTTTTTTTTGTTTTTTTAACTTTTTGTCTTTTTACTATGATCCCAAGTTTTATACAGATGGATTAGGACTTGACGTGAGAGTTTATCCAGTGAAATGAATGTAATTACATGAGTCCTTGTAAGAAGGTGGAGAAAGGCCAGTCATGGGGGGCACTGGGAGGACAGGAGCAGAGAGAGACCATGATGAGAAAGAAAGTCTCCTAGACCAGGGAGGGTGCCGAGGAGTGTAGGGGCTCCCCAGACACGGACAAGTAGGGGCTCCCCAGACACTGGGCTCCCCAGACACTGAGATGTAGGGGCTCTCCAGACACCAAGAAAGCCAAAGTGGACTGACGCCAGGAAAACATAGCCTTGCCAGCACCTTTTAAAACACCCAGCATTAAAACTCTGGCTTTTTACCCCCAAACTATAAGATAATAATTCTTTGTTGGTTTAAATCACTAAATTTAAATCTCAACACTTGGGAAACCAAGGCATGGAGGACTGAGAGTTCAAGGCCATTCTGGGCTACATAGCAAGAACTTGCAAAATTCAATACTAAGTATTGGAACATAGATCATTAAAGGGACTATAAAATCATTAATAATGAAACAAATCTGTGATGTTCATTATCCACAGAAAAAGCAGCTTCAAAAGTAGGTGAAGACTTTGAGGAGAGAAAATAAGGCTTTTAGACTGAGATACAGCTCAGCAGTAGAGCGCTTAACTACCATGAACAAGGTCTGAGTTCAAACACTAGCACTGCCAGAAAACAGAAGTAATATTTTTACAGTTTAATAAAATATCACATATTATTTGTAAAATATAGAGATTGTTCATTTGTTGGAAATCTGTTTTGAAAATGTCTCTTGTAATATTTGAGAGAGAGTCAACTGAAATAAATCAATTTTATACTCAATAAAATTTTTAGTTTTCGCTGCGCATGGTGGCGCACACCTTTAATCCTAGCACTTGGGAGGCAGAGGCAGGTGGATCTTTGTGAGTTCAAGGCCGGCCTGGTCTACAGAGCAAATTCCAGGACAGCTGGGGCTACAGGGAGACCCTGTCTCAAAAAGACCAAAAATAAAAAATTTAGTTTTCAGATACAAAAATGTGTGTGTGTGTGTGTGTGTGAGAGAGAGAGAGAGAGAGAGAGAGAGAGAGAGAGAGAGAGAGAGAGAGATAAGAGTCTCTCTGTAACTCCAACTGGCCTAGAACTCACTAGGTAGACCAGGCTGGCCTTGATCTCACAGATTTGCCTGTGTCTGCCTCCCAAGTGCTAGGATTAAAGATGTGCAGCTCATACCTGGCTGTTAAATGTTTCTTTTAACAATCAGTTTTACTTTTGGTCGAAAATATAAAGAAGTCATAGATAGGCTAAGGTATAGCCCATTGGTAGGATGCTCCCCCTCCCTAGCATGCATAAAGCCCTGAGTTCCATCCTGAAACACACACTTACATACACGAAACACACATACACGAAACACATATGAAACACACACGGGTGCAGAAGGAGGGAGAGAGGGGAAAAAGAGAGACCTACCATAACTGATAAACTTTCTTACAATACATTACATTACACTGTGTGGTAGTTAGCAGAAGTCTCTGTCAGCATTTAGCAATATCTAGCATATGATAGATAACATAATACTACACATTCCTATGATCCTGTCAGCAACAAAGATAGAATTATATTTATTGTATCTGCTATGTTTTATTAGTTTAGCACTGTCCTAAGAAAAGCAATTATAATTCCCGTCTGTATCCTGTATTGCTTCTAAGGCATCTCTCTATGATAATGAAATTCTAATTAAATACAAAGAAATAATTTAAGAGAAACTAGCTGACAGATTCATTTCCTAGGTCTCAAATCTAATGGACATAGCATACATCATTAGGTATGCAAAGTCTAATCAAAGTGTGAGAAATAATCAGTAACAAGAAGAGAATTAAATATAGCCATACAGTGTAGCAAGAAAGTAAAATATAATATTGCATACAGTAATTTTAATTCTTCACTTTCCTCATCAGCAGCCAGTTTGTTAAACATTATTAAGGTAATTAATGTTGCCCTTTATCTCCAAACTGAAATTAAGATCTCAGAAGGAGAAAGGAGAGGTGGGAGAAGAGGAAGAGGGTTGACTAAAAGCTAAACGGGAAAATAAAAACTAGTAAACACTACTCCTGAATTCATTTCCATACACTGGAGTCATTATGTTTTTGTTTTGTTTTTTACTGATATGAATATTTTAACATTATTCTCACACTTTGATTTACCATCACGAGGTATTTGTCATTATTTTTTAATTCATAAAATATTAAAAATAAACTCATGTACATAGCAAAAATAAGCATGAATCATACCAATAAGCCAGCCCAAAAGAAGCTGCTTACATGCAATGTAATATACAGAAAAGAAGCAGAATGCTGGTTGCAGTGAGGCAGTGTCTGCAGAGCTCTGGTGGACTTCATTAAGTCCCTTTTCTGAGTATTCCTGTATTTATTAAATAGAACTAACACAAATTTGACTGTAAGATTAGTAACTTTAACAATAATACAAACAAACCACTTAGAACCCTATACCAGGTACATTCTAAGTAATGTATCTGATAAAGGGCAGCACAGGCTTAATGTGTCCAGGATATGACTTTAAGTCCTTAACATGTACTGTCTTAGCCCCTGAATAGTAGCTATTCCTACTTCTGTCACTCAGGTCACCTTTTGCCTCACTCAGGTCATCTTTTGAGGATAGCTGGTAACTTTTAGCCCAAGTTAAACAGCACAGAAAAAACAACTAAGTGTCCAGCACCATGCAAAACTAGTTATATAGATCACTTCATTTAATGCTCACGACCCTCAAAGCAATAAAGTAGCAACTATTATCAATCTTTTACAGATTAGAAACCTTTAGTTTAGAAAGATTAAATACCTCACCTTACTAAATAAGTCCAGGCATCTAGTAAAGTCTGATATCTGACTCTACATGCTTCAACTCCACCACAGTAAAAAATACTTTTAAATTCAAAATGTCAAAATAGCAGACATCTCGATTCAGTGTCAGTTTCAGTTAGCCATAATGGATTTTTTTTAAAAGGATGAGTCAGACAAATAACATGTCAGGATCTATACCTCCATATTCTCACTAGAGTCTCCTCCCAAAGGGACTTGACCCTAAGGTGTGAAAAATTTCAATTCTTATTCGTTCTGTGGTCAAAGGGCAAGAGAAGTGAACAGCGAGCAGTTTAGAAACTGCTTATCTTCTGAGGGTAGTCATTAGCGCTCTGTGCAAAACCCAACATTCTGGCCTAAACTGGCCCTAAAAAAAAAAAGTCTTTTCGTTTAAAAAAGACTCGTACTACCAAACACTAAACCTGTAAGATTCAGCCCCTTCCTTCACAAAGGGGAGGGTGGAACCAGCTGTGAGTGCTTACTGGAGCAAGCTCTCTCTGACTTGTTCCCCGCCTTCCAGGGCAATCAGCAAGACTCCCCCGTTCAGTTCTCCAAACCCAGGGGTGTGGGTGGGAGCACATTGCGCAAGGTCTCCACTAATATTCCCTAGTTCCGTTTGTCTGCGACATCTGAGCACAGCGGGGGACAAACGGGGAAGACCGTGCTGTGTGAGTGCGAGTCGTGCGCGGTCCTGTGCCAGTGACTTCAGCACTTCTTCCTGGGGTGATGATGCGGAATCAAGTGACTCGAGATGCGGACGCCCCGGCCAAGGCGCACTAGCTTCCATTCCTCCGGCTCCGCCAGCCCCGCCCCTCCCCGCCACCGCGGCACCTGGCGCCCCCCCGCCCCCCCTGTAGCTACCTGGACCGACAGGTGAAAGGAGGCGAGCTTAACGTCACCGTGACAGCCCTGGGAACCAATCAGAGCACGCGGCCAGCCAATCGCAGAGCTTCTGGGGTCCCCGCAGCTCAAAGCCCACCCGAACCTCAGGGGGACTCAGTAGACACCTGGGAGCTGGAGGTTGAGCGCCGCAGGGGAACGTCGGGACGGCTGGAAGAGCCACAGAAAGTTCGCGAAGAGAAGAGAAAGCCAAGAGGGAAGTCACTCACCCTGGAGCGAGGCCGCAGCTACCCGCGGGGCCGCGCGGGCTCAATCTGTGCGGGCCGGCACGCCCCTGACCAACAGCCGCCGGGCGCCGCCGCCTGTTTCGAAGGGACCAATCAGAAACGGGGGCGTGGTTGAGGGGCGGAGTCTCTAGGCCCCGCCCCCAGGCCGCCGGAACGCTGGACCAATGAGCGCGTCTCGGAGCAGCGTTCCCTGCCTTTCAACCTCCCGCGCTCAGCACCGAAGGACCGAGTGACAATAACAGAGCCCCATCCCAACCCCTCCTGTTTGTCCCAATAGGCGTGTATGAAGCTGCCATTTGAAGACTGCATCTGAGGGCTGGACAGACGGCTCAGCGGTTAAAAGCATTGGCTGCTCTTGAGTAGGATCCAGGTTCGGTTCCCAGCACCCACATGGTGGATAACAAACATCTGTAACTCCAATTCCAGCGGACACGACGACCTTTCTGGCCTCCGTGGGCATTGCACCACAAGTTGTTCTTACATACATGCAGGCAATACACCCATACACATAAATAAAAATTTAAATATATAAAGATTGCTTCTGAGCATCTAAAATGTTGCTTTTCAGCTACTCCCAAATCCCAATCCTGATGGCGCCAAGGCTTCCAGAGATATAAACTGACCCACTCTGCCCTAAGCAGAAGTCTTTCAAACAGAGGCCCCTCTTCTCTGGTGGGTATGAGAGATGAGAGAGGAACCCTGTGGTTCAGGCCATTGAGGAGGAGGATGTTGGTTCTTCCTTCAGGAAATGGGGGGGGGGTGAATGAAAGTCAAAGCAACAATGTAGCATGTGATTGTTACGCTGAGTGACAGATGAGTGCTAACTATACTTCTGTTATTTTTGTCAAGTCATGACACATCGCAGATGCTTAGTTCTCCATCTCTAAAGTGCCGGCATTGTCCTGGAATATGGTCTCTTGCAAAAACAGTGTAGCACACTGTTGTTTTCAGACTAAGCTGAAGTGAAAACAGTCTCAGGCTTCAAAGGTTTCAGGAGCGAGAAAAGGCTAAATGGAAGTCTGTGAAAGAGGATGATGGTTAGGGATTTGGAAGCGAGCGCCTCAATGCTAAGGAACAGTAAGAAGCCGACAAACAGGAGGTAATTGCAAGTAAGGCCTGAATTCTAGGCAGGAAATTGTGGAGGACTTGGAACGTTCTGGGAATATTTGAATGACCGAAGTTTGAGGCTGTAGAGATGATCATCCCGGAGGCTTGTGCACGGATGACAGGCCTGGTAGATGCTGAAGGAATACAGGTGCTTTCCTGGGGACACTTGAGATGGTTAATTAAAACAAAACCAAATACCTTAATGATGACTCTTACCTGAAGGAGCTCAGAAGGCAAGGTGAGGAAGAAGTGTCTGGGAAGTACCTAAGTCTGGCTTACCTGGTCTTGGTTATTATGTGGCGATGCCGACCTAAGAAATACAGGTAAAACAATCTGTCAGAGTGAAATGTTGCACTTTGGTTGAGTGTTCACTCTGTGAAACAAATGTGGAAATAGAGGTGTGCTGGTGATAGTAGAAAAGATGTCCAAAGCTATTTAAACATATGCAGGAGGTATCTACCCCAAGCACAATGGATTCCACTTGTACAGGATTCTGGGTGAGTGGGTGAAGGCAGCCATTGAAAGTCGACACAGGCCGGGCGTGGTGGCACACGCCTTTAATCCTAGCACTCAGGAGGCAGAAGCAGGCGGACTTTTGAGAGTTCAAGGCCAGCCTGGTCTTACAGAGTGAGTTCCAGGACAGCTGGGGCTACAGGGAAACGCTGTCTCGAAAATACCAAAAAAAAAAAGAAAGTCGACATACAAGCAATAAATAAATCTAATGATATCAGACCACAGTCGCTCCTGGTTTTGTTTTTATTTTTAACTAAAGTTCATCTCAAAACACTATACTCTTTATGGGAGCAGCAAAAATTCACAGAACATGTTAAAATCATCATGTGTTTCCTCTATTTCTATTTAAAACAATGGATCAGCTTAGCCAAATTTTAAGTTCAGGCTTTACATAAATGTGTTGCACCCTAACATCAAAATACATGCATTTCTCTTCAGAACCTTAAGAAGAACTGTGGTTCAATCACCAACACCAAAGAGCCAAATAATAGTAAGGAAATTGTGTTATACAAATCTTATTCAATGAGTCACTGGTTGTCAATGTTTTTCTCTTACATGCGCCTAAATATTTGAATAGCATTTATTTAAATTTCAAACAATGATGAATGAGAATCTAAACAATCATTCCCCTTTCACACATTATTAAAATATTGATTATTAAAAATATTCATTTTTAATCACTTTCTGAAATCTTGCAGCAGGATATTTTTATGAAGTCTTTCTTTTTATTCTTCTAGTCTGATTATAATAGTATAGAGCAGTGTGGTTTCAGGTGACCCAGAAGCAGAAAAATCTGTGCAAATTACTCCTGTCTGCCCAGATTCTTCAGTGGTTAGATGTAGAATTGGGTGAGAGATTCCACTCTGGATTATTTGGTTTCTTGACTCTATTTATTTAACTTTGCTTTAAGTTCCCCTTGTTTCTTTCTCATTCACTTTTATATCAATTCCCAGCTATTATCTATTCCCTAAGCACACTGACCAGTTTACCTACCTTAGTTTTTTTTTCTACCTTAGTTTTAACACTGCAATTAGTAATTGAAGGTTCCATCAAATAGGCTGTAATCTACTCTCATGTGTAGGCTTTCTAATTAGTGGTTAGGTTAATAGCCATGTTAAGAAGTTGTCTCTTTAATTGAAATTGGCATAGTTATAACGTGTGAACAAGACTCACCAGTTCACTTCCATCAGATAACAAAGTCTATTTATTTTGACTTTTTAATTGTGAAAGTTTATGCCCCACTTTAAGAAAGCACCATGTTTGAATGTCTAAATTTTAACATGCATTACATTAGAAGTTACTCATCCAGAAAAAAAATCCCTTTAGAATATAAAAGAGTCTCTTAAAGACCCCGTAGTCCTTAAAGTTTGGCCTTCTCCCAGCCCTTTAAGGATGATCCTATTGGTTATAATTCACGGCCATTGTTGATTTTCATTTTGCTTTGAATTGGTGTTCTTCAATCTGTTCCTAATGCTTTGATGTTATTGAATGTCAGCCTATGGATTGCACCTTGTATGAAATACTGAGTGAAATCTTGGGGTAATAGAGATCATTATTTCTTCATAATTAAATTACACCTTCAGCAGGTAATCTATGGAGACCCATGTACAGCAAAACCAATCAATGTTAAGCTCTGTACTACTTAATACTACTTATTTGTATTAATATTTTATATAAGTAATTCAACCATATGGATGTTTATGATAACTAAAATGTGTGTTATATCTTTGGAGAGAGAAGGGGAGGATAAAGCCAGAGACCAAGGTTAGATGGGGGAAGCAGCTGAGGAAAGATTCTTTCCTGGAGGCTCTTTCCAAGGCTCTTGCTAGAACCTTGATTTTAGATT
The DNA here is from genome assembly GCA_009823505.1 of Rhizomys pruinosus. Lineage (NCBI taxonomy): Eukaryota > Metazoa > Chordata > Mammalia > Rodentia > Spalacidae > Rhizomys > Rhizomys pruinosus. The sequence continues at coordinate 3,453,318 of VZQC01002875.1, forward strand.
TCTGGCCTTCAGAACACTGAAAGAATAAATATTTGTTGTTTAAAGCTGCCCAACTTATGGTAATGCAGAAGCTCTAGGAGACTAATACTGATAGAAATGTAAAACTGTAACCATACAGCAAGAATATCACACACACACACACACACACACACACACATACACACATACACTTCATCTGCTGAATGTAGTCACAGATATTAATGGGCTCTTATGGAAAGTGCTATCTCCAATTCCCTCATCATACAAGTGTCATCAATTCTCTATCACAATTATATCACAGTTACGTGTGAAAGAAAAAAATTTGAAACACATTTCAGGAAAAATCAAAAGGAAAATTTTGACTCCTGCAGTTAAAAACCCTAGGACAGACTGCTCTAACTTCAACAAAGTGTGATCTAAGATTTCAAGTGTTGCTACCAGAATCCTCCTTCACCAAACGTTGGCATTATTCTCAGGTTTCCTTCAATTGCAAGAAGCTTTCCGCAAAGCCTACATTCTTTGGTTCAACTCTCATTTTAAAAAGTGAATAACAGGGCTGGAGAGATGGCCTAGCGGTTAAGAGCACCGACTGCTCTTGCAGAGGACCCGGGTTCGATCCCCAGAACCCACATGGCAGCTGAGAGCCGTCTGAAACTCCANAGCCCACTAGGCTTCTGGATTGTATAAGAAAGCATGGGCTGGAGAGATGGCCTAGCGGTTAAGAGCGCCAACTGCTCTTGCAGAGGACCCAGGTTCGATCCCCAGCACCCACATGGCAGCTGAGAGCCGTCTGAAACTCCAATTCCAGGAGAACTCCAGTTCCAGGGGAGTCCGACACCCTCTTCTGACCTCCGCAGCGTTGCATGTCATGGATGCACAGACTTGCATGCAGACAATACATTCATACACATATGGAAATAAATAAAATTTTTTTAAAAAGTTAATAACAGCAAGCCTTTAATCCTAGCACTTGGAAGGCAGAAGCAGGCAGATCTTTGTGAGTTCAAGCCCAGCCTGGTCTACAGAGTGAGTTCCAGGACAACTGGGGCTACAGGAAGACCCTGTCTCGAAAAAACAAAAAAAAAAAAAAAAGTGAATAACTATAGCTGTACTCACACCAGAGAAAACAAACCAAACTGGGTACTTCAAAAAGAGGCAATTTAGCATGGACTTGGGTTTTTTCAATATTTTATTTTATGTGTATGAGTATATTGCCAGCATGTGTGTAAGTGCACCTGTGTCATGCAGGTCAGAAGAAGGTGTTGCATCCCCTGGAACTGGAGTTAAAGACAGTTATTAGCCACCATGTGGATGCTGGGACTGGAACCTGGGTTCCACCTGGGACTGGCAAAAACAGCTAGTGCTCTTTCTTAACTGTGAGCCATCTCTCCAATCACAATGGATTTGATTTTATAGGGAATGAATTTACTGAGAAGATAAAAAGGTGCTGATGACTCAGCACAGAAATGAGCGTTCATCAGAAGCCATGCACGTCCAGGTGGAAGTTCACAGAGCCACCGCACCAGGACAGAGTTTGCCCTGGTAATCTGGGAGCCACAGCGGAGATGACATCTTTATCAGAGAGGGAGGAAGAAACCCTTTGCTTTTCCTCCATCCTCCATTCTTCCACCAACACTGTCCTTGATGGAGCCTGCCTGGAAAACCTGTAAAATGCTGCCTGTTGGGAATTAACTGTCCCTCCCAGTATGAGCAGAGAAACGAAGGAAGAAACAGGTCTGAACACAAATACATTAATTAGAGGATTTTTTTTGTTGTGAAATGCCAGCTTTCAGTGATTTCCGGAAAAGAAAAAACTAAAACTGATTTATTTTGGTCGGGATCTTCACATTAGCCCATGAGGCAGTGTATGTGTGTTTGGGGCAGGGTGTTGCATCAGGCCGTGGGGTGGGACTAGGTGCACTCTTTCTGGCTCCCATTTAGGGACTTGGAGCTATCCAGGGCACACAGCAGACATTGACAGTACTTGGACAGTAAGTAGAGACACGCAAGTCTCCAAAGGCTTCAGCTCTGAACCCAAATATTGTCACTTCCACCCACATTCCGTAGCCCAAAGCCAAGCCCATAGCCAAGCCCCGTGGCTATGAGTGGAGATGTGTGTTCTGCCTCTTATATAACGTGTTTCTGAGGGAACACTGCGTCCCTTTTGCAGGTTAATGGTCTTGTAGAGAGAAGAATTTACAGACCAAGAAGAAAACTCGAGAATAATTTTATTGAAGTTTGAGATTTAAAAACAGGTCCGTCCGACAGATGCTGGGAGGACAAGCTGGTGAGGGGGAAGAGAGAAAGCCATGCTTTCCGAGTAAGAAAGCAGACAGGTACAGCCCTGGAAGTCTGCCAGCAGGCGCGTGAGGAGAGGGGAGGGGATTTATTTATTTATTTTTGTATGTGTATGAATACACTGTCTGCATGTAGGTTTGTGCACCCATGTTGTGCAATGCCGCGGAGGTTAGAAGAGGGTCTCGGATTCCCCTGGAACTGGAGTTCTCCTGGAATTGGAGTTACAGACGGTTCTCAGCCACCATGTGGGTGCCGGGGATCGAACCCTGGTCCTCTGCAAGAGCAGTCAGTGCTCTTAACCGCTAGGCTATCTCTCCAGCCCGAGGGGAGGGGATATTAAGAAAATGAATGAGGATGCACCATTTCTCAGCAAGCAGGCTTAGAATTTGGGCCCATATAGCAAAAAGGGAAACTCAGAAAAATTTATGCTTTACCAGCTCAAACTCGAAAAGCAGGTAGGCTTAGGAGCAAAGATCCATAAGCAAGTGCATTGAAGAAGGGGCTTCTGGGTACCTACTTCATTAAAAGATAATTATTCCTTCCTTCTTAACTCGACCTGAAGTGTCTCATGTTTCTTAATGTTCCTGGAACTGACAGCTTTCCTGAGAGATGTTCTCTTTTCCAGGTGATTAACTGCCCATTCAAATTAATTCTTATCTGCTCACCCAGCAGTGCTAGGCATCGGTATGGGCTGATCAAGGCCTTGGCTTTCTGCGTGCCCTGTGGAGCGCGCTGTCTAGGGAGGTGAAGCAGCACATGGGCACTGACCAGCTGGGGAACAAATACTACTACATCCCGCAGTACAAGAACTGGAGGGGACAAACTATTCGAGAGAAAAGAATAGTAGAAACTGTCAAAAAAAAAAAAAAAGAAAAAGAAAAAAAGGAACTGGACTATGAAGCTGGAGATATCCCAACAGAATGGGAGGCATGGTTTAGAAGAACAAGAAAGACTCCACCTACTATGGAGGAAATACTAAGGAATGAAAAATACAGAGAAGAAATACAAGTTAAAAGCAAAGAATTTTATGAAAAAGGTAAGATCAGTACAGAGACTAGTGAAGAACTCTTGCCTTCACCTGCTGCAACTCAAATTGAAGGGCATGCCTCTGCGCCAGACTTTGAAAAAGAAGAACCCTCAGTGGCTCCCACCAGCACTGGTAAAACTTTCCAGCCAGGACCCTGCATGCCACAAGATGCTAAAAAGACATAATCAGTAAATGCACTGTTGTAAAATCATTTCATTTACATGGACATGACTATTTTAACAAATAAAAAAGGTTAAAAGTTTAAAAAATGAGGAATCATGTGTCTTTTTAAGTTTATAATCTTTTGGGGAGCTTAGAATGCCACGTCTCTACCTGATGTACAACACAGGTCCCCCTTTTTTGGCAAAAAAACATGTAACAAAACAAAGAAAAAATTAAAGAAATGACTCTCTAAAATGTCCACTTTCCCTAGGAGGAACTGGCCTTCCTTTAATTGGTTTCAACAACTACCTCTCATCTCCTCTGTCCTCCCTTCTGAGTGGTAGCTTAAACCTTAAGGGTCAAGAGGTCATTTTTATTGCTTTCTCTCTCATGTGGTATTTTAAATTCTAAGGTCAATCGTTATACTAATTTTAAGGAAGGAAAAGTATGTTACTAGGAGGTGAGCGTACAGCGCTAATTATGGCAGTGTGGGTGTTCTCTCCTCAGTGACTCAAGTCTGCTAAATGTCTGACTAGGGGCCTTACAAAAGCACTGACAGTCTACAAAGTTCTCAGCATATATTTCAGTTATTTGCAGAGGGTGAAGACTTTGGGACAGTAAGACAAGATGCAGACAAATAACTGGCAGAGCTTGCCTCCTAAAATACACCAGGCAAAATACCTCATGTTCTTTAGATGAGTCACGTGGGTGATCCTAATCCCACACTGTGACCAAGATGTGTGATGATACTCTGATTAGTTACGGCCAAGTCACATTTCAACATATAAGTTGGGGATAGAATCAACTTTACCCAAAGCACAAGGGCCATGTAGAAAAGGGAAGATCCACTAAGAAAACTTAGTTCTATTTCCAAAAGTAAAGGCAATGGATTCTGGGTGTTCAAAGCATCCACTTACTACAGTCAGCTAATAAGTGTGATGTGAGAGAATTTACTTAATATTTCCATGGTAGGAAGAAAAATAAAAAACAACAAAAAACCTTGCTAAAAGCAAAATTCTGTCACAGAGTCAATGAATGAAATTGGTTTCTAATTCTCAATAAAGGAAAAACACAGAACTTCAAATCCAGTTTCTTATATCTGAGGTGGTAAACACAGTGAAAATATTTCTCTGATATAGAGGTATTTCATGTTAAAATAGCAATGAATCAGGCTAAGGCCTAAGCCTACAGGCCTTATTTAGTATTGCCTTAGTAGGGACAGCTTTATCCCCTTCCCAAGTCTGTTATGGGGATCTCAGAAACAAGAATAAACCTTTGTTTACAATAAAGACAACTTACCCTGCGATCCTGGTGAACAAAGGTTTTATCCTGTCAATTGTATGTCATCCAAAGTACATCAAGAACGACCCTATCATCTTCTTTAGCAAAAATGAAAAGTTCCATAGGTACTCTTTGAAAGGTAACTCCAAAAGCCATGCCAAACAGTATCTATGGCTACTGTAAAGACATGGAAGCATGACTTGAGAAACCTCTGTCCACAATTGAGGATGTTTTATTTTCCCTGGGTCCCTCTTTACTAACCTCTGTGTTTAAAAGTCTATGTTAAAAATGTCTTTGTGTGTGTGTGTGTGTGTGTGTGTGTGTGTGTGTAGGTGTCTTTTTGAGACAGAGTCTCTCCGTATCCTCACCTGGCCTGAAATTCACTATGTATACCAGGCTGGCCTTGATCCCACTTGATTCTGCCTCTGGAATGCTGGGATTTATCCAGGGATGTACCACCATGCCTGGCTAAAAAAATGCTTTCAAAACCAAATCTGGCCATGATGCACACCTTTAGTTCCAGCATGCAGGAAGCAAGGGCAGATGATGATCTCTGTGAGATAGAGGCCAATGTGGTCTACATAGTGAGTTCTAGGGCAGCTGGAACTGCTTGAAGACCCTGACTCAAAATCCCAAACAAACAAAACATGTGGGGCAGTGGGGTTCCCGGGCATCCTCAAGAACCTTCCCTGCCCATGAAAGCCATTTTGCTCTCCCAAGCTGAGCCACAGGGGCACAGAGCTGCAGGGGATGGGGAGGGAGGGGAGAAAGAACTCAGAAGCAAGTCATGAGACCTGGGAGCTGGCTACTACAGACCAGAACTCATTTATTTGCAGGAGTTTGAGGTCTTATATACCAACATTTATTGGGCTTTTCAGGTGAGAATGGGGGGTGGGAAGGTGCATGGGAATTTCATGGTGTTCAATGTTTATGTGAGCTGTCATGGCTCCACCAGTTACAAGGACCCAAGATGTGCCTGGATCTTCAAAGCATGGCTGTAGGGCTTGACCTGTCAATTTGGCAAGTGTGCGTGTCGTGGGGGGGGGTGGTTTGGTTTATGCTCCCGGCCTTCACAGGTAATCAGGATAAAAAAATGGTAAACAACTCCCAAGTCAAGTGCTCTGCCATAGAGTTAAATTTGTATGAACGCTAAGGTTGGGGGTATCCTAGTTACTTTCAACTGATGTGATGAAAACACTAACCAAAATCAACTTGGGGAGGTTTTTATCTTACATCTTATAGTCACAGGTCATCACTGAGAGGAATCAGGGCAGGAACATGGAGACAGAAGCTGAAGCACAGACCATGGGAAAACACTGTTTACTGGCTTGCTCCCCTGGTCTGTGTTCAATCTGCTTTATTATACAATATAGGACCACCTACCCAGCAGTGGGCCAGGCCCTCCCACATCACTCAACAATCAATAAAATGTCCCACAGACATGGTCATAACTCAGTCCTACAGGGGAAATTCCTCAATTGAGATTTCTTCTACCCAGGTGAGTTGAGTGAAGCCATCTAGCACAGGGGCGAGGCATTAAGTAGGAGGGAGTTGGCCACCTAGGAAGAAACTTCACTTCTGTGATTGTCATCAATGGTACACATTTTTTTACTATAAAGACAGATTCTGCCAAATTTTTGGATGCAGAGAACATGACTTCAAATTTCTACTGGGCTTTCACCCTTTATCTTACTCTTCTGCCCTCCATCCCTCCTTTCCTCTCTCTGTCTCCATCCCTCTCTTCCTTCCTTCCTTCCTTCTTTCCTTCTCTCCTTCCTTCCTTCTTTCCTTCCTTCCTTCCTCCCTCCCTCCCTCTTTTCTTTCTTTCTTTCCTTCCTTCCTTCCTCCCTCCCTCCCTCCCTCCCTTCCTTCTTTCCTTCCTTCCTTCCTTCCTTCCTTCCTTCCTTCCTTCCTTCCTTCATTTCCTTCCCCTTCCCTCTAGCAGAATGAACATAGATTAAAGAAAGTGAGAGTGGGAAGGACTCCAAGGTGAAATAACTAGATTTTTCTTAAAGTCTCACAAAAATTCTTCCTGGGGTGGGAGAAGAAAATCCTTTACTGAACTATTTCTATTCACAATGCTCTGACACTGAATGGATGGGTCTTGTCTACTTTTGGTTATTTATTTATTATCCACATTTGACACCAACTGTGTTTCCTATATTTCAGTTCAATTCATACGCTAATATCTTTTGACAGTGCTAGAGATTAAACTGATGGTGTATTAGGCAAGCTCTTAATTCTGAGCCAGGTACCCCTCCCTATGCTAATTATGTTGATTTAGTGGAGACACAGGTTAAGGACTCAGTACCACAAGCTTCCCTCTCTTCAAATGTCAGTGTCACATTTGTCAGGTTAACACCTAGACTACTGAACAACCATCTTTAAATTGAGGGTTCCCACAACCCCTCCTTAGATTTAGTAATTCCCTAAACTAGTGTGCAGGAGTTGAGAAAACAGTTTCAATACATTACTTATTTTCTCTCATAAGTTGCTGGGGCAAAATGCCTGACAGGAACCACTTAAGGAAGGAGAGAGGCTTATTTGGGCTCATAGTTTAGAAGGCATAATCCATGTTGGTAAAGACAGCGTGGTGGAGGGGGCAGGTGGAGTGGCTTAGTCTAATGCAGCAGGAGCATGCAGAATGGTTTGTTCACATTTGGCAGATCAGGAAGCAGAGAGCTAGACCAGAGCTGGAGAGGGACCTTCTCCAGCAGCACAGTCCCATGTTCCAAAGGCTCTATAGCCTTCCACAATCATGCACTTGGAGAGGCCCAAGTGTTCAAACCTATGAGCCAGTGGGGAGTATCTCACACTCAAACTATAACATTCACTATTACCAGTTTATTAAAAAGAATATAACTCAGGAACTGCCAAATAGAAGTAGAAGGTACAGGGAGCATGGAGCTCCCATGTGCCCTCTCCCTGCAGGCCATGCTCCAAGCCACCTCAGTATATTCATGAACCCAAAAGCTTTCCAAACCACATTATCTACAGGATTTATGGAGACTCCACTGCATAGACGTGATTTATTAAATAGTTGTCCTTTGATGATTAAACTTGATTTCAATCTCATTAAACTCAAAAGTGAAAGAAACAATCCATGAAGTGAAGAGAAAGCCCACAGGTTGGGAGGAAACCTTCACCAGTGATACATCTGACAGAGCATTAACATCCAAAATATATAAACTACTCAAAAAACAAAGAAGAAAATAAATGACCCACTCAAGAGATGGAGTAAAGAGCTAAACAGAGACTTTATAAGTGAGGAAATAAAGATGGCTGATAAACATCTTAAAAAGTGTTCAATATTGCTAATAATTAAGGAAATGCAAATTAAAACCATTTTAAGATATGATCTCACTCTGATAAGACTGGCTAGGATCAAGAAAACAAAAGACACCAAATGCTGGAGAGGTTGTGGGGAAAGGAGAACACTCATCCACTGCTGGTGGAAATGTAAACTCGTACAACCACTATGGAAAGCAGTGTGAAGAACCCTTAGAAGACTCAAAATGAGCCTACCACCTGACCCAGCCATACCACTCCCAGGTATATACCCACAAGACTCATCTTACCAAAGAGATCCATGCACAGCCATGTTTATTGCAGCTCTCTTCACAATAGTGAAGAGCTGGAACCAACCTAAGTGCCCCTCAACCAATGAGTGGGTAGAGAAGATGTCGTACATCTACACAATGGAGTTCTATGCATTGGTAAAGAGAGATGACATCCAAGTGTGGCAGAAAAAGGCTGGACCAGAAAATGGGCCAGAAACCAAAGTCACCACAAGGGTATTTCAAGAAATTCCACTTGTCCTAATAGTTACAAGCTGTAGCTAATTTATGACTGATGATTATACCTTATGTGCAAACTGAAAATAATCTTCTTATGAAGTTGCCATATGCTTTTTTTTTTTTTCGGTCTTTTTGAGACAGGGTCTCCCTGTAGCCCCAGCTGTCCTGGAACTCGCTCTGTAGACCAGGCTGGCCTTGAACTCACAAAGATCCGCCTGCCTCTGCCTCCCAAGTGCTAGGATTAAAGGCGTGCACCACCATGCCTGGTTGACATATGCTTTTTGTGATACGAGTGACATAAACATTTGAATAAGATAATAATGCTTGGACTTATTTAGACTTTTCCAAAAGAATGAAAATTCTATAACTATGGCAGTTTAAATGATTACCATGAAGATTGCTTTCGCTGTTATTATTTTTATAAATCCTAGACCAATGTAGTTATTCAGTTAAAATTGCTTCCTTGTTGGGGCTGGAGAGATGGCCTAGCGGTTAAGAGTGCCGACTGCTCTTGCAGAGGACCTGGGTTCAATCCCCAGCACCCACATGGCGGCTGAGAACTGTCTGTAACTCCAATTCCAGGAGAACTCCAGTTCCAGGGGAATCTGACGCCCTCTTCTGACCTCTGCGGCATTGCACGACACGGGTACACAAACCTACATGCAGACAGTACATTCATATAAATAAATAAAAATGTTTAAAAAAGATTTTCTGAGTTTTTAAAGTAAATCAAATGTTACATTTTATGCCTTATTTAGATCAATTTTTGCTTTTTCATGTAATTTTTGAGCATTATGTCATATAGAATGTCAATAAGAAGTTTCTGCCCTGCTAACCAAACAGTAGCACCACCACTAGTAAACCTGGGGATAACATAATTGTGCAGGTGTTTAGAGTGGCGCACTGATGGCCCAGCGTGGGGAGCTTCATACCATCTCTATCAAAATGCTGCTGGGATATTTGGCTGTCAACTCACCAGTCCACTGTTGTGGCCCATGATGGTTTCCCATATTGAGTCATCAATCAAGACCTTCTTGTCTTGAACATCCATGAGCTGGCTGACGCTGCGGTGGAGAGAGCCCTGGGTGTAGGTTTGGCTGATTTGACTTTGACTTGGGATCCGCAGTACAGACAGGCTCCTGCTGCTCCGAATATTCACTGGCGTCCCAGACCTCAGAATTCTGGTGTCAGTTAATCCCTGGAAAGGAAGTTGCTATTGGAGATGAACATATAAAGATAGCAGGGAACTGAAGCTCACACAGTACCATGGAAGGCAGCAGTTTTTCAGATCCCCCTACAGAACTTGAACTCTGCAGCTGTGGATACCTGCAGTACTGTCTCCTGGTTTCTTAGCAAATAGGAGATCATCTGATACTGATGCTAGACGGCATGGCTCTTGACACCCGTGCGACTGGTATTGGCTTCCCCAGGGGCCAACTTCCCAAGTAATGATATAAGGCAGGTGGGGCTGGATTGAGGTGACTTCTACATGCACTTGACACTGAGCCTGCTACGTGAGACTCTGCTGTAGGCAGTCAAAGTGAACCATATTGTCTACTGTTTTCTCACTATGAGTAATTTATATTTCATTTTCAAAATCCTGGATCTGTGTGGGAAAATATTGTCGCCCTTTCTTTNTAGAAAAACTTTTAAAAGACTGAAAAAAAAAAAAAGATGCAAGACATGTATAGCAAAATGCATGAACTCAGGTGGGGTGGGGGGCATGGAAAGGGGAAGAAGTCTAAATTGGACTGAGAAATGTATGAATTACACAAAACTTCAATAAAAACGTTACAAAACATAAATAAAAAATAAACTTGATCCCTATCCCTCTCCCCTCCATGGATGTTGGGATCGAGGCTACAAGCCCCAGCCATTTAACCACATGCTCATTTCATCCAGCAACATGCCCCATCCTGAAGCTATCTAGTGACACATCAAGGGTCTCTTTAGTAACATTTGCTTAGATATGGTTAAAGGAGGCTTATTATGAATGCCAGAAGATGCTCCCCACTACTTGGAATTCCAAGTGTTTCTGAAACTGTGTCCGGAACTGGGAAGGAAGTCCAAATACGCATTGCTCTTAGTAACGTGATTGCTTTTCCATATGGTAAGTGTGTTTTCTACCTCAAGTTCAGACCACTTGAGTGCATCCAGACCAGCAAGATGAAGCAACTAGCTGTGTGCAGTGTCCCACAAGTTCCCACTTCCCACCACTTCCCCCACATGTTTCTCGTGATCCTGAGACACCAAACCACACTCAGTTCCCTCCAACAGAAACTGTCCTTTAAAGTGTTCAGAAATGTACTTGTGTTAACGCGCTTTCCTCATCATGTCTCTCTCTGGGTGGGCCTGCACATTCCCAGGTATTCTTCATTAATCCACTGAATCCTTCTAAAATAGGGCTCTGACCTGCATTCTGCAATGGTCTACTCTGCCTCCCTGCCATCATAAGCTGCTGGTGTTCTGGAGAATCTACCTAGTTCCAACCTTCCTCCTTCTATGTCCCCTTGAGCCCTGTGACCATGGGATGGAAGGCTCTCCTTCGAGACCCAGGGTACATTGTGCTTCCACCAGGGAACTTTCTCAGGTTTCCCCCACAGTCCTTTGAATCCCAACCCTCCAGGCAGTTACCCTGTCTCAATCATCTGTGTACAACGCTCCATGGAGTTTGGCCAAAGAATCTTGCTTGCCCTTAAAGAGGACATTTTCTTGTTGTTATATCAGAATCTAACCAATGCTGGTTCCAACACACCCCCTATTTCCACTGATTATTTTTGGAATTCCACAGTTGCTTTGTATTTCAGTATAAAAACTCTTTGCTTATTAAACAAGCTCCATTTGGACTGACTTCAGGAGAAATGGAGTTTTGAGCCTATTACATACATCAGTATTCTATTGTATTAGGGAGAAGAGTATCATAGATGAACAATGAAGGAAGGAAATGATCAAATTCCTGTTTAGGGGGAGGCATAAAACATCTGTGCACCCAGCTGTAGAAGTGTTTAAAAAAATGAAAAAATGATGAATTGTATGTGTTGAAGCCATGAAGAAGTAGCACTTTCATGGGGCTGGAGAGATGGCCTAGCGGTTAAGAGCGCCAACCGCTCTTGCAGAGGACCAGGGTTCGATCCCCAGCACCCACATGGCAGCCAAGAGCCGTCTGAAACTCCAATTCCAGGAGAACTCCAGTTCCAGAGGAATCCGACACCCTCTTCTGACCTCCGCGGCATTGCACGACACGGGTGCACAGACTTGCATGCAGACAGTACATTCATACACATACAGAAATAAATAAAATTAATTAAAAAATTTTAAAAAATAAAGTTATTTCATTTATTTATTTATTTATTTAGTATATGAGTGTTTGCCTCCATAGATGTAAGTACACCCATGAGCATATGCCAGAGGAGGGCATTGAATCCCCTAGATCTGGAGTTACAGACAGTTGTTAGCTGCTATGTGGATGCTGGGGACTGAACCTGAGTCCTCTGCAAGAGCGGCCATCTCTCCAGCCCCATTGACAGTGAGTACTTTCAAGAGAGATGAGAGAGTGTCTCATCACCGTGGCTATCTTCATGCTGTTTGTAAATGCTGGTTTAAGACCCCAAGTGTGAGGAAAGGGATTACTTTAAGGGAGCATTTGACAGGAAAATCGTTAACTTCCTGGATAATCAGAAGGCTATTACAAATGAATAAAGATCAATGATGATTTCTCCAGGGAGAGAAACACTCCATTTTATGAGCGTTTATCTCTTTGTAAATTACCCTCCTTCAAGTTCAAAAAGATTTCACTCATCACTTAAAGAAATACTGTCAAATTCTGTTCCCTGAGAAAAGCCTGTTGCTATTATGTTGTTTATCACCACAGTTGAACATAGCTCTTTAATAAAACATATTCAGTATTTCCGGATGAAGAAACAAGGTTGTCCCTAATTCAACAGACAGAGAAATGAAGTAGTAACTGATTTAATTAGGCAAACAGGGCATGCCAGCTAAAACATAGGGTTCCCTGAAGCCTTGTAAAACATAATATAGTGAAAGCAATTCTATCTAACCTGTATTTACAATTGCGGAAGTTATACAGTTGCTACATAAATATTCACTGAGATTCTTGAGTGAAACCAGCTACAGATGAAATCAAGAAAAGTCAAGCATGAGATTTATGCTACAGGAACAGGAGATGGCCCCTCCTTCCGCTCATCACTGAACATCCCAGACCTCACACAGGAGTGGGGTGAACTTGTGGTCGTTCACTCTCCAAGACATCAGCATCTCAGCATGGTGATGATTGAACGTCCGAAGTTCCGTCAAGCGACCCAGGAGACAGGCAAAATGCTGAGGGTTTTCAGGCTGATAAATCTTGCACAATTTCTGTAGCACATCAAGCAGAGGTTCTTGAAGCTTCTCCACCGCTTCTCTATCCTTTATGTATTGTCTGTCTGTTTGGGAGCAAAATTAAAACGTGGCAAAAAATCAATTTGACATCATTATGGCAATGACTAAGTTCATTGAAATGTGTGTTTACAATGTACATATATATTAAATGTACATTTAATATATAAAATGTTCACTGTAATACATTGATACTTAACACACCATATATATACATATATATTAATGGAATCACATGTAGATCAAGATACAGAGCATCAAATGCTCTCAGAAGTTCTCCCAAATCCCCATCCCAATCAAAGGCCCTAAAAGAAACCTATACATTAGGCCCAAGTGCCCTCTCTGATGGGAATATTCCCAGGCTTGCTAAGTCACATGTGTAAGTCTAGGAGGTCCTGCTGAACAAGTTTCTTTTTTGAATCATAATTCATGGCTGAGGAGGTTTGCATGACAAATGTCCCCCTTAGGTTCAAATATTTGAATGCTTGCTCTGTTGGCAGCAATCCTTAGAGGAAGGTCCTTGAACCTTTAGGGGGTAAAGCCTCGCTGGAGGAAGCGCCCTATTAGGGGCAGGCTTTGAGAATTCCTAGCCTCCTCCTCCCGCTGTTGTCTCCTCTGCTTCCTGAGTGTGCTTGAAGATAGAACCTCTCCTTGACTATGAGTCCAAATAAGCTCTTCCTCCTGTTAGTTGCCTGGGTTGTGGTGTTTTAGCACAGCAACAGAAAGGTAGCAGCTAACATCTGCCTAATTATCATATGTGAAAGTGACTGAAGCCTAACATAGTATGTTTTACAAACTATGAATGTAGTATTACTTGCACCCAAATTATTAAAGTACATTTTCTTTTTTGTCTTTTTGAGACAGGGTCTCTCTATAGCCCCAGCTGGCCTGGAACTCACTCTGTAGACCAGGCTGGCCTTAAACTCACAGAGATCTGCCTACCTCTGCTTCCCGAGTGCTAGGACTAAAGGCATGCACCACCACACCCAGCTAAAGTAAATATATTTTTTTAAATACACGCATTTTGTACACAGAGGCATTCATTTCCACATTTTCTAAAACAACAAGAGAACTGGAAACATACTACTATATAAGCCTCTAATAAACAGTAAATATATCTCTGTACACTCATGCAATGGAATCTAATGCATGCCTTTAACAAACTTCTACCAACGTAATTTTTAACAACTTGGAAAATCTTTTGAAGAAATACATCATTTTTTAAAAGATAGAATTTTTTTTGTCATGAAGTAAAATTGTCTTTGAGATCACAGCTCAAAAGTTAAGCACTTAAAGGAGCCATCCCTGACCACTAATGAAAGCAGCAGTCTCCTCTTTCCCTATAGTCACATTGTTATAATTTCGTTTGAGATGAGGTCTCACTGTACAGGCTCCCAAGCACAGAGACTACAGGCCTTAGTTATTATGTCTGGCTCTTTTTTAGATTTTATTGTAGAATTTTCCACTTTCTGAAAGTTTACTTTTGTTTTTTTTTTTGTTTTATTATTTATCTTCCTCCCTCTAGTGGAACCTGAGCCTCCTAGAAGCTGTGTCCTGTTGTGCTCCTCATGTCTAAAACCATGCTAGCACACTGGAGGTGTTCAACGGGCATTTACTGAATTCATGATTCCCAAAGTATACTAAAATGTTAATAATGGTCCTATTTGTATGGTGGAATTATCTACCATTTTATTTTCTCTTTTTTGTTGTTTTCTATATTTCCTTTAATATACATCACTCTTATTATACTGAGAATAAAACAGTATAAAATGTCTAAGAAAACAGTGAAATCACCTGGCGAGAGGATGACAATTGCTGTAAGCAGAGCGTATTCTTCTTGAGTCATTTTCAATTCCCCAACACTTCTATAGAAACTGAACATTGGTGTTATATATTCATCAGAGATACCTACGTGGGAAAATTGAAAAGGCAGAGTTATAACAAAATGCTTTAAAACTATTTCTTCTTATTATTAAGTATTATTATTATTATTGTAGTGTGTGTGTGTGTGTGTGTGTCCGTGTAATGTATAGATGGACAGCATACCATGGCACTTATGTGGAGGTCAGAAGACAACTTTGTGGAACTCATCCTCTCCTTCCCCATTACATGCGTTCTGAGGATCAAGTTCACATTGTCAAACTTGGTAGCAAGCACCTTTATTCTGTAAGGCATCTCAGCAGCCCAATAAAATTTGCGAAGTACAACTCAAAAGCATATATGCACTAACATTTACCGCCCCCCTCCACAACACACACACATATACATTCAACTAGTGGCAGTGTAATATGTATCTCAGTCAAAGGCGCCAGAAAATCCCCCCAAACAACTTAATCTATGATTCATTTGTCTTTAATTTCATCACTGTCTTTGTTTGGTTATTAGTATATAACAATGATCTATAATGCTCTTCTATTGAAAAAAAATTCTCATAATGTCACCATTTTCGAGGTGGGGCTTAGTTAATTCCCACAGTATCAATAGCCATACTGAAGGCATCTTGAACAATGAACAAAACATCTAGCCTTCAGTCCAGAAGTGTAAGCAATTTATTCATGGAATACATTGGAATTCTGTGCAATGGGTAAATACTTGGCCACTCTTTTCAAACTTAGTATGTCAAAGGCACTGAGTAAGAACCAAACCCTCCCATCTTCCTCCAGATCCATTCCTTTCCAGGTGTTCCCTTTTTCAGCGATGGACATCCTTGTCTATCCAGTTTTGCAGACCAACAGCAAAGATTTGGGTGTGCAGTCCTGTGGGTCCTTACCTCCTCCTCCTCCTCACCGAGTTGCCTGCCCTCTCCATGGCTTCTGCCATTGACTTAATTCCAGCCATCACCTCATCATCGGCATGACAGCAACTGCCCTCCGGTTCATCTTCCTGACCTGTTTATTCCCCCTCCATCCATACTCTATCCAGATACCAAAACAATCTTCCTAAAATTTCAAATCACATACTTTCTCTCTACCTTTGATAAAACTCCAAAAACTTTCTATGGCTTTTGGCATGGGTTTATATCTCTTTTGACATAGGAACCTCTGCCTATTTTGCCATCAAAGATGGTAACAGTAGAGTTTGGGTGTTACTGAGTACTCATGGTGCTACAGGTATACTGTTATTGCTTCATTAATCTTTCTAAAGTCACATGAGCTAGATAGAGTGAGGCAAATACATTATCCAGGCTTTGACTTCACTTCCGATGCTCTTCACCACCTTGCCGCCACCCACACTCAGCCGCGTGGAGTTCCCTCAACAATTCAGTGTCTGTTCATGTCGCTGTCTATACTTGGAATAGCCTCATTTCCTTTTAACTATTTTATTCCTTTTTCATAGTTTAGAGACTTCTTGTGTTAATTTCTCTACTCATTCAACAAATACTCCTCTAAAGCCTGTTATGCACACGGCTTCATACCACAGGAATGTTGGCTGGGGAATCAAGGAAATAGAAAGGACTGTGACCTGACTTGCTGAGAACAAAGATGGGGAGGATGAGTTTCCTAGGTCTGGGCCATATGAGAATTGACTCCTCACTTTTCTCCCTGAACAGATCTAGAGACAAACAAATTTGGCTGACTCAAACCAGAAGGAATGTGGGTTCTGGATGCTTGAGAATATAGCTATCTAGTGGGACACTTTACAGAAAGTGAATTTTGTCAGAAAGTCCAATCGTCACCGTTAGAAGAGTTTGAAGTGTCTTCTAAATGGGGTCTTTGTCTTTTCCTCCCTGGTCAACACCACTTCTTCTCCCCTGCAACTTTGATTATATAATTATCCCCATGGACTCTATTAACAGCTAAATCTTTGTTGTACAAGTTGGGGATTACATCATGTGGAAGAGTTCCCAATATCCAGCTGCCACAAACTTGAGCTAGCTACCCAAGACCAAACCAGACATAGCTTAAAAGGCAGAGGACTGAAGCATGAGTCTGGGACTGCCAGGCCTGCTTCCCAACATAGGGTTACAGGTTGTGAGCCACTTGGACTTGGAGATCTGATTCCATGATATAGTATTACTCCCATTAAAACTTTTGAAGCTTTAATTTTCTCATTTGTAAAGTGAATTATGCAATGATAGTATTACATAAAATTATTAATGAGAGAGTGCTTACTGCAAAGTTGCTTCATTCATAGCACACCTTCTGTGGGGTGCAGGCCTCTGATATGTTACTTTCGAGTCAGAGGCAGGAGGATAACAAGCTCAAGACCTGCCTGAGCTACTAAGAGAGTTCAAGGATAGCTGTGAAACTTACTGAGACCTTGTCTCAAAATTAAAAAATAATCGGGGACTAGAGAGATGGCTTAGTTAAAAGCACTGGCTGCTCCTACAGAAGACCTGGGTTCGAATGCCAGGACCCGCATGGCAGCTAACAACTGTTTGTAATCCAGTTCCAGAGAATCTGATTCCTTCCTCTGTCTTTCTTCAGGCATTCCACGACTTGGGTGTATTTACATAACTGTAGGCATGACACTCATATGCATAAAATAAAAGTAATAAAATAGATAATAAACCTTTGAAAATTTTGTTTTAAAAGAAATAAAAAGGAAAACCTGGGGAAATTCCTGAAGGTTTTTAACTTTTCTAATAGATTTATGTGGCACAATTAATTTTCATTAAAATTTCTTTACAAATGCTTTAAATAATTAGTATCACTGCCAAAAGAGGATCTGTCTGGTCAAATTATTTTCATGTTTTTACTGATAGATATGCACATGAAAACACATCTGTTGTCTACACTCATGTCTTAAGTCTATGTCAAGATTCAACAAACACGTTCTTGTCTGTGTGAGAATTGTAGCGATCTGAGTCATGGCACCACATGTTAGAATTAATGGGCATAGTTAGGTTATGCAGGCGCAAGTCCCAGATAAAGGTCACTCTGGGACATATTTACTTCTGGAATAGTCAGGGCTGGCCAGCCTGTTGTTAACACATAGCAATTAACAGTCCTGATGCCAACCAGGCTGGCTCCTTTAGCTTAAAGGAGCCATTGGGCAGGGCCTCAGGTAAAGGGGAAGTGGGGTTACTGACTGACAGCTTCTGGAGGAAGCGGACATCTATGTGTCCCTTGGAATGCTGGGAGAGCCAGACCCAACAGTTTGTATATTTACCTGGCGATGAAAACCTGAGCATGAAACCATCCCTGAAAGATAGATTTTTATGTATTTGTTAGAAAAGTATTGTTTTCTAAGATCATGCATTTTTGCTCATTTTTTAAAAAATTAATTTATTTTTATTTTACGTGTAGGAGTGTTTTGCCTGCATGTATATAAGTGCATGAATATCATGCAATGCCCATGGAGGTCAGAAGAGGGTGTCAGATCCCCCGGAATTAGATTTACAGACAGTTAGCCACCATGTACATTTATTTATTTATTGTGTATGTGCCACAGAGTTCATGTGGAAATCAGAGGACAACTCTGGAAGTGAGTTCTCTCCTCCCACCATGTGGGTCCCAGGCTTGGTGGGCAAGCACTTTTTACCTCCTGAGCCATCTCTATGACCCTGGGCCACAACTTTATATGCCCTGAGAGAGAATTTGGAGACAATATTTGAAGCAACTGATCTGAAAATGTTCACTGCTTAGAACTCATCTTCAACTGCCACATTCCCTGGTCCAATCATCCCTCTAAAACTGCATCCTTCTAAGATGTTACCTTAGTCTGTTAATTATGCTTGATAAAGCCTGGGAAAATGAAGCCTAAAAATGGTTATCTTAATTGTTTCATCCAAAGATACAGAAAAATGTAGAAAGTAATAGGTGAGTTTAAAAGTTTAATTTTACTAAAAGATAGATCAAATAAAAATCTTCTCTGAGAATCAGAGTCAACAGTCATAGCTAAGGACACTCCTATAAACACCAGGGATTGTTTCAAGTATTTGTGAACCAGGAATTTCCAACATAAAAAGCGCCACAACAGCGTCGTCCTGAAGGGGGCAGCCCTTTCCTATTTTCCTGCTGCTTCCTTCCTGACTGCTTACAACTTGGTTCATTTTTCACTCTTAGGACCAATTGGCTCAATGATGGTCACAAGAGGGCGCTGTTTTCTAACTCAACCACAGATACTTAGTCATGAAATCATTTGAGACTATAAAAAGGGGGAAAAAAAACCTTTATTTCTATTTCTTTGTTTCTTACTGTTCATTTAAAGAAATTGATGAACTAATTATTCAAGAATCATAAATACTCTGAGAGAATAACCCATAGCAAAACACTATTGTGCTTTGCTTTATTTGTTGTTTTGTTTGTATTCTGGGGTGCCTGAGCTAGGAATGCTGGGCAAGTGCTCTACCACTGAGCCATTTAAAATTAATCTTTTCTTCCCTAATTAACTTCCTAACCAACATGCAGTTGCTGGGAATCTAACCCAGGCTCTCTGCAAGAGAGGTCGGTTCTCTTAACTGCTGAGCCATCTCTCCAGCCCCTAACTTCATATATATATATATATATATATATATATATATATATATATATATATATATTATATATATTAGGAAAAAAAATATATATATATATTGGTCTTTTTAAGACAGGGTCTCCCTGTATCCCCAGCTGTCCTAGAACTCACTCTGTAGACCAGGCTGGCCTTGAACTCACAAAGATCCGCCTGCCTCTGCCTCCCAAGTGCTAGGATTAAAGGCGTGCGCCACCATGCCCGACTCAAACTTCCTAATCTTAATTAGGAACAAAACCAAAGTCATTTATTTGTGTGAGGAATATGTATTATATGCAAGGATATATATTCCCTAATACACTTTTCTGGTACTCTTGATATTTTCGTATTATTCATTATTGTTGGTGATCTCATGATAGACTATAATGCTATTTGTTTGAAACCATGGAATTAGAATTTTTTTTTTCTAGAAAATGGCACCATCCCAATAGCATTGAGATTAAATATACATCCCAACATGCCATCCGAGCCTATAAATGCCTTCGATTTTCTTCTCAAACTAAGCTCTCACTACCCCAGTAGTTTCCCTGAGAATGAATGATTCCAATTCTTATTCATATTCATAAACTAGTTCAGGACTAGTGTGTAAAAATACATTAATATCAGTTGTATAAATATATATCCTTGGTGCTGTAGAGATGGCTCAGTGGTTTAAAGCACTGGTTGTTCTTGCAGAGGACCTGGGTTCAATTCCCAGCACCCACATGGCAGCTAACAACCATCTAAACTCCAGTTCCGTACATGCAGCCAATACACACATACATATACTCATACACATTAAATAATAAATAAATAAATAAATAAATAAATAAATAAAATCCCAAAGCGTCTCAGTTTGCTGTCTGCACAACATATTTACCTTTCTCATTGCTGCCTCCTGGTCATATACTAAGTTAGAGAAGATCCCAGTTCTAGCAGCTACTGCTGGTCTCATCTCCATCACAAAGATTGGTGTACTCAAGGACAGTACAACTTTTCACCATCACCATAGTCTTGCTTGGATGTGATACCTAGAATGTCTTAACCATTAACTAGGAGAACTCACCGGAAGGTAAAGCCAACCACAAGGAGTAAAGATCAGAAAGACAGCAGGCAGCAGTGTCTCAGACATATGCAGAGCCCTGAATTAACATTTCTGTTCCCGCCCCTTTTCTGACTTTCCATCCGAGCTAACACTTTCCCAAACTTCTCTTAAATATTACTGGGGATTGAACCCAGGGTCTTGGTACAGACCAGGCAAGAATTCTACCACTGATACATTCCTCAATCCTTGTTTCCTTACTTAAAAAAAGTAAAGTGTGTGTGTAAGTATGTATGTAAAGGAGCTAATCTACATAGGGGATTATGCTCGTCCCTTGAGCCTTAGACTGCTGAATAAAATGTCCGGTGTTAGGTGTGGGATGCCTCCCCTCAAGTTGCTGGTCAGAGGTGTCTTAAAGACATTTGCACGTGTATGGAGGCCAGAGGTTGGGCATCTTCCTCTGTCATTGAACCTGCAGCTCACTGCTTTGGCAAGACTACCCCCCCACCCCGTGCCCGCTTCCCCAGTACTTGGATTGTAGGTGTATGCCACCGCACTCGGCTTTTACCACGGGTGCAGAACTCCAAAGTCAGCTCCTTATGCTGCAAATCAGGCACTTGACCAACTGACCCATCTATCCAAATCTCATTTTCTTAATTTTAAAAATATTTTGTTATTTTTATTTTATTTTATGTCTATGAGCGCATTGCCTGCATGTGTGTAAGTGCACCCGCATTGGGCAATGCCTACAGAGGTCAGAAGAAGGCATCAGATCCCTTGGAACTGGAGTTATGGATGGTTGTTAGACTCCAAGTGGGTGCTGGGAATTGAACCCAGGACCTTTGCAAGAGCAGTCAGTGCTCTTAACTGCTGAGCCATCTCTCCAGCACCATTTTCTTATTTTTATTTAATTTTCATTTTTTTATTGATGCTTTGTGTATTTCATATATCATTTTCCAATTCAGTTCAGGCATATTTCCCTTTCCTTTCCCCCCACCCCACCCCACCCCATCCCAGATCATGCATTCTGCCATAACTGTCCTGCATCTTTCTCTCAGTTTTTTTTTTCATTTTTAACAATAAGTGATAATTTATGAGTACAAGCATCCTTCATGTAAAACCAATTTGCAAGCAGTTGTGCCCAAACCCACACAGCCCATGGGTCCCACCATCCAGCAGGGGGGGGCTTGTATGTTCAATCAAGTTGATCAAATGAGTGTCCAGACTAATATTTTATTTATTTTATTTTATTATTTTTTTTGTTGTGTAATGAATGTACGTCTTGCATGCAGGTCTGTGCACCCGTGACGTGCAATGCCGCGGAGGTCAGAAAGAGGGTCTCAGATTCCCCCTGGAAACTGAGTTGAGTTCTCCTGGAATGGAGTTACAGACGGTTCTTAGCCGCCATGTGGGTGCTGGGGATCAAACCCGGGTCCTCTGCAAGAGCGTCGGTGCTCTTAACCGCTAGGCTATCTCTCCAGATATTTTATTTTTTAAGACCACGTTCAGCTGATTTTCTGTTACCATCACCCAGGATCATTCTGACATGGTCCCTAACACATGAAATGCACGGTATATCTCACCCACCCCGAGGGTGGGGTCCCTCACCCACCCACCCACTCACCCCGTGCCCTGGTGCCCTGACCAAACTATAGTGCAAGATCCTTTTTAGAATGAGGCTCTGTACCCATCTTTCAAGGAGAAGTTCAAATGTTGCTTTTGGGGTGGAGCTTTCTGCTAGAGAAGCAGAACTATCTGTAGTCCTCTCCATGATCAGTTCTATCATATCTATCACAATTGTATCTCTCCTCCTCAGTGGACTAGGGAAACTACAAATAAACGTGTGAAAGAAGAAGCGATGGCTGTGTCTCCCTCCCGCCCAGTCAGTAAAGGCTGCGCCACAGCGGCCTCTCAGTCATCTCTACATCTCTAGTAATTAGCATCCTTCTGAAGACAGTAAGAGATTCAAAAATTAGACAGTGTCGTGTCTTGTTAGTTCCTAATGACAAAGATGACATAGTTATGAAACAGAATAAAGGCAAGAGATGTCATTAGGACAACAAAGGAGCCAATGAGACATCTCAGTGGGTAAGGGTGCTTGCTGTGCAGGCTTGATGCCCTCTAGATACCTAGACTCCATGTAGAGGTGGAAGGATAGAACCAACTCCAAACTGTCCTCTGTCTTCCACCTGTGCACTATGGGATGCATGCCAACAAATCTCTCTCTCTCTCTCTCTCTCTCTCTCTCTCTCTCTCTCTCTCTCCCCACACACACACACACACACACACACGCATGCACACGCGTGCGCACACACACACATGCACACAATTAATTAAAAGACAATGGTGGTGGCGCACGCCTTTAATCCTAGCACTTGGGAGGCAGAGGCAGGTGGATCTTTGTGTAGTCAAGCCAGCCTGGTACACAGAGCGAGTTCCAGGACAGCGGGGCTATAGGGAGACCCTGTCTCGAAAAGACAAAAAAAAAAAAAAAAAAGAAAATGAAACATTTTGTATTGTACTAAAAAATGTGTTAACTAATAAACTCTACCAGGTGAGTCATTTGTGCTTTGACTCCTCATATTCTATTCTATTCTATTCTATTTACTATTCTATTCTATTCTATTCTATTCTATTCTATTCTATTCTATTCTATTCATCATTCTATTCTATTCTATTCTATTATTTTTCGGTCTTTTTGAGACAGGGTCTCCCTTGTAGCCCCAGCTGTCCTGGAACTCACTCTGTAGACCAGGCTGGCCTTGAACTTACAAAGATCCACCTGCCTCTGTCTCCCGAGTGCTAGGATTAAAAGCATGCGCCACCTATTTAGGGATTAAAAAATACTTTTTTTTCCCCTCTTTGAAACAGGGTCTCCGGTTAGTCCCAGCTGGCCTGGAGCTCACTATGTAGACCATGCTGGTCTTGAACTCACAGAGATCCACCTGGCTCTGCCTCCCAAGTGCTGGGAAAAAATACATTTTTGAAGCTGGAGAGATGGTTCAGCCATTATGAGCACTGACTACTTTTGCACAGGACTGGATACAGTTCTCAACACCCATGTGGCAGCTAACCTGTAACTCCAGTTCCAAGGGATCTGGCACCCTCTTCTGGCTGCCATGGGCATTGCTGGGTCTTGATATTCCCGACTAGCCAAAAGTTAATAACAATGAGCAACATTTAGAAAGGGCACCAGGGGGCTGGAGAGATGGCCTAGCGGTTAAGAGCGCCGACGCTCTTACAGAGGACCCAGGTTCGATCCCCAGCACCCACATGGCGGCTGAGAAACCGTCTGAAACTCCAATCCAGGAGAACTCCAGTTCCAGGGGAATCCCGAGAGGACCCTCTTTGACCTCCGCAGCATTGCACGACACGGGTGCACAGACCTGCATGCAGACAGTACATTCATACACATACAGAAATAAATAAAAAATTAAAAAAAAAAAAAGAAAGGGCACCAGGCTTTCAGTACAATACCTACCCTCATTTCCTAGCTGTCTGAAGAGTAGCTGTGTGACCTTGATAGGTCACATAAAATAGGAATATGACACCCACTTACAGAGGTCATTGGGAGTACTCACAAGAACACACACACACACACACACACACACACACACAAACACACTATTCCAAAATCCCAAGATATATTGTCATCCTGGTAAATACTGACTTTGATATTTAATTTATGTGTACTATAGGTATCAAACAAAAC
The DNA here is from genome assembly GCA_009823505.1 of Rhizomys pruinosus. Classification (NCBI taxonomy): domain Eukaryota; kingdom Metazoa; phylum Chordata; class Mammalia; order Rodentia; family Spalacidae; genus Rhizomys; species Rhizomys pruinosus. Next base: position 3,477,446 of record VZQC01002875.1, read on the forward strand.
CAAAGGTACTGGAGATGGCTGAATGGTTAAGAGCACTGACTGCTCTTGCAGAGGACCTAGATTCAATGCCTAGCACCCCAAATAGTGGCTAAAAACCATCTGTAACCCCAGTTCCAGGGGATCTTACACCCTCTTCTGGCCTCCATGGGCATTGCACAACATGAGTGCACTTACATGCATGCAGGCAAAACACTTATGCTCATAAAATTAACACCCCTCCAAACAAGCCCTATAAATTTTAGGGCTTATTTAAATTAGAAACAAAAAAATTACTTTGGTTTGAGAGGTTACTGTTAAAATGTAAATTTGTTAGTGTTTCAAGTCGACTCAGTATCATATTTTATTTTATGGTATTATATGGCTATTCTTATTTTTATTAAAACTTTTGGTTTAGGAACCTAGTTTGCATTACAATTAAAAATTAAGGATAAAATCATTAATGTGATAAAATTGTATAGAAATAACTCAGCCATAGATTGGGTCAAATACATGTTTTGAAACTTCAATTAATATAAATGAACACTGTAGCTCCTGTTAAGTAAAAGTATCTTAAGAGACAATATCTTTGTGTATGGAATTTGGGTATAATAATAGAAAATAAAAGAGCATGAATTTGCAGAACAAGAAAAGACATTTTCACATTATGTTCTTCAAAGACTTCTGTAGGCATAAGCAGGGTAACTTTGAGAGGTTATGTTATTTCAGAAACAATATATAATACAAACGAGAATTATTACATTAGCATTGGGATGAAAAGTTATTCTGAAAGGTCATCTAGCAAGATCAAGTTTTTACATGACATGTAAAAGAGACAATGTTCTGAAAATCCACTGGAAGAAGGGAACTCATAAATATTAATAAATGGAAGAAACACCATTATAGATAATAAAATACAAAGCAGCATGTAAGTTTTGATGGCTTTTATTGTCACAATATGTGGTTGGTATTTGGAGAACGCATCTTATTATAAATTAGAGATTTGCATATTTATCACAGATTATATTCTGGAAAACATCATCATTGAACTTCCAGGAAACTTGAATCACAGTTCTGAAACTTACAATATTATAAGCAAAGTTTTTTTTAGACAATGATATATGTTGAATCTGAAAGAACCTCATTGTTTTTCACTTAAATATTACATTTACCTCTTTGTAGGTCTCCTTGCTTCTCAATCCCTCCAAATTTTCATTTTCCTTACAGCTAGAAGGATCTTTTTGTGGTATAACAAGGGTTAGGGTTATGCTATCGGTCGAGAATATTACAAAGGGTTTCCATTGGATTCAAATGAAACTGAACTACTTTAAAATTTTTTTTTAATTTTATTTATTTTTTTATGTGTATGAATGTACTGTCTGCATGTAGGTCTGTGCACCCGTGTCATATAATGCCGTGGAGGTCAGAAAAGGGTCCCGGATTCTCCTGGAACTGGAGTTCTCCTGGAATTGGAGTTACAGACAGTTCTTAGCGGCCATGTGGGTGCTGGGGATCGAACCTGGGTCCTCTGCAAGAGCAGGTGGTGCTCTTAACCGCTAGGCCATCTCTCCATCCCCGAAACTTAACTACTTTTGTGGCATTCAGTGTCCTTAATAATCTAGCGCTTGCTTTCAGCTTCATAAATAATGCTTTCTAAAACATCAAGGCACTTGTGAGTGCTATGTGCAGACGCTGTTCTAGTCTGTACACCTTTGTATTTGCTGTTTCTGTATTGCATGCAATCAGATTTCACAGCTTCAAACATTACTAACCGTCCTTTGTGATTTACTTGTCAGCTTTCTGAGCCCCTCAGATATGCTTACAGGGAAAGGCAAGCACTCTTTCATTCTCCAGTTTCATGTTGTGCAATCCTCCTGATACTGCGCTCTGCCACCCCCACCCCCACCCCCAGATAGTCTGCAAGTTTCTGAAGGACCAAGACCAGGCATTCTCCTCTGCATGTCCTCATAACCTTACAGTTCCTTGCACAAAGCAACTCCCAGTATTCAATACGTATTTGGTCAAAGACAACTCAAGAACTGGGTTGAAAATTTTCTGCATGATCCTACATGACCGCTCATTTTTGCCAACATTTGCTGCAGGAATTGTCACACATGGGATGCTGCTAATTGGCTCCATGTTCATTTTATCCTTCTACAGAAAGGTCTCTCAATCTTGGCACTAGTGATAATTTGGCACTTGAACCAGATTATTTTTTACTGGGGGGGGGAAGGAAAGGAGCTAGCTTCTATCCATCAAATGCTAGTAGTGTCCCACCTACCATGAGACAACCGACACTGTCTCCAGATACTGCCAATATCCAAGAGAGGAAGTAGATTGTTCCTAATTGGTAACCACTGGACAATAATTTAAAAATAACACTTTAGCTAGGTATGTGAGGTCTTAAAAAATCTACCTTTCTCAACAAAGTCATTAATTGACAATAAATAAGAAGCAATGTTGCAGGTTTGAAGAAGGAGGAAGTACATACCAGGTGATAGTTTCCCATAGAATATGAGCGGGTTGACTGGGGAAGAGGGATAAGTTAACACTTTCCAGTTCCACTTAAAATGTGTGATCAATAAGTAGTACCATTAGATAAACCAATTATGTTGTAATTTTCAGGTTAAAGCAAAGTCTGTGGGGAGTTGTATTCAGTCAGGTAAGGGGTTCCTTAAGTTAAAAAAAAAAAGGTTCAGTTGGGTTAGCATACACAAAGCCCTGGGTTCGGTTCCCAGCACTGCACAACCTGGTCATGGTAGTGGTACACACTTGTAATCCCAGCACTTAGGAGGTTGACACAGGAGGATAAAATGTTCAAGATTTGTGGGCATGGTAGCACACCCCCTTTAATCCCAGCACTTGGGAGGCAAAGGCAGGTAATAGATCTCTGTGAGTTCCAACTCAGCTGGGACTACAGGGAGAATCCATCTCAAAAAAAAAAAAAAATTGTTCAAGGTTATCCTCAAACAACGAACTCAAGACTAGCCTGGGCTATAGGAGACCCTGTCTGAAAACCATCCTCCCTTTTCCCCAAAATAAGCAAAGAGTGGAGCATCTCCAGCAAATGATCCAAAGAAGGATCACACTGATGGTGCAGGAACATGAAACCTGAAGGAAATGAGATCAGACACAAAGCAACACAGCTCGGCTCCCGGGAGAGCTCGGTGGGTAAAAGCCACTGCCCTGCAAGCCTGACAGCCTGAGGTTGGATCCTCTAAACCCATAAATGCATGTGCAACAATGTAAGCACCTGTAATCTCCGCACACTCCTGCCCGGAGACAGTGGGCAGAGGCAGGAGAGACACTGCACACTTAGACGACGGGTCACCTGGTGCAGCCCGGAACAAGAGACGCTCTGTCTTCTGTCTCAAACAAGGTGGAAGGCAAGGATGAACACTGGTTGTCTTCTGACCTCCACACACATGGAGAGAGAGAGAGAGAGAGAGAGCGCTAATGGATGGAGGCTAAGTGGATGAATGAATGATAGTTAATGAATGAAGGTTGTTTTGGAACAAAGGACACTGGAGTCAGAGAGTGCACAGAGTGGGTGAGCTGCAGAGTTAGATGGTCATGTCAGAGGGAAGGGACGCTTGGCATTGAGGCTTTTGGAGGAGAGACATGGGTATTAATAGGGTCTGGGCCTGGTATAAGATTAATAAAAATCTATCTTCACATGACACACAAAGAGATGCTGAGGGCACTCAGACACCAATCTTCTCACAGCCAACGGCTAAGCACAGCCAGTGTGTTCAGGATGGCTTGGTCAGTGGGCATCTCAAACTTCATCCCTCTCTGTTAGCCTAGGCTAGATTCCTTCAGAGCTGTGCTGTGCTTGCAGTCTGTTCCTGCTCAATAATTCCTGTCTCCTTTCCTCTCTCCTTCCCAGCCTTCTTTCATGGACATCAGATTGGCATGGTTGTGTAAAGGCTCTTCTTACTCAAACCTGCTTCCACTTTCTACCCTTTTATTTTTTTTCAGAGTAATGTTCTTCAGTTAATTGTGTACATATTTAATACCATCCTGATGTTTGCTTCTTGTAAGACCTAAAACTTACATACCTAGAATAAAGCCTAGTATACCAGCCATGCATGGTAGTGCACACTTTTAGTTCCAGCATTCAGGAGGCAGAGGCAGGAGGATCTCTGTGAGATTGAGGACAGATTGATCTACATAGTGAATTTCAGGACAGCTGAAGCTATAGGGAGACCCTCTCTCAAAGAAAAATGATGAATCAGTGTTATCTTTTGATATCATTAGTAGATTAATGCATCATGCTTAAATGACTACTGTAAAACATTTATTAAGAAATTTCTTAGAATTCCAGTCTTGCTTTAGAAAACCTTTGTACATGGAGGGGGGAGGGGGGATTCCTCTCCATTGAATCATAGGAGGAGAAATTTTTCCCACCTCATTCAGGTTGGGGAAGGGATGTGGTACTGCCCAAATGATCACAGAAGTGGCAGTGCCTGAGGAAGGGAGGGAGGGAGGGAGAGAAGGAGGCGGGGAGAAATAGAGAGAAAGAGAGAGAGAGAATTGTTGCTGAGCAAAGCCCTCTTCAGAACACCTCTCACTGGAACATTTGAATTCCTTCGACAGAAAAGCCCGCCTCTCTTCATTCTCTGGCACCTGAATCAACTTTAAACAACTATCTCGAAGGAGCAGGGGTGGGGGTGGGGCACAATGCCTGGGCCCTTGGCTTACACTCAGATGCAAAATAGGCACCTACCCCTCAGAGTAGCCCAGTCACTACAGGCAAGGTCTGGAGAAAAGATTTCCTGTAACTTCAGTCTAGGACACCAGTACCTCTGATACTCAGGAAGAACTATCTGAAGAGTGAGTGGACACGTTAGACAAACCTCCACTCATTAATTCATACTTTCACTAATTCTAAAGACATTTCTCAAGCACCTACGCCAAGCAGCGTGTGCTAAGACACACTCACACACAGAAGCACACAGAAGCACACGCACATGCTGAGAGCTTAAAACAAGGCTCTGAGCAAGTGAGAAATAAACTCTATTACCTGGCATTTATCTAGCAGATTATTTTGCTATAAATGTGGGTTCTGGGCCATAATCCATTTTTAAGACATAAGAACTAGAATTCATATTTCTTGTCAACACAAGGCTTTTCAAGGGTGAAAGGCTAAAGCAATATATCCTCATATCCTCTCTTTCTCCTCCACACCTCCCACTCCAAGGGTCATATCCTTGAAATCTCTTGTCTTTTGACTGTTTTCCATCCTAGCTTATCCTAAGAGACTTGCGACTCTTTATTTTGAGGTTTTCCCTTTTCTGCCTAAACACATTTTACATCTTCCCATTACTTAGAACATGACATCATTAGTCCAACATTCAAGGCCCCTCCCACCTCTGGTTAGCACCCCCTTTTATTATAAGCCTAAATCCAACATTGTAACCTCATCCTGAGCTTTCTGGCCCCTATTCCTTTGCTCTCACACACGCACTCTGAGATCCGGATTAAATCTTGCTCAAGGGCCAGCTCAATGCTAACAGCTCTCAGCTCTCGGCTCTCTTCCATATTTAATTAGAGCTTTATAGGGCTCATCTCTTTCTACTAGACTTTAGGCTTCATAACGGAAGCAGCATGCTTGAATTATTTCTTCAGTCTCTCCATAACACTTTGCCTTTAACTGCTCATTAAACTAATAGATCAGTGGATGTGAGAACACTGCATCTTTTCCAGTGTGCATTGTTAAATTCTTATCAACAGCGCTAATTATACTTCAAGTTTTTTTTATAATGTAAACAGTGATTTTTAAATTAACTTTCTATTTTTAATTAAGAGGCGAAAGCATAATGACTATAGAAATGCATTTTGTGTTTTTGCTGTTCTTTTTGCTTTTAACTGAATCTCACTATGTAGCCCTGGATGACCTGGAACTCCCTACATAGACAAGACTGGCCTTGATCTCACAGAGATCCACCTGCCACTGCCTCCTGAGTGCTGGGCTTAAAGGCCTACCCACTACACCTGGCCCAGGAAGCCAATTTTTTAAAAATGATCTTTTATTTTAATCTATTTTATGTATATTATAAATACACAATTGCCTGAACACTTTCCTTCCCATTTCTCTTTGAAAACACTGGTTTTAGCAATCTTTAAACTTATTCCAGTCAATCATAGAATGAAATATTAATGGGTCATCTCATCCATCCCTTCCCCCAACCCATACACAAACTCTCATGGTAAAATAAAAACATTCTATTTTAAGGATCTCCCAAGACAAATTGCACAGAATTCCTGATACCCTCTGTCACAGTAGCACTAAGACAGTGAAGTGGGTTCAATTGAAATTATTTTTATTATGACTTCATTGTGTCTCTTGAGGATTAGTATAGCATAGTGATGAAGACATATGGCCTCTGGCTGGGGAGGGAGCTCAGTGGAAGGCCATCACACACAAGGCCCTAGGTTCAATTCCAATCATTGGGGGTGGGGGGAAGAGACACATGGCTTTTGACAGCCTCTGTCTCAGTTTCTTCATCTATAAAGTGAGAATGATATTAAAATCTTATTTCATAAGATTAAAATTAATAAAATGATATTAAAATCTTATGAAATAAGATTTTAATTAGGTTTTGATGAAATCATATGTAGAGCATTTAGAACAATGTCTGTAACCTGGTCTGTGATATATGAATACTGATTATAATTGTTTCTTATTTTATTTTAATATTTTATAATTTTTCTTTTATGCATGTGAGTGTTTTGCCTACATGTGTATTAGTGTACCATGTGTGTGTAGTGCCCGCAGAGGCCAGAAGAGGGTGTCAGCTCCTCTCGAACTGGAGTTACAAATGGTTGTTAGCTGACATGTGGGTTCTGGAACCAAACCCAGGTTCCCCACAAGAATAGCTAATGTTCCTAACTGCTGAGCCTTATCTTCAGGCCCTCAGATGAGAATTTTAATCTTTCAAGTGTCTTTTTTTGACCATTCATCTTAGTCCAGAGGAGAAAATATCTTTAGTATTTTTGATCACCAAAAGGATTTTTAAGCCAAGACTCTAAAAGTCCTGTCTATTGGACACATATCTTTTAAGTCATCCTCACTCTGGGCACAATGGCCATGGAACACGGGCTGGTAGACTAAAACCTGACTTCACAGCATCAGTGCCAGCGTTTGCAGAAACAAACTCATTCTCTATTAACCAAATCACTTACCACTCTTTCGAATTCTTTCTTCCAATAGGTCTGTATGTCCAGCTGGAAGTTTCCTATTGAAAATCTCAGCTGAACGAAGGAACATGGCTTCAACTGCAGACCCTTTCAACAAAGCAATCTGATCGTCATGGTCCAAAGTCTGAAATCCTAAGTAAAGATGATAAATCCATATCAAGGAATTGTGTTTCTCTAAAAATATTCCACATCGTGTATGTATAATAGGGTATATACATTAGAAGCTTTCATCATTGCCATCAACACTGACAAAACATCTCCACAAAGTGATTTTGTAATTATTTTACAATGTGTATTCAATTTGAGTCAACTGAGTATCTTTTGCAGCCCTAATAGCAGGTGAATTTATTTTATCTTTATTGAATAGATTTACTAAAGAATGCAGAAAATAGTCCCAGAAAAACAAATGATGAATGGTATCCCTCATTTGTGGATGGTAGCACCAAGTAACTAGTGGTAAGGCAAACTGAGCAATGTTAATGTTATATTCCTCTTTACCTGAAAGCAACTGTGCTCTTATAATGTGAATCCCTTAACAGGCTCTAGAATTAACCTACCACTTATTTTCAGACTTTGGAATCTTGGTATATGGGAAGGTATATATGCATAATTTAGAGTAATATACAATTAAAAGGGAAAAATGTGAATCTTGAAATATGATTTGGAAATAACATACAGTTTGTTCTCAGATGACATAATTTTATGTATAGGTGAGACACATATATGTACATATGTTGAATGGGACAAAGAGCTGACTGAAACAGTGTTCTCCCCAAAACAATAATCCTCCACTTTGAAAAAACTTTGGAAAGACTCAGAAAAAGATGCAAGACATGTATGGCAGAATGCATGAACTCGGGTAGGGTGGGGTGCATGGAAAGGGAAATGAGTCTATATTGGTCTGAGAAATGACATATGAAAAAGTTTAATAACAAATAAAAAATGCATATGCTAAATAAATAAATAAAATAAAATGACACTTTAAAAAAGAATGCAGAAAATCAAAAGCCAAGTTGGGTGTGGTGGTGCACACCTTTCTTTAATCCCAGCACTCAGGAGGCAGAGACAAGCAGCTCTCTGAGCTTGAGGCCATCGTGGTCTGTATAATGAGTTCCAGGCCAGCCAGAGCTACATAGATGAAGCAACCCCCAGAATCTGGACATCAGATGCTCATAGAGTCTTTATTCTGGTCTTTAGGGTCAACTCTGAAGAGCAAAATCATACATAGAAGAAAAATCTTCATGTGTATCCAGACTATTTGGCTGATTAATGAGTCTTTAGTAAGAATTTAAAGAGTAGCATCTTCCATCCCACCCACACACAAATCCATTAGCGTCATCTTCAGGCATCTTTTCCAAGCTCAAGACTACACCACACAAGAAGTGGGGGGCAGGGAAGACAGAGAACAATGGGAAATAATTGTCAGCTTGAAAGTCTAAAATGCCATCTAGGAAACATAAAGTCCTTGCTCAGGCTTATGCACACGGTCCCCAGCTGCCCTTCTGACTTCACAGCGCTCTCCTTTCCACCCGACCCTGTTTCTGGGCTGCTCCTGCAGAGGCTCTGGCTCTGCTGGGGAAGTGAACATCTGCTGTTGCTGCAGGGTTGAAAGTTCTTCCCAGATACTGCATGGCCATTCCTTCCCTGTGCTGCTGTCAGCTCTTTGCTGCAAGGTTATCTGTGAACTAGTGTCCAGAGCTCCTACTCCCCCCCACCTGCTGCATTTCTGTTTGCGTAATTACTACCACTTATCATTATATTTACTTATTATTTGCTGCTTATATTGCAGTACAAACTTCTGGGGGGAGAGATGATCTGTTTTGTCTACTTTTATATTCCCAATGACTGGTACATAATAAGTACCCCAAAAGTATTTGTTGGGTAGCTGAATGAATGAATGAATGATGGGATATCACAACCATGCATGCGTGCTGGTATGCTTATACACGTTAACAGAGACAAATGATGCAGCAGGGTCTAAATGGCTTAGGAAAGGTTGTGGGTTTTTTTTTTTTTTTTTTTTTTAGATATGGTCTCCCTGTAGCCCCAGCTCTCCTGGAACTCATTATGCAGACCAGGCTGGCTTTGAACTCACAGACATCCACCTGCCTCTGCCTCCCGAGTGCTGAGTGCTGGGATTAAAGGCATGTACCACCACACCTGGTGTTTAGGAAAGTATTTAATAGCAACAGAAATTCAGAGCAGACAGCAATGTTAAGGATTAAAATCACTATCTGGGCTGGGGATGCAGCTTAGTTGGTAGAGTACTTATCCGATATTCATGAAGCCTTGGACTCAGTCTCCAGTACTACATAAACTGGACATGGTGCTGCATGCCTATAATCCTAGCACATGGTCAACTTTCAGTACACAGTGAGTTTGAGCCATCCCGGCCTACATGACACACTGTCTCAAAGGAAGAAGAACCAGAGACCTCCTCTGCAGGCAGAACGATGCCTTCTGACCCTGGACAGTGCCTGACAGAAGACAGGCTCAAAGTAGCAAATGAAAGACTTTTCACAAAATACCTTTGGAATCGACATTATACTATTACTGTTATTTGTTATGCCATTTCTGTAATTGTTACTCAGGAAAAATTATTTTTCAAAGGCCCTTTGTCTTTTATTTTCTACTATTTTTTAAAATTTCCCCGTGTTTTATTTATTGAATATATATTAATTTTCCTCTCCTTTAGGATGACGCAAGGCACTGGGAATGAAGCGATGTTAAAGTATTTCCAACATGTTCAGATAGTTACAACTTGTAAGACTGTAGTCACAAATCATCTCTAAGATCAAAATTAACTGATGATCTGAACTGAAAAAGTACTTTCTCACAAATAATAAAATTGTCATATTCCACTACCTTTTAAATTTTCTTTCTTTTATTTTTTAATGTGGATGAATATTTGCCTACATTTATGTGGTTCCTATCATGCAGTACCTGTGAAGGCCAGCAGAGGGCATCAGATCCCCCTGGAACTAGAGTTACAGGTGGTTGTTAGCTGTCAGGTGGGTGCTGGGAACCAAACATGGGTCCTCTGCAAGAGCAGCCAGTGCTCTTTACTGCTGAGCCATTTCTCTAGCACCCTGTTTTATTTCTTACCCCATAGTTTTCATGCTGTGTAATCTTGTTTTTTGATCAAGACTGGCTTCACCTTAATTAGCATATACCAAATTAAGCTTCTCCTTCATTGTTAATAAAGAAACAAAAGGGTATTAATATTTCAATGACATTGAGAACTTTCTCCCTGTGAGTTTTATGTAGGCTAATGTCTGTGACACATTTAATAAAATAAGAGCATAATGCTGGCAAAAAAGAAGGCAAATTAGCATGTCTAATTAAAATCCCTCGACAGAAGCTATCTTTTCTGTAATTTGATACTTCAGTGTTATTGTTATCCAAGGTATTTATTGCCTTCTTTTAGACTATGGGATTGTAATGTGCTAAAATTTTTTGAGATGTTTCATTCAGTAGCCCAGGCTTGAATTTAATATTTTTTAAAACACTGGAATGATTTAAACAGAAATAATCCTTTCTGAAGACTCTCAGTCTTTCTCAAACACAATTCCTTTCTGCTCAAACAGATCTCTCTCTCTCTCTCTCTCTCTCTCCTCTCTCTCTCCTCTCTCTCTTTCTCTCTCCTGTGCACATACATATATGTGTGTGTGTCTGTGTTCTAGCATAACAATACTTATTCTCTTTGAAGGTAATAGCTAGGCACTTGGCATGGGGGTATCAACCACTGTTTATTGAACAAGTGGATAAATAGCATCTTTGTAAAGCTCAATTTTGACCTATTGATTTGGAAGATTTTTTTTTTAATTTTATTTATTTTTGTATGTGTATGAATGTACTGTCTGCATACAGGTTTGTGCACCCATGTCATGCAATGCCCCGCGGAGGTCAGAAGAGGGTCTTGGATTCCCCTGGAACTGGAGTTCTCCTGGAATTGGAGTTACAGACGGTTCTCAGCAGCCATGTGGGCGCTGGGGATCGAACCCGGGTCCTCTGCAAGAGCAGTTGGTGCCCTTAACTGCTAGGCTATCTCTCCAGCCCGGAAAATTATTTTTAAAGATAGGGTCTCATGTATGCTAGGGTGGTCTTGAACTTGATATGTAGTCAAGGATGACTTTGAACTTCTGTTCCTCCAATCTTCACCATCCACGTACTAGGATTTACAAGCTTGTACCACCGGGCCCAGGTTACATGGTGTTGGGTATTAAATTCAGGCCTTGATGTAAGTTAAGCAGGCACTCTATATCCCCAGCCCAAAGAATTATGAATGATTTTATGTACACTTTCTGTCTCTAACTTTTCATGTCTATAGAAGTTAGAAACATTGAGTCAGATATGATTCTGATTTTATAATGAACAAACCTGCATCTCTCAGTGTCACAGGGAAGTTATATATAGAGAGAAACAGCTAATGTAAAAACACCTGCATTAGAAGTAGTGATGACAGATCCCATCACAATGGAGTATTTGAGAACTGAGCACAACCCTGTGGTTAACACCCTCATGGCGTATCGTACACAGGTGATGAATGTTAACTTTCATTATTAAAAAAAAATTACCTGGCAGCTTTTTCGTGAATTCCACAAGAACCTGTACGTGACTGGTGGCCATTTCTGTTAAAATAAGGAAATTTTCTTCTGCGCTGAATTCTTCTTTTAACTAAGTTTTAAGAAAAAAGCAAATAATTAATCAGTAGATAAGGAAAGGGCAACTCAATATAAAATCATTAAAGAAAACAAAACCAGACATAGATGATAGAATTTTAAAACTCAGTTCTATTTCTCAGGTCATTGAAAAGCAATTACTATTTACAAAATAGGTATGAGACTTTGATTGCTTGATACCAATAAGTTTGAATACATAATTTGAATTCTAGGCTGTAATCATCTCAAGTAACACATTCATATGTAAATTCCTTCTTTATTTTTTTTTTTTTTTTTTTTTTTTTGGTCTTTTCGAGACAGGGTCTCCCTGTAGAGCCCCAGCTGTCCTGGAACTCACTCTGTAGACCAGGCTGGCCTTGAACTCACAAAGATCCGCCTGCCTCTGCCTCCCAAGTGCTAGGATTAAAGGCGTGCGCCACCACGCCCGGCTGTAAATTCCTTCTTTAAGGAAGTAAAAGCTCCAGAAAAAGCCAACTTTAAAAAAAATGTTTTTTTCAGCCTCAACAGAGTATAGACTGCCATTGTTGGACTACCCGGGCTGTATCATGGAGGCCAGTACAGGGGAATCAAAACAGGACATGTGCTTACTGGACTTCATTTGGGGGACCATGGGAGGGAAAGACCCCAGTGTGGAGCACAAGGGCAGGATTGATGGTTGTTTGGGATTGCCAAGGAGGAACCTTTGAGCACTTCCTTAAGAAAAAGAGGACATCTTTTAGGAAAAAAAAAAAAATCCTCCAATTCAGGTGATATGTGTACGTATGTATGTATTTATGTATATATATATATAGTTTTATATATATATATATATATATAAATATGTATATATATATATGTATATATGTTGAAGCAATACAAGTTAGAGAGAACAACAACAACAACAAAAGAACTGGGAAAAAAAAACTCTGGAAAGACTCAGAAAAAGATGCAAGACATGTATGGCAGAGTGCAGGAACTCAGGTGGGGTGGGGGGCATGGAAAGGGAAGTGACTCTAAATTTGATTGAGAAATGATGTATGATTTATGGAAAAAGTTTAATAACAATAAAAAAATTTTTAAGTGGTTTTTGGCTAGTATACATACCATTTTATTTGTTATTTCCTGGGGCATCCTCTGCTTGTTGTAGGAATCCATGATATAATGTAGCAGATACTGCTGCTCTGGGGTCAGTTCAGTTTTCTCCTACACTGGCAAGAAAATAAAAGATGTTAGGGAGGGTGGTCATAAGCCATAGTCTTCTATGTGCGTGTATCTGAAGTGAACTAACAGCAAAGTACTTTTAAAGCCCTAAGTACAACAAGAACTGTGAGCTCTCACATAGAATAAAATTACTTTTCTTGGGGCCTGGCTCAGAAGTATCATATTTCACTAAAGTTGTTTCAAGTTGTTTATTTTCCTATTTAGAATATATGGACCAGCCAGGCGTGGTGGCCCACGCCTTTAATCCTAGCACTTGGGAGGGCAGAGGCAGGATCTTTGTGAGTTCAAGGCCAGCCTGGTCTAAGAGCCAGTTCCAGGCCAGCTGGGGCTACGAAATGTCTTTTCATGTGTTTCCTTTTATGGGAATAAATGATATTGCTATGAAGGCCATTGAGCCATTTATATTGAAGGTCAGTGGAAGTTAAAGGTTTAATTTTAAAAAAGCGAAGTTTTCTGTATATTAAATGGAGAAGTATATTTATCTATACTCAAGGGTGAAAAACTGTGACCTATGGACTGAATCCACCTGCTTTTATAATTAAAATTTTATAGGAATGTAGCCACGCTCCTTTGTTGATATAGTGTCTGGCTGCTGTGGAACTCGAGTGGCTGTTACACAGTTGTGGTAGAGAGTATGTGACCAAAGCCTCAAACCTACATATCTAATGTGTTACAGAAAGTTTGCCGACCCCCAAATAGTCACTTCAAATCCTTACCATCTCTTTCCATCCTAACAGTCTCATGAGAAACGTGACTCACCCTGTCAAATATTTTTTTCTTATACCAAACCATTATTGATAGAGCACTGTGGCAAAATAATCCTTTTTTTGTAAAATTAGTTTTCCTGAAATCAATGTAAAACAATATGTTCAAAAACTGAAAGTGGGTGAAGTTGTCTTTGTCAAATAAATACCGGAAAAGGTATGGATAGATGTCATGGTTTACTGGATTTTCAGCTATTGACAAATTAAAATTCTTCCAGAGTCCTGTGAGTTATCACCCTATCTCACCATTCCTGACAGTATCCTTTACTTTGTCCTTAATTGGTCAATGGGTTTCTTTTTAATGGGTTTAAGAGATTTTTTTAAATTTTTTTATTAATTTTTATTTATTTCTGTATGTGTATGAATGTACTGTCTGCATGCAAGTCTGTGCACCCATGTCGTGCAACGCCGCGGAGGTCAGAAGAGGGTCTCGGATTCCCCTGGAACTGGAGTTCTCCTGGAATTGGAATTTCAGACGGTTCTCAGCCACCATGTGGGTGCTGGGGATCAAATCCGGGTCCTCTGCAAGAGCGGTTGGCGCTCTTAACCGCTAGGCCATCTCTCTAGCCCAAGAGATTTTTTTTTTGACTCAGTGGGAAGGGCAAGCTTTCCCTATTGGTTCACAGATAGATGAAAAGCCCATTTTACTTATTGGTAAAGATCTATCCATAGTACCTTCTGAGACCAGACCTCCCAAGATGGACTCATACTTCTCAAGAGCATATGTTGGGGGGGTGGGGGGGTCATTAAAACTCAAGTCAAGCCAGGCTTGATGGCACACCTTTAATACCAGCAGAGACGAGGATAGAGTGAGATAGAGGTCAGCCTGGTCTACATAGTGAGTTCCAGGCCAGAAGGGATTACAGGAAGACCCTGTCTCAGAAAACAAAAGTACACACACAAAAACATCAAGTCAGATCCTGGTCATGATGGCTAATGGTTTCCATAGGATCCAAGAGTGTCTTCCTCATTGACTTCCTCTCTCCTAGCTGCTCTTCATGCCTGCTACTGAGCCACATCTACACCTGATTTTAGGAAGTGATTCCTAGCAACATAGGAATAAATATGTGCCCCTTGCACAAAATATGATGCTTGGCTAACAGGGGAACTGTGAACAAAAGATCTCAGAAACAACCTTCTACAAAGGCTGATCAACTGATTAGAACGTTAGTGATTATGGAGAGTTGGAATATTGCCGGTTTGAAGACTAATTATAATTTATCTTAAACTGCCTTTAGAGGCTTCACGAGCCACTCTTTGCCCACCTCTGTTTCTGACTTAACAACTTGTGACTCAACAGATTAAAAATCTTTTGGAATGTGTTAACTTGGCAGATCATGAGCTTCCACTAACTTTTGGTGGTATCGGATGGCATATGAAGCCGACAGCTGAGATGTCTCTTTTCTGTAACCACTTAGTGTTTTTACCAATGTATTTGAAAGTGCCTTGATTTATGACTTTTCTTTGTTCTGTTACTATAAAAACTTCATGAAACTGCTTCCACGTTGGGAAGGTGAAACACCCAAATCTGAATTCCCAGGTCATTCATATCTGGCTCCAGAATAAACTATCTCTTATTCCTGTTGATATGAGAGTTCTATTTTTGCATCAACAGATTCTGCCTAGAATGTCCCCTTCCTCTTTAAATTAGCCAACAGGGTTTAGATTGCCTGGCTAAACCTCAACTAACAAGGGACCACTAAGCTCTCTTTTGAGGTAGGCATGGAAGGGCGAGACCACCTTAACAAAGTGTCCTTGCTGGATTTAGAACAGCTTGACAGACTTCTGCACAAGGAAAACTTTTTGCCTTGCCAAAAAGGAAAACAAAAAACACAAACAAACACCTCATTTGGAAAACTCCATTCTGAAGACCAAATCTTCCCCACTGCTGGCCACTAGGGAATGGTAGGAGTTGAATGAAACCGCGGAGAGGAAAATCAGTTCATTTTTTACCTTAAGACACTGCTATTATTTGAATTTTCACAACAAAACATCCATGTCCCTCTAGATTCAAAAGAAAAGAAAATCCTTTTCAATGCACATTTGAGATGGAAATTCCACAATGGCCTTGACTCTCAACTGACAGCCCCCAGGCTCAGTACAATTCCCCACGGCCAAGGTGTCACCACTGCATGTTGTTACCCTGCACAGCTTGGTAGTGGAGGTCACTTGTCGCAAGTCATGTCCTTCACTGTCCTCACTTGTAGTCTGATCTGGATGCTGCTTCACGTTTTTTCTCAGTCGCTTAGATTTGCATTGAATTTCAGTTAGCAAGCCTGAAAAAAAAAAATAAACACAGAAAGTACTACTGGGTGTGGGGTCATAAGGCACTGTGTGGTCAGCTCAGATGATAAGTCAGTTTGGTGCAGGATTAATTCTAGTCCTTCCAATGTTTAAAAAAGAGAAGGCACATCTTTAAGAGTTGATCTTGAGTGAGATGTTTAACCTCTCTGAGTTTCAGTTCCTCCATTTGTAAAATATGAATAATTTCTACCTCAGAGTGTTATGTAAATGGGATTAGATCATTTTTAAAAATGTTCTTTATAGCTGGGTATGGTGGCGCACGCCTTTAATCCAAGCACTTGGGAGGCAGAGGCAGGTGGATCTTTGTGAATTCAAGGCCGGCCTAGTCTATAGAGCGAGTTCCAGGCCTGCTGGGGCTACAGGGAGACCCTGTCTCAAAAAGACAAAAAAAAAAAAAAATGCTCTTTATATAAAATAATTTGTCATTCTAAAGTACTATTCAAAACACAAGATGTTCAACAAGTCAGGATGGTACGTGATTCCCTATTCCTTGTCTAGGAGACCAGGAAAGTTGGTGTTTCAAAACATATAGCCTAACCATTTTCACCTATTTGTGTACTCTTCAATAAAAAGTATACTCAGTTTCACATCAAACTGGTTGAGTAAAACAAATGTTAATATCTTTAAGAGGAAAAACGTTAAGCCCTGCTAATCTTTACAATGATTTTAAAAATATTTTTATTTTGTTTTATTACTTTTTATGTGTCTGAGTGTACTGTCTGCATGTAGGTTGGTGCACTCATGTCGTACAATGCCTCAGAGGTCAGAAGAGGGCATCAGATTCCCCTGGAACTGGAGTTAAAGACAGTTCTTAGCTGCCATGTGGGTGCTGGGAATTGAACCCGGGTCCTCTGCAAAAGCAGTCGATGCTCTTAACCACTGAGCCATCTCTCCAGCCCCTACAATGATGTTTATTTTTTAAATATAAAGGGGCTACTGCTTGGCGCCTGTGTGAAAGATGTGGCCCCTAGCGTGGGGCTATTGGGACATGGTGGAACCTTCGGAGGTTTGTGGAAGATCCTGGGGCCATGCGTTGGGTGTGTCTTCAGAGTCTACTGTGGGAGCACAGTCCCTTCTCCTTTCTCTTTGGCTTCCTTGTCATGAAGCGGTTGTTTGCTCTGCCATTAATGCCCCACCTTTGCTCTGCAGCGTCTCCACCAGAGGCTTAAACAGCATGGGAACTGGTCGTGGAACTTCTAAAAATATAAGCCAAAAGAAAGCTTCTAAAAATTATTATTATTGTTAATATTATTATTAGCTGGGTGTAGTGGCAAATGCCTTTAATCCCAGCACTCAGGAGGCAGAGGCAGGTGGATCTCTCTGAGTTCAAGGGCAGCCTGGTCTACATGAGTTCCAGGACAGCTGGAGCTACAGGGAGACCCTGTCTCAAAAAAAGACAAAAAAAAAAAAAAAAAAAAAAAAAAAAAATCACTATAATTTGTGTGTGTGTGAGAGAGAGAGAGAGAGAGAGAAAACACAGAGGTCAGAGGTCAACTTGTGGGGGTTGATTTACACCTACCATGTGGGTACTGAGCATCGAACTCAGGCCATCAGGCTTGGTGGCAAGCTCTCTTACCTTCTGAGCCGTCTTACTGGCCCCAAGAAACTTGTTCTATTAACGATTATCTGAGGTACTTTAAAATAGTGATAGAAACCTAAGACAAGGAACTGAATTTTTTTTTTTTTTGCGGTTCTCAGCCTCAGCCTTTAACGGCTGCGCTATCCCAACAGCCCGGAACTGAATTTTTTTAATGACCATGTAATGTCATCATTGATTTATACTTTGAGCTTTAAAAACAGCCTTCCATATTTATTGGGCTTCTTCGTTCTTCTCTCCGTGTTAACAAAACAAAGTTCCAGGAAGTTCTTTGTCCATAAAATTTATTGTATGGACTCATAAAAGAGTGCTATTTATGATGGGAAGGTTTTGTGCTTAAACGTGATAGTATGGACTCGGAGGAGGCACACATGCAAAATATCCTCGGAGCTGAGATGGAACAAGTTCCTATCTAAGTAATGAGCAACATGAACCCCACAGTGTCAAAGTATTTCCATTTCCATTGCAAGGTTAGATTTCAGCAGTAGCCCTTGCTCAGGCTTCTATTTCATGAATGCTGAAATGAGATTGTGATCAGCCAGTACAAAACTTTCATCTAGCCAGAACTGGATTATTTACACAGACCTATTTTTCCCTCCTACACGCATTGTGTCTCTGGGTGCATCCCAGTTGCCTGTACAGTTTGGGAACAATAGAAGTGGAGTCAGCTTCCTCAGGCTTTTCTTCCATGTGACATTCCCTTCCTGAATGTTGTCATCCCCTTGGTGACATTAGTTTGTCTGTTTGTGTTTTGAGGAGGAACAGGGCATATCTCAGAATCTGAATAGTCTGTAGAATTTACAGAATAGAAAATTAATTATGTTATATACAAACATGCATTCCAGTTTCTGATGAGGATGACAGTTCAGTTAATACAGTGTTCCTTTATCAGATTGAAGGGCAAAATTATATTAAAACTCGAGGTAGTTAATTTCCTGTGTAAACCTTTACAAATTGGTTCAAAGCTGAACTAAGAGAAGATAGATTCTTAATAAAATGACTTGGTCTAAAACTCTATTTAGACAACTCAGAGGCAGCTATACTTTTTTAAGGTATTATTTTTTTTCCCACAAGTATGATTTTTATGTCAATTAAGCAATAAGTAAGTATATTGAATTTAAAGAACTTTCAAAATCCTACATATCTCATTAAACCATGCTATTTTCAGTATATGACACTTCACTCCATAGATAACTTCTTTGTGATAAAGAAAAACAAAGCAAGCCGGGTATGATGGCACACGCCTTTAGTCCTAGCACTTGGGAGGTAGAGGCAGGCAGATCTTTGTGAGTTCAAGGCCAGCCTGGTCTACAAAGTGAGTTCCAGGACAGCTGGGGCTACAGGGAGACCCTGTCTCGAAAAGTCCAAAACAAACAAACAAACAAACAAAAAAACAAAACAAAAAAAAACCCAGAAAAACAAAGAAAAAGCACCTAGCCGTTTCTTTCTGGCAAATAGGCAGTTTGAACAATTCTCCTGGTTCATTGCCCTTTTCAAGAGCTGAGATGGCTTAGCATTCTTTCTTTAACATGTAGAGCCTCATCCTTGTGATATGAATTACCTGACATCTGCCTTTTTTAAGAGCTTTTGAGTGGAATCAAATTGCTTGGAGTGGATACCTGTATACATACATTCAGCCAACATTCCCATCTCTTTGCACTTCCGTAGTCGGCACTCCTGGCACTTCCGTCGCATGTACATGTCCATCACACAGTTACCGCCATTTTTACACTTGTACACAGCATTTTTGGTGATGCTTCTCCTGAAGAAACCTGTGAGAGAGACACTGAAAAGTGTTAGAAGGCCTCCCAATAACTTCTCAGGGAGACACATTTGGATTCACAGACATCAGAATATTTTTTTCATAACTAATAGCGAACACCCAGAAAAACCTTTATATGATGTACAACAAAGGATATTTTTTACTCCACCATGTTGTTGAGAAGGCTGCCTTACCTCTCAAAAATTAAGACAAATGTGAACTAGAGTCTCTCTTAGGAAAAAGAAATCTTAGTTTCTTTTTTAGAATATATTACTTTCATCTATCTTTATTGGGGGACAATTACATGCCAGCGAGAGCTAGGTGCTGGCTCTATAAACGCAAACAATTCATCCCTGCCCTCCCAGAGTTTAAAGGTTGGCTGAAGGAAAACACATGCAAACAACTAAACAAGTAAAAAAAAAAGTAAGGGTTGTGAGGGTTCTGCTAGGAGGGTGTGCTAGGACAGAGCAGACCTGGGGGTTGGCGAGGATAGGAAGAGGAAAATGAGCCAAGAATTGGAAAGTGAGTTGCTGTTTACCAGGCATTCAGGGAGAAAGCCGCATTCAAGGTTTCAATTCTTCAGTACACAGTACGCCAGTTTAGGATAATAATAAAAATGCCAAGCTGGATTTAAAAGCACACATCTCTTCAGAGAAGGTGTAGGCCCGCTGCCACCAACTCACAAAGCCAGGGAAGGGATGTGAGTGGCTGAGCTCTGCCTCTGCTTTTCACCAGGCCCCACTTGATCTGTTCTCTTCCGACTGTGTAATCTCGGATTCTAGTTCTCTCTGAGTTAGAGGTAGGTGGGGTGGTGAATATGGACGAGATTGTGGCAGGCTACGGAAGTAACAGGGAAACTCTTACTAGTTCAGAAGCTTATATCCTTAACCCAAAGTTTCAGCTTCTGAGGTTTGGATGACACCGTGGTCAACCATGATCCAAAAATATGAATGGAAAATTCCAGAAGTAAATGCTTCATAAGTTTTAAATTGCACACCTTTCTGAGTACTGTGACAAAATATTGCACACACAGTTCTTTGTCCCACCCAGGACGTGAATCATCCTTTCACCCACCAATACCATGTTGTATACATGTAGATCCTAATGGTATTGAAGTGCGAAAGAAAGTTCCCAGAAGGAACTTGTTCTGGTTTGTCTTCCATTGCTGTGACAAAACACTCTGACTGACACCAACTTGGGGAGGAAAGGGTTTATTCAGCTTACATCTCCTGGGTCACAGTTCATCATTCAGGGAGCCCAAGGCAGGAACTCAGGGCAGGAACCTGGAGGCAGGAGCTGAAGCACAGGCCAGGGAGGAATGCTGTTCACTGGCTTGCTCCCCTGGCTCATGCCCAGTCCGCCTTCTTATACAGTACACAACAACCTGCCCAGGGTGGCCCCACTCATTGTGGCCCGGGCCCTCCCACACTGCTTGACCATCAAGACAATACTGCACAGATGTGGCCACAGGCCAATCCAATGGATCCAATTCCCCAACTGAGGCTCCCTCAACCCAGGTGTGTCAAGTTGACACTAAAGCTATCCAGCACAGAACTCCTACATCCTGAGCTGATTTCCTGCAAGGCTGACCAACTGATTAACACTTCCATGACTGTGGAGATTTTGGAACGTTGCAGACCCAGAGCCTATTCACAGATTATCTGGGGACATCTTTAACCCCATAAATGCCTATACCTTGCCTACCTCTGTATCTGAATTAACAGTCTTATGACTAATAAAATGTATTTACTTAGCAGACCACCACGTTCCACCTGTCAAAAAGCTAAGAATGTCATCAAATAGCATCTGAGACCTTTAGTAAATGCCCCCAGCCTGCTTTGACCTGCCCTCTGATTATATCCACCAATATATTTGAAAAGTGTCTTGATTTATGACTTTTTTTTTGTTCTGTTACTATAAAAATGTTTTATAACTGTTACCATGCTGGAATGTAGAATTTGGGGTAACCTGAATCTGTGTTTCTGGGCTGTGGTCACTCACATTTTACTCTAGAATAAACTACCTTTTATCCTTGTTGAGGTAAGGGTTTTGTTTTTGGGTTAACAGGAGAAACCACTTCATGCAATTATTACTACTGCATTTGGTATTAATTTGTCTGTTTTATTGTCTACTGATGGTATCTTTCTGTATGTGTTTCCTAATTCATGTGTGGTTAGTAAGTATATCATTCAGTTTCAAGCATCCTCTGGGTACCTTGGAATATATCCACTGTGGATAAGGGGGCATTGCCACATTGTCATAAGCTGAGCGTACTTAGCAAGTTTTCATAGTTGACTCTTGCTCTCTTAGGTCGGGTTCTCTAGGGAACCTTTTCCCTCACTGGGATACTTTCATCTCCATTTCCTTGATGAGAGCAAGGCTATTTCAATTCTAGCTCATAGCTTGTAGGTCCTTCTTCATCTTCTAGGTATTTAGCAATTCGCTCTGGCTCTGGTTAGCATTAACTGTTCCCTAGACTAGTCTAGAATTACCTGGGGGAATAAAAAGAGTGTCAGTTGAGGAACTATTGTTGGTCTGTGGTCAGATCTGTGAGGGATTGTCTTGTTAATTGAAGTAGGAGGGCGCAGCCCGCTGTGGGCATCTGCTGTTCTTCCTTGGCTGTGCATAGCTCCCCGTTGGAGGTGAGGTAGGACTGCATGAAATAGGAAGCAGGCCTAAATACGAAAACAGAGATTGCAGAACAGGGTAGATGGGTCAAGGTTAACGAAGCGATGGACTTGCTTGTGAACTTGTCAACGGTTACAAATTTTAGCAGGAAAGATCTTAATGCTTTCCCAAATGTCAGATACAACCAAATAAAATCTAAAAAGAAAATAACTCTGTGCTTTAGATTACCATTGATAAAAGCATGCAATACCAAAGTATATATTTTTAAAGCCAGTAGAACAAAAAAAGAGTACTTCTTAATCATAAACCATGAGGTCAGTGAACACCTCAGCCTGTGTGAGTCAGTCAGGAGTCTAGCTAGCACCACCCAGGAATGATTCCCTCTAGACCTGTCACAGATAGTGATGGACAGCTCAATAGTTAACAGAATCAGAGGAAAGGTGCACAGAACAATCCTGCTGGGTTTTTTCTTTTTATCTCTAGTATTAACTGAAAAGGAAACCATTATCATCTCAATAGCTGAATTAATTAGCTTTAGCTCAGAGAAAGCAACACAATATTATCACTACATCATTTAAATGTGGGCACATATACAGCATTGGCATTTATCCTTATGCAAATGTATCCCTCTGCGCACAGCCTCTATCTTACTCTTTCTTGTGCATATTCCACAATGCTCATATCAGAAAAGTCATTTGAAAATGAATGGAAAGGAAATTCACAGAGGAACAGAGCCTTCCTGCTAATAAAGGATGAGCAGAGGGTTGGCACTGTCATCTGGGGAGTGTGTAACACTGGCAGGGGAGGGGGAATCCCTAGCTGGCAGAACAGCTTAAGGATCGTCTTTCCACTGGGATCCCTGAATGCTGCAGAATATTACTCACCCTAACTTTCTGTCATTCATGCGGCTAGGCTAGACCCACATGCCATGCCCTAGTCTCAAATCATATGTATGTGCACATATACAGGTCACACCAGATACTGGTGATGGACACTGGTAGCCACTGGTAATATGGTAACTACTTCTTTGAACTCAGATGTTATTTGATGTTTTCATATATTTTTTTAAAGAAGCACATGCCTTTTTAAAATTTTTTTATTTATTTCTGTATGTGTATGAATGTACTGTCTGCATGCAGGTGCACCCATGTCGTGCAATGCCGCGGAGGTCAGAAGAGGGTCTCGGATTCCCTTGGAACTGGAGTTCTCCTGGAATTGGAATTTCAGATGGTTCTTGGCCACCATGTGGGTGCTGGGGATTGAACCCGGGTCCTCTGTAAGAGCAGTCGGTGCTCTTAACTGCTAGGCCATCTCTCCAGCCCCAGGCCTTCATACACTTTTAAAACAGCAACAAGCATAGAGCTGAGAAATCAGACATCTTGCCATCCGATATGGCCTGCACAGAGAAAGCTTTTTGTCATGTCTTAGTTTTATATAGCACCTTTTTTTGTGTGCCAGACAGGCACTGTTCCAAACACTTTGCAGATCCTTAATCCAATGAGGTAGATATTATTATTTCCTTCCTATGAAAGCCGAATGTGAGTTACACAGAGCATAACTTGTTCAAGGTCCTACAGACAGTAAATTATAGCACCTGGATCTGAACCCTGACAGGCTCAGTTCACACTCTGCTTTTAACTTAATTGGCAGTCCTTCCTATAAGGAGTTCTCATTCCAAAAAGGCTTCTCAAAACATTAATTTCCTTAAATCTCACACAGCATGGTAAACACTCCACCTGTTACAAAGCTCTGTTACCTTCTCCAGACTGACTCCATAATGAGTACCTTGCAGTCACTTTAGCAATATTAAGATGACCTAACATATACTGAGTCATTCGCATATGCTTAGTTGCTGTTCCTGTTGGTTTTTCATTTTCTTTTGATTTTAAGAGGCTATTTATCATTTTACACTCACTTACTGAAGCCGATTTGGTCTCCCTCTACTTACGTAGATGTAATTCTTGCCTAGGGCCCTTGTTCTCAACCCTCTCATTGAAAAGATTATATGGGATCATCAAAAGACACAGAAGAGACGTGAGTGCTTGTGGACTTGAGGCAGGTGGAAGCAGCTTAGCTGAGAAGTTTGGAGAACTTCTTTTGGAGAGCCTCGGAATGGAATGAGTCTCAGGGGTTCTGTAATATGCCAGCCCCTGTGGAGAGTCTCCAGAGAGTAGGCAAATCACAATGGGGCCAGCACGCAGCCAGCCTAGCAGTAGAGCTTTTGTTTAGCTTGTATGCACAAAATCTCTGAAAAATTACATATAAGGTAAATCAAAGGTACATTGGCAACTGCCTAAAGAGCCCACTGAAGGTGAATTAAGTGAAAAAACAAACTGTCATAATTTGTGACATGCCACAAAAGCAATGCTTTCTGGGAAATTTGTAGCGTTAAAAGCATCTTCTGTATCAAGATCTGAAATAAATGATCTAAGCCTTGACTTTAGGAAGTGATAAAAGAAGAGCAAAGGAAGTCCAAAGAAAGGAAACAACTGTAAAAATCAGAGCAGAAATCAATGAAAATAAACTGGGAAGGCAATAGAAAAACATCAATAAGACTGAAAATTGTTCTTATTGCTGGGCATGGTGACACATGCCTTTAATCCCAGCACTCAGGAAGCAGAGGCAGCTGGGGCTACAGGGAGACCCTATCTCAAAAACAAACAAACAACAAAACAAGAACAAAATCCTCTAATGGTTGTTATCAATAAGATTAATAAACATCTAGCAAAGCTAAACAAGAAGAAAATGTTATGAATATCACACACGAAAGAGGGCTCCATGCTAGAGGCCAGGGCAGTGAAAGGAAAATAGAATATTATAAACAACTCTAAGCTCACAAATTTGATACTAAGATGAAATTATTAGAAAAATAACACCTATCCAAATTTACCTGAGTGAATTTGATCATCAAAACAGGCTTATCCTATTAAAGAAACTGAATTGATAACCTTTCCAAACAGAATCTATCAGACCTAGATGGTTTCACTGATTAATTCCATCAACTTTTTGAAGATGAAATACTAATTTTTTATATTCTCTTCCAGAAAACAGAAGCATAAGGAACACTTTCTAGCTCATTATACCTGAATACCCAAAACTACACAAAGACATTATAAGAGAGGAAATTATAGCTAACTCTTTTTCACCTCTTTTCTTGGTGTGTGTGTGCTCATAAGTGCATGGGTATGCATGCCTGTTCACACTCAGCACTTCTAGCATGTATTTCCCTCCATCTTATTCCCTTGAGACAGGTGAACTGGAAGCTCATCATTTCTGCTAGGCTGGCTGGCCAGCTAACTCTGTCTTCTCCAACCCTCAAAACTTGGCTTCCAGGCATGTACAGCCATGACTGGCTTTTTTATGTGGATGCTGGGGTTTGAACTCAGGTCTTCATACTTGCAGAACAAGTGTTCTTGCACACTAAGCTATCTCCTCATCCTCACACTTTTTAAAAAAATTAGTTAGCATTGACTTTTATTTATTTTTGTCTGGTATCACATTTCAATTCTATTATAAAAAGATTGCTTCATTAGGTAGATTTTGAAAATAATTTCTTTTGAGATGATTTGAACAAAGCTTCTCATCATTTCCTCCAAATGTGAGCCTACCTCAAGATACCATGACTCTGATAAGACAGGAAGTACAACATACCTCAGGGACTCTCAGCCACCTCTGCTAAGGGTGAGAGCCATACTGGCAACCATGGGTTCACCAAGGCCATTGGGCAACAGTAACTTGGCCAAGATGAATTTCCCTGGCATAACTGCCTGGAAAAGAGGCAGCTTACCCAGATCATTGGTAATACTGACTAGAACTCTCAACTCAGAGACTGTTCAAGAACTCATGCTGCTGTGCATACAGCCATGATGGACCCAAGATGACTAGGTTCAGAGGAGGATGGAAATGTGCAAATGGCCTTAGAGACTTCCCAACCAGGTTTGGTGTTAATGGACATTCAGCACCTCTAAGGCTTCCAAAAACATCGCGTCTCAGCAGATATGTAGCATTAGTGGTAGAGCACTTACCTACAATGTGCATATTGCCAGCATAATAAACAAAACAAGCATATACAGGGATCAACAGGCTAAAGCTTTGAAAGGCTGTCAGAACCTTTTGGGAGACCAGAAGAGAAGATAGTCTTCTCCCAAGCCTTCCACCTCAATCTATCTCCCACCTTCCAACTGTAGAGATTTGACTGGTGGGTTTCCTCCAGGACATTTCTTACCACCTGGCCCTTTTGTCTTCCATATGGTGGCAAGAGAAGATGATTCTACTATCCAAATGACAAAATCAAAACCAAACTGAAAAATGCATGGTTACGTTTTAAAGCAACATCAACAGCTAGACAGTCACAAGGTCATTGCAGAGGTCTCTGAAGAGCATTACTCCAGGGAGGGGGGGCAGAGGTCATTCCCCAGTGGTTTCTTCTTTATTTCATTTGACTCTGGAATCACATGCACTCACTTTGAGAACATGTTTGTTAAGTGATGATGCAGTCTAAAAGGACAGGAAGCATAATTCCACTGATGCTGTCACTCCTACTGCGTGCCTGATGAGAACATGAGTAGAGGGTTATAGCCTGCTGGAGCCAGGCTCTGCATGTCTTTAGGAGCCATTTGGACTCCTCTGTTGACGAACTCTTAAGAGCTGCAGCCTGGCCTCAGCATCTTCTCTCAGGTGCTCTGATAACAAAATCCAGCCTCAGGAGGTACCTGTTGACTGCTGGCAGCCATTGCCTAAGAACTAATTTACTCCTAAGGGCATTCAACCTTTTCCCTCTGAACTGCTGCTTCGATGCTTCATTTTTTTTCTTATATATGTATCTGTAACTGTCCTCATTTAATAATTTATTCTCTAAGAAGTTTCTTTTAATCACCATTTACATACTTACGTATTGCTTATATGTTTATTTTAGCATTTTTCATGTTTAAAGATTTATGGCCTGTATACTTATTTGAAATATCAAAATTTTGTCTACCTGAAACTATTCTTTTACCATTTATAGTATTTGTATATTATTTCAGACACTATTTGTTAATAGTTGATATTTTTACATATCTTGTTTGTTTTGCTTTCTTTTCATTTTTGTCTATTTTGGGTCAGTTATTTTCTCACTATTGCTCTACACTGAACAAAAACAGGGTTTTTGTCTGTTTTGCTCACCGCTATGCTTATAATAGTTCCTGGTGCATAAGGTGATACTTAATATTTTATTAAAAGAAAATTTAATTAAACCAGGTGTGATGGCATGTGCCTTTAATCTCAACCCTTGGGAGGCAAAAGCGGGAAGTCTCTGAGAGATTGAGGCCAGCCTGGTGCACATAGTGACTTCCAGGTGGGCTGGGAAAATATTTTAATTAATTAAGGACTGAAAAGATGGCTCAGTGTTTAAGAGCACTTTCTGCCCTTGCACAGGACCTGGATTCAGTTCCCAGCACCCACATGGCTGCTAACAACTGTCTGTAATCTGTAACTCCAGTGGCAGGGTATCTGACAATCCGACACCCTCTTCGGGTCTCTGCGAGCATTGCACCCATGTGATGCATTTACATACACGTAGTGAATACACTCACACACAAAATAAAAATAAATAAAATAAAAAGATTTTAATAAAGTAATAATAGGAAGAGTTTCAAAGACAGTGTATGACCCCAATTGGAGTGGAGTGGGATAACAAAGAGAAATAAAATAAGATTTTATAAAACAATAATAGCAAGTAATGCCTACGGAGCTCTTAGGTATGCCAGGCAGAGAGCTGGATGTCTTAAAGGCAGCGCTTTGGTTTTTCATTATAACAAAATGGTGATGGTATTAACAACTGAGGATTTGCCAATGGCAAGTAGTGTTTTAATTGCTTTACACTCATTATCTTGTTGAATCTTCATGACAGTCTTGTAGATCGTAGTGATAACTTGCTAGGAAATTATGCTAAAGGTCAAGCAAGTCAGCACATAGAAAGCCCTAGAACAGTACCTGTACATAGTAACCACCTGATATATGTTATCTACCCACCCATCAGTTTAGAATCATCCCTGGCAATATTATCTTCATGATCATCTCACTCTGGCCTCATCAGCATGACCTTCATCTTATATGTGAGGGATCTGAAGCCCAAAGAACATTATTAATTTAGGACAGTTGGGAAGAGAACCCCTGAGATTAGAATTAGTTCTCTGCCTTCAAAGTCCTAATCTACCTGTGACGTCATGATTTACCATAAAGGCTTCCAACGCAGTGAACTTTCTGGAACCCACACTGCGTCATACCCTGTGACAATTTAACTTTGGAGTTCATTAGGATCACTATTGCATTTATAGATCAGAGACTGGAGAGATGGCTCAGTAGTTAAGAGCATTGGATGCTCCTGCAGAAGATCCAGGTTCAGTTCCCAGCACCCACATGGTAGTTAACAACCATCCATAACTCCAGTTCCAGGGCATCCAACACCCTCTTCTTTTTTTTTTTTTTGTATGTGTATGAGTGTACTGTCTGCATGTAGGTTTGTGCACCCATGTCGTGCAATGCCACAGAGGTCAGAAGAGGGTCTCAGATTCCCCTGGAACTGGAGTTCTCCTGGAATTGGAGTTACAGACGGTTCTTAGCCACCATGTGGGTGCTGGGGATCGATCCCAGGTCCTCTGCAAGAGCAGTCGGCCAACACCCTCTTCTGACCTCCCCAGGCATTACATGACATTGGCGCACTTATATATATGTAGGCAAAACACTGATGAACATAAAATAAAAATAATATATTTTTTAGTTTTTATAATCAGACTTTTCTTGAACTCATATAAGATCTCAATACATGAGATCTCGCTATATGAACACCAGGGTCCCCCAGCATTTACCAGTATCTATAAATAAAGGGTCTATTGGAAACAGTCCACATCTAGCTTACACCATAAGTGTTTCAATAGTTTGAAAAGTTTTTCTAAAACTTCAGAGCTCATTGTAATTCTGGTTCACAATCTCATACAAAAACATATTCTTAAGGACAGTAGGGTCACCCAGATACCCAGGCAGTGCCTTTTAAGCATTCTCCATTCTTTCTGTGAAATGTGTAGACTCTCACATTGAGACAAATATGATAGACACTGACCTCTGAGGAAAAAAGGCTATTTAAAATTTCCAGTCAGAGGCAGATGGGTTCTGATGGTCAAGGCTTGAGGTTTGAATTGAAGTTCATTCAGACATTTGGACGTTTCCATAATCTGCACTTGCAACTCGCAGAGAAAGAAAGCTCTAGATCTAATCTAGGTCTAAGCGAAAGGCAGGTATTGTTCTTGTGTTCTGCAGCTACATAAAAAGTTCCGAAAACTGCTATATCTCTCATTGATGCTGTAAATATCTATGACAAGGAAGGCATTCAGACAAATTAGAGTATTTTTTAATAGAACTAGAGACAGATGCCAACAAAATCAGGAAATTTAACGGTGAACCTCATTTTGATTCTAACTCTCAAAAGATTCCTCTTTTGTTGTTGTTGTGTTTCAAGTTTCCCAAGTCTGAAAGAAGGGAAGAGCTTTATATGTGATCCTCTAACCTAATCTTTGCAAAGATGGTGTGGCATAGATAATATCCTCAGTTTTGAAGACCTGAGGCTTAAAGAAAATACTGTACAGAATGTAATCTGGCTAGCTTAAATACTGTACAGAATGTGATCTGGCTAGCTTAAATACTGTACAGAATGTGATCTGGCTAGCTTAAATACTGTACAGAATGTGATCTGGCTAGCTTAAATACTGTACAGAATGTGATCTGGCTAGCTTAAATACTGTACAGAATGTGATCTGGCTAGCTTAAATACTGTACAGAATGTGATTTGGCTAGTTTAAGGTCCACTGTTTTTCTTCCTTCTAGGCTAATGTGAGTCCATTCTCCAAGGGAGAAAAGTTGAACACGACCTTTCCCAGACTCCTTGAATTAAGCTCTCCCATAGAAATGCCTTTGGGGGGCTGGAGAGATGGCCTAGCGGTTAAGAGCACCGACTGCTCTTGCAGAGGACCCGGGTTAGATCCCCAGCATCCACATGGCGGCTAAGAACCCTCTATAACTCCAATTCCAGGAGAACTCCAGTTCCAGGGGAATCCGACACCCTCTTCTGACCTCCGCGGCATTGCACGACATGGGTGCACAAATGTACATGCAGACGGTACATTCATACACATAAATAAATAAATTAAAAAAAAAAAAGAAATGCCTTTGGAAGTCCATGTGAAACAGAAAGGAGATCAGAGATCTGCTTCTTTTGCTTCTGTGGTTTCAGGATTATGGAACTTTGCCCAGGAAGCAGCTTGGTTTCTAGGTGGCAGCACTAAGAAACAGAATGCAAGGCATCACTGCATGTGAGGAGAGGTAGATTCAAAAGACAAAGTCTAACTCTGGACCCATTCATTTCAGCAAAGGCCACCTCATAATTCCTAGACAGTAACGATGCTCTGTGTCCTTGACCAGTAGTTATTGTAATGGAGTCTAGCAGTGGCACTGACAAGCCAGTCTGGTAGCAAGGCTCTGAGCACAGTCTTCATCACTACCATAAACCTTGTTCTGTTCCTTTCCACAGGCAGCTCCTGTATTTATTCACTTCTCTTTGAAATGTTGGTTTCTGTTTTATTTCACTGAATTCTAACTAGCCTATTAAGTAACTTCATGATCATACCAAGAAATATAGAGCCTAGATTTGATGTATGCTGATCTGACCCCAAAGCCCAACCTCTTTTTCAAGGAAACTTATGGAGTGAAATCAATTTTGTACCTGGGACAATCAGACATCCCAAAGCTGTAGTCTGGGGAAGACAAAGTTGGCTGAGCTGTTGGACACGCCTGGCACAGACCTTCTGCTTGTACTCTGTCCTGTTCTGTGTCTCTTCGAGGCCCTTTGCCCTTCCCTGATCATGAAGCAGGACAATTTTTATTTGTTTTCTCAGGAGAACATGTGAGACCACAAAGGAGACTGTTACTGACTTTTCAGTTACCAAAGCCCCAAATTCCAAGCCCCTAACACTACATGACAACTAAAGTGGTCTGTTCCCATGGCCAGCAGCTCTTATGCAGCCAAAGAGGAACTTATAAGGCACATTGGTGTGTGAGAAAGTCCTGGACTCTGTCCCACCCACACTGAGTTGTTGGGCAGGTTGAGAGATGAAAGAAACCCCATGTCATTTGAGATCCCAGAATCCGGATTCTTTTTTTTTAATTTTTTAAAAATTTATTTATTTATATATATTTTTTAATCAAATCTAGACCCGTATCCCCCCCATCCCGCCCACCCCACCAGAGCTCATGCATTCTGCAAAACATGCTTTTCATCTCTTAGAATCTGGATTCTTATGCCTCAGTGTTCCCGGTGCTCAGCCTGGCATAGAGCAGATAAACAGCTGTAGCATTTCACCATAGGGCCCAGCATTTCAGCACAGCCCTGTAGCAACAAGGGAAACACGCTCAGAACCCCTGGATGCTGCTCCAAAGACCTTTCTCGCCAGCCACTGAAGAACTCGCAAAACAGCACCCCAACAGACGATGCCAGACTGGTTCGCGCGTGCTGAGGACCAGACCCAACGCCAAACCACCCAGTCACTCCACAGTACTGTGTGAGGCCTGGTACCTAGACAACAGCCCAGATGACATCTGGAAGGAGTGGGGGGAGTCCTCCTGAGTGTAATGAAATGAACGTCGGGGACTTGAGGTCGAACTAAATTCAATTACCCCAAAGAAGCTTCCATTTCTTGACCACATTGTCTATGGATTGAGTGTTGAGCTCTCCCTCTTGGCACAAATTTGCTGTCACTTCTGTCACTCCTTGGTTGACAATGAGTGATAGAAGACTCCAGCCAGAACACCCCTGGTTCTACTTTCCTGCCTAGTTAGCAGAGGAGGCAGCCATTCTTCACCTGTCTGGGTGTGCACCATGTCTGCAGAGCTGAGGGGTTGCAACAGACTGCTGTGCTGCAAAGGCCTGAAATATTTACTGTCTGGCCCTTTGCAAGGTGTGCCCTGCCTGGTCCATCACCTCCTGCCCCTTGGACAGTTGTCCTTTTGCTGGCACCACAGGACAAAGTGTCAACTCAAAAATCAATTGCGTGTGTGGGGGGAGATAGCTCTGCCCCACTCTGCTCTTAAAAGTGGCACATGCCTTTAATCCCAGCACTCGGGAGGCAGAGGCAGGCGATCTCTGTCAGTTCAAGGCCAGCCTGGTCTACAGAGTGAGCTCCAGGCCAGCTGGGACTAAAGGAAGAACTTGTCTCAAAAAGACCAAAAAAAAAAGTGTATCTCTACCCAAGTCCTACTTCTTGAAAATAGCAAAACTAAACTTAATATGCACAAAATGTACCCAGCTCAGGGTTGGCCAAGTGGAGCTCTTGATGAACCAAGTTATGGATCAGAGAAAATCAGTAGAGAATTGGAGCCTTGTATGACGTGGCCGGGGCGGGGGGCGGGGGGGGGACCAAACTCAAAGCACCCTACGCTTTAGTGGCATTCTAAGCAACAAAACACATAACTAACATGCATTATTATTTTCATGTTTTTGTCCTGCTGTTTTTACATCATTTTATGAATCTTGTTCTTGCTTGGATATACATTTTTCATTGTGCTATAGCATAAGGAATTCTAGAAGAGAAATTTGATTGAACATTAGAAGCACCCAAGAAATAGCTTCCTTCAAAAAAGCTCCATATGTCTCTTGAGTCTGAGAAACTTCATATAATAGTATCTTGTTTTCTTTTTGGTTACAGGTGT
This sequence comes from Rhizomys pruinosus, assembly GCA_009823505.1. Taxonomy (NCBI): domain Eukaryota; kingdom Metazoa; phylum Chordata; class Mammalia; order Rodentia; family Spalacidae; genus Rhizomys; species Rhizomys pruinosus. The sequence continues at coordinate 3,510,299 of VZQC01002875.1, forward strand.
AATACAGGTTGGTCAGGCACTCAAAGTGACCCTTGTGCTTTGACCTCCTTAGTGCTGAGTAAAGTGTGTACCACTATGCCCAATCCATAATATACCTCAATGGTTCTCAGGTGATTGTTCTCCAAGGGGGACATTTAAAATGTTTGTAAACAGTTTGCATTGTCTCACGTTGAGACTTGTCATTGATATCTGCTAAACATACTCTAATATATACAAATCATCTCCCACAGCAGTTATCCAGCCTAAAATGTCACTGTGCTGAGGTTTAGAAAATATGGTTTGGTGTTTCTCTTCCATCACTCAGAGTAATAGGGGAGAGTGATGAAATTCACAAGCTGGCTGAGTGGACAAGACCCAGACCCAGAAAATTAGAATGGTATAAGAGCAGTGCTCTGGGACTTGCTGAAGGACCTCACGAATTTTTCTATTGACAATGGATGGCTTTAGGGGAGGAGTCATTTTCCGCATTGTTGTAGCCACTGGTGAGTTGCTCATTATCCAGTAAATAACTTCCTTTGCTAGGCATGGTGGCACATGCCTTTAATCCATCCTAGCACTCGGAAGGCAGAGGCAGGCAGATCTTTGTGAGTTCAAGGCCAGCCTGGTCTACACAGTGAGTTCGAGGTCAGCTGGGGCTACAGGGAGACCCTGTCTTGAAAAGAAAAAAAAAAATACAGCTTCCCTCCCTGACACACACACACACACACACACCCACACACACACACGCACGAACAAGCAATTTCTCATACAACATAGAAACTTCCTGTGAAAAGCTTCAAGCCTCTTCATCTAATCTGCCTTTGAATTCTTCTAATAATGAGTTCATTATCACCTGAGACAGGACACTAATCCCATTGCTGAAGCACCCCGTGTTAATGTTAGATAATTAACCCTTGAATTCAGCCCTTGAGCTCCCCATTCTGTAAGGTTCATCTTCTGGTCCTGATGTTGCTGTCCACAGTAACAGCCCCAGCTACCTTTTTTTTTTTTAACTAGAGCTACTGTGAACAATTTTCATGTAGGTTAACAGCTGGTTTCTCAAAACTACCTGTACAACTGTTATTGTTGCTTATTTTATTTATTTATTTATTTATTTATTTATTTATTTATTTATTTATTTATTTTTGGTCTTTTTGAGACAGGGTCTCCCTGTAGCTCTGACTGTCCTGGAACTCACTCTGTAGACCAAACTGGCCTTGAACTCACAGAGATCCTCCAGCCTCTGCCTCCCAAGTGCTAGGATTAAAGGGGTGCGCCACCACACCCGGCCTATTGTTGCTTTAACAAAATCTTCAGGCTTATGGTTCTGACAATACTTTATTTTCCTATATAATTAGTAATTGTTTTCTGCTTTATTCCAACCTCTCTCTTTTTTAAAAAGTGGCCACATAAGCAGGTCTTCATTGCTCTAGCACTGGCCACTCACAGAACAACCATCACTAGATATAGGAGCTGGAAGGCTTCACTTGCTTTTAATCATTTGGAGGTGGGAAAGAATTATGGGGTATAAAAATTTTTGAATGCATTTTTATAAAATGGAGTTCTATGTACTGTCTCATTAAATAGCAGCAGTGAACATGGACTTCCATTATGTTGTTCGAAGAACACTCATTTGATACTTACTGTGTGCTAGGCACTGTTCTCGGTGGTTTGAGTAGCAATGAAGATGAAGAGGATACAATCTGTGCTTTCAAAGAATACCGAAATTGATTTTATAATAAACTTGTCACAAAATTGGTAAGGATATTTTTAGAGCTGCAAATGAGATATTGTAAACTTTTTCTTTATAGATGTTTAAGTTTCTCTGGGCACAGTAGTGCAGGACTTTAATCCCAGCACTTGGGAGGCAGGGGCAGGCAGTTCTCTCTGAGTTCAAGCCCAGCCTGGTTTACATAGTGAGTTCTATGCCAGCTGGGGCTACAGGGAGACCCTGTCTCAAAAAGACCAAAAGAAATAGATGTTTAAATTTTGTGTGTGTCCATTGTGTACATGTTTGTGAGGCTTTGTGCACATATGGGTAGAGGTTGATGCCAAGTATATTTCTCAATAGCTCCCCACATCATTATTATTATTATTATTATTATCATTATTATTTTAGATAGGGTCTCACTGAATCTGGAGCACATTAATTATGATAGAATAGATGGCCTTTGAGTTACAGGGGTTTGTCTGTCTCCATTCTCTAGACCTGGGGTCACAGATGCTCTCCGTCAGCTTTCTATGTGAGTGCCAGGGATCAGATTTAAGTCCTCATGCTTATGTGGCATTTACTGTCTATGCCATTTCTCCAGCCCCTGTTTTTGAACTTGTGCACAACGACTTCCTTATTTTAAAGCTTCTGCATATTAATCTTTGCCAGGTTGATATTTGGCAATTATGTCCTCCCATTTTTTAAGTTATCTCTTAGCTGTCTTTTTTTTTTTTTTTTTTTTTGGTCTTTTTGAAACAAGGTCTCCCTGTAGCCCCAGCTGTCCTGGAACTTGCTTTGTAGACCAGGCTGACCTTGAACTCACAAAGATCCGCCTGCCTCTGCCTCCCAAGTGCTAGGATTAAAGGCGTGCACCACTATGCCTGGCCTGCTGATTGTCTTTTTTGTGCAGTAGCTTTTTATGCAATGCCATTATCTATTCTTTGCTACTGTTTTCTGTACTTTTGGAATCATAGCCAAAAAATTTTACTGCCTATAGCAATATTTTGAAATGTTTGTGTTTTCTTCTAGTAATTTCATGGTTTCAGGTGTTAAAATGAGGTGTTTGATTCATTTTGAGTTGATTTTTGTACTGTGTGAAAGAGAGGGAAGGGCTTCGATCTTCTGCATGTGGCTGCCTACTTTTCCCAGCACCACTAATATGTTAGGGCATTCTGGGATCTCCGTTCTGTTCCACTGTCCCTATGTTCACATTTATCTGATACCCAGCTAGTTTAGTTGGTTATTACGGCTCTGAAGCGTCTCTTTGAATCAGGTATTTCGATGCCTACATTCCTGTTCATTCAAGATGACTTAGGCTATGCAGGATATTTCTTGCTTCCATGTGAACTTCAGGGTGTTTTCATTTTCTTTCCTTTTTTGTTTTTGTTTCTGGATCTATGAAGATATCATTGGTATTTTGATGAGCACCCCCACTGAATCTATAAATTGTAAAATTGTTACGGTAAGTTTAGATCTTTTGGTAACATCAATTCTCCTAACCCATGAGCATATGAAGTCTTTTCTTCCTCAATTTCTTTGATAAGTATTTTATAATTCTCATTATTTTTACCTTTCTTGCTTAAATTTATTGCTAGGCATTTAAGTATTTTTGTACCTACTATAAATGGGTGTTCTTTCACGACTTAACTATAAGCAATCTCATTATTGGTCTATGAAATGCTATTGATTTTTAGATGTAGATTTTGCATCCTGCAACATTACTGAATTTAGTTACCAGTTCTAATAATCATTTGGTAGAGTACTTATGCTTTTCTATGTTTACTGTCATATCATCTACAAACATGAATAATTTGATTTCTGCCCTCCTGATTTCTATATTTTTTCTTCATTTCTCTCCATGGTGTATTCAAAGCCATGGTCTCCTGCATGTCAGGCAAATGTTTTACTTCAAAGTTCCACTTCCAGTCTTCCTTCCTTCCTTCCTTCCTTCCTTCCTTCCTTCCTTCCTTCCTTCCTTCCTTCCTTCCTTCCTTTCTCTCTCTCCCTCTCGTTCTCTCTCTCTCTCTCTCTCTCTCTCTCTCTCTCTCTCTC